>CM014731.1:18570400-19170400 GCA_004329165.1 Spatholobus suberectus | reverse complement strand
AAAAATTAATTTTAAATGTGAGGGACCAAAAACAAACTTGGTCTAAATTTAAGGGAATAAAAAGTATTTAATCCTTTAAAAAATTAGTTTACAAAGCATATTTTAAAATAGAAAAATTTGAATGTATATTAATATAAAAAGAAATTCATTTAATATCTACAAAATATAAAAATATTCAATACCTTCTGTATTAGTCATTAAAAAGATTATTAATATAATTTTATAAGAGGTAACGTTTTTATAATTATTAATTTTAAGTTGATATTAGTAATTGAAGATAAATGTTACATGACATCTTCGTTAATCAGTAATTAAACCAAGGATTTATTGAAATAATAGTTTAAGTTCATAAATTAAATAGAACAGTTTTAATATGAATTTAAATTTAAAAAGAAAATAATCTTTTGTTTACATTCTGAATCTTTTTTTTTTTTTTCGATAGACATTCTGAATCTTTTAAGCTACCCGTATACCCTTTTATGATATAAAAGGAAGAAAAGAAAATTTTTCTTTATCTTCCTTAAGTGATGTAGAGGTAGTGTAAAAAATTGAAGGGTGTGAAAATATCATTACTCTTATAAAGCAAGATCAAAATCTAAGGCGGTAAGCTGAGAAATACCAAAAATAAAAATAAAAAATCTAAGGTGGTTCTGTACTCTTTTCAATAACATTATATTATTATCCTTTTTCAAGTGAAGTTCTTATATATTTGTCTTACAATATCTACTTTTCCTATTTCTTCATTTTCATATGTTTCTTTTGAACATTCTCAGCATTTGACAGTTACGGAGGATTCTGAGCTGGAGAAATTCTGGCACAGCAAGGCTGCTTTTCCATATAACTACTTTCACAGTTTGAAAACATTGGTGGTGCAGGACATTAAAAAAGATTATGTGATTCCATCTCAAATACTTCATTGCTTAAAGAGCTTGGAAGAATTGCAGGTAGATAGCTGCATGGCAGTGGAGGTAATATTTGATATAGATGACATTGAAACGAAGAAAACCAACAGAATAGTCTCTCGTTTGAAAGAGCTTACTTTAAAAAAGTTGCCAAATTTGAAGTGTGTATGGAACAAAAATCCTCAAGGAATTATCAGCTTTCCCAATTTGCAAGAAGTGACTCTTGTTGGTTGCAAGCGCTTGACATCACTGTTCCCTTCATCCCTTGCCAGAAATCTTGTAAAGCTTCGGACACTTGAAATACAGTACTGTGACAAGTTGGTAGAAATTGTTGGAAAGGAAGATGCAACGGAACTTGGAACAACTGAAATGTTTGAATTGCCTTGTTTGTCCTGGTTGCTTCTTTATGAGTTGCCACTGCTTAGTTGCTTTTATCGAGGGAAACACCATCTGGAATGCCCCATATTAGAAAGCTTAGACGTGTCATATTGTCCTATGTTGAAGCTATTCACATCAGAATGTCATGATAGTCACAAAGAAGCAGTTCTAGAAGCTCCAATTAGCCGGCTACAGCAACCTCTGTTCTTGATTGAAAAGGTGACAAAACATTAGCACTTGAACTTTTTTTGCTTCCTTTTCTTTTCATTATGTATTTTCCTCCTTCTAGCTGCCACCATGCATTTTCTTTTTTTTAATTTGTTTGGTTTTAATTACTAGGTTGCTCCCAAACTGAAGAGGTTGACACTCAATGAGGACAACATTATCTCGTTCAGCGATGCACACTTGCCACGAGACCTCCTTTGCAAATTGAATCGTCTTGATCTATCCTTTGAGGATGGTGACAATAAGAAAGATACTTTGCCTTTTGATTTCTTTCGCAAGGTACCCATTTTAGAATATCTTCGAGTGGAAAGATGCTTTGGTTTGAAGGAGATATTTCCCTCTGAAAAACTCCATGTTTATGACGGAATACTTGCGCGATTGAATAAATTAGTCCTAGTTGAACTAAAAGAGTTGGAGTGGATAGGGTTCGAGCACCCATGTGTAAAACCATACTCTGAAAAGCTTGAAATATTAAACCTTGAGAAGTGCCCTCGGCTAGAAAAATTAGTGTGCTGTGCAGTATCTTTCATCAATTTGAAACAGTTGCTTGTGAGGGACTGTGAAAGGATGGAGTATTTATTCACAATTTCAACTGCCAAAAGTTTGGTGCAACTTGAGAGCCTAAAGATAGAGAATTGTAAATCAATAAAAGAAATAGTTAAAGAAGAAAATGAAGATGCTTCTGATGAGATGATATTTGGACGGCTCACAACATTAAGGCTGGATTCCTTACCAAGGCTAGTAAGCTTTTATTCAGGGAATGCCACTCTGCAATTGTCATGTTTGCAAACAGCGACGGTAACTAAATGCCCCAGTATGAACACTTTCTCTGAAGGAGTCGTAAATGCACCAATGTTTGACGGGATTGTTACTTCGATGAAGGATTCTGATTTAACCTTCCACGATGATCTCAACACGACAATCGAGAGGTTGTTGTTTCCCGAACAGGTAAGGAACTCATTATCCAAATTCAATTGTTATTTGTTTATTTATATCTAAGTAAACTTAATCCCATCAAATGGGCCTCATTTTGAACAGAGAACTTAGCGGTTAACATTTATAATGCAAGCCAAAAAATCACTTGGGAATCGGCTTCAAATGGGCTTAACATTTAAATGGGCCTTGTTGATGCTGCAATTCCAGCTTTTTTTGGAGCAATAGTTAATTTATGATTTTATAGGAAGGTTTTTATTACAGTGGCGTCATCTTCGTTCAAAATATTTTTAATAATGCTTTTAATATTTTATGAAAAATATTAAATGAAAAGAATTCATTTAATATCTTCTAAACATGAAAATATTCAATTCATCCTTTATTAGTAATTGAAAGGATTTTTTTTAAGGGTATTGAAACGATTACTAAAAGAATGTTATATGAGGATTTAAGTTTTTTTTATGATTATTGATTTTAAGTTGGTATACCTAACCCTATGTAGATGTACCTGAAATGAATAATAAAATATTGAGTAAATTACCTAACCTTATAATTATACTTCTCTTCCGTCTCATTTTAAAATACACACTTCGCTCTCTTGATAAATAAATTAACGAGTTACACTTTTGCCTTTTTGAATATAAACAAATCTCTTAATTGTGAATAGTTATGAGTGTGTCTCCCAATGATATTTTATTTTCTCTATAACTTTTAATGTCACCATCAACTAATTTTGAACATCCAGATTTTAGTTTTTTAAAAGGTGGAACGGAGCTTTGAATATCTCCGTTATCATTTTTGAAATTTCATCTTCTATGGTCACAATTCATAGTTGAGGTTCAAAATTAGTTGTTCATCATGGTAAGGAACTAAGGATCACTACGACAAAAAAAAGAAATTATTTAAAAACTCATTTACACTAAAATGGATTCAAGTATATAAATATTCATTTTTCAGGAAAAGAAGTGCATATTTTAAAATAAGAAGAAAAGAGAGTGTATTATAGTCATCTCTCATGGAAGCTGAATGTAATTTACTCCAAAACTTTTCTTGTAGCATGCATTAAGTGCTACAACAAAAACACGCACTAATATATTGGTTAGCTTTTACGAACACTTGCTTTATCATTTACCAATAGGTTTTGTGTCATGAGGAAATATCTCAAAAGTTTATTTTGTCGGATTAATGGTTATATGTATATTACATCTCTAATATGCCTCAGCATCCTTATGACTTGAAACATGTCGATAATGCACAAATCCACGTACCTTTAGACTAATATCATGTCATGAATCAATAATCTCAAAAGATTAAGCAGTTAGGCAAAGTCGCATGAATTATTTTATATTTATACTGTAACCCCTGTCCCTTCACACAGAGTTCTTTTGGCTTAAAATGTGAACACGATGCATAAGTCCATCTAATTTGTGCTAATTATAACTTTTTACTAGAAGAATAGGGACAACAAGGATTGATTTCTAAACTATCTAGTCACAAAGACTCTAATACCATGCCATGAACTAATAATCCCAAAAGTTTAACTTGTTAGGTGAAGATATGTGAATGATTTTGTATTACAACTATACATCCAGAAAATGTTAGCATACTACACATGGATGCTCAGAATATTAAAATGAATTCTACACTTCAGTTCGACAACTTGACTTGACTATTTCTATTAAAATGGGAGATATTGGTATAGTGTATATTTATAATCATCAATTGAAAAATTAAGGGAGTAGATTTTAACAACTTCATAGTTTATTATGCATATGCATGCATTTTATTATAATCTGTAATAAGTGAAAAATTAAGGAAGTAGATTTTTGTTTTATTTTCGGTTGCTAAACTCCTTCTGTTTTTTTGCAGTGCCTACAAATATATTTATATGTTACGGTTTTCAAATTCATAATTGTTTTGCACTACAGGTGGAAAAGTCTGCAAGCGATATACAACATTTGGACTTTGGTGAAACAATTTGACATCTTTACTTGTGGTGGAATGTGAATCTTTGTCCAATGTGATTCTTTTTATTTACTTTAATTTCTATGTAACTTGAAAGAGATCCAGGTAAGCAACTGCAATCTGTTAAGGCAATATTTGATGTGAAAGGTACAAGAGCAGATATGAAACCAGCTTCTCGGATTTCTCTTCCTTTGAAGAAACTGATTCTAAATCAGTTGCCAAATCTAGAGTATATCTGGAATCTGAAGCTTGATGAAATTCTCAGCCTCCAAGACTTACAAGAAGTGTACATTTATAACTGTCAAATCCTTAAAAGTTTGTTTCCAACATCAATGACCAATCATCTAGTTATGCTTAACGTGAAATATTGTGCGGGGTTGGAGGAAATTTTTGTACCAGATGAAGCAGACTTGAAGGGGACAACTAAACAGTTCATTTTCCATTGTCTGACCTCGTTAACACTATTGGAATTGCCAGAGCTCAAGTATTTCTACAATGGAAAACACTCGCTAGAATGGCCTATGCTAACATATCTAGATATATATCATTGTGACAAGTTGAAATTGTTTACAACTAAGCATCACAATGGTGAAGTTGCAGATATAGAGGATCAACGTGGTATGTCAATTGATCAGCAACCCATTTTCCTAGTTGAAAAGGTATTAAAGCAACTTCCTCTTATGTTTTCATGTTGCATCGCACGCCTAATATGGATAACTTGTAAAAGAATATTATTCACACATTTTTTGATATTCCATGCCGGTTCAAATGGTTTGGGTCCACTTTCTATTAATTGGACCATCATAGAAAATTCAGTAACAAAAGGAATGTAAAAAAATATCAAAGTATTACTACTATTTTTCTTTCTCATTAAATAACTATAAATGATGAGAGAACAAACCCCACTAATATATAACTATTTTTATATAATGGGCATAGTTCTAAATTGTGGTTACGGTTGCGGTTTCATTGCAATCCTTGACATTACAGGAAATTGCGAAAAAGTATGGCTGATGTGACTGCAATTGTGGTCACGATGCGGTTGCGGTGAAACCAAAAACCTTTATGTTATGGCCACAATTGCGGTTACGGACCGCAATTTGGAACCATGATAATGTGTAATGAAATAATAGTTTTTCCATCCTAACATGAAATCATGTATGACTAATTTATATTTCAATGGTAAGGTTAAATATATGGAAGTGCTGAAAGGATTTCTTTTTCTTTTGTAATTAATCTATAGTGTATAAAATTTGTTTAACTTGTGAGGATCCTCTAACCAAAATAAAAGAGGAAAACAGTTAAGAGAGGATACAAAAAGAGGCATTGAGCTTCTTAAAGTAGTCTTCCTCTACACCAGGCATGTTGAAAAGATAGTGTAAGGTGTGTTGCTAGCATATTTTGTAAATCCAATCGATAGTGTTAAAATTGATCAAAATTTTTCCTTTGTAATACAATATCAATACTTTATTCATAGAAAAATGAGTCGTGTCTCATTGCAATCTTTTATATATATTTGTTTTGAATAAATTCTAGATTTTTCCAAACATGGAGCAATTGTCACTCAGAAAGGAAGATGCTATGGCAATTTCACGTGCATTGTTTCAGGCAAAGACAAATTCTCAAATTGTACTGCTTTCATAACTCTTTCTTATTTTGCTCTTATTACTTGGTTGAATGCTTGTCAATCACTTTACATTTTCTTTCTTTTTGTTTTATATATTATCACACTTATTCTTGCATGTTTGTCTCTTTTTTCCCCTAATCGTGACCTTTTTCTTGCTTTTCTCATTAATACACTTTCGTTTTGTGATTCTTATTTTCTTAGCGGTTTTGATTCCTAGGTTATCCCTAACTTGGAGGATCAAGCAATAACTAAGGAAGACACTATGGTTGGGCAAGGACAATTTGGTGCAAATGCTGCGCACCTCCTGCAAAATTAAAAGTTCTAAGATTGCAGTGCTATCATGAGGTTGATGAGTCAAATATATTCTCAAGTGGAATACTTGGAAAGATACCCAGTATTGAAAATCTTGAAGTTGTTTGTAGTTCCTTTAATGAAATATTCTCCTCCCAAAAGCCTAGTGCTGACTGTACTAAAATTGTTTCAAAGCTAAAAGGCTTACATTTGTATGGTGTCAACAAGCTTAGTTCCATGGGGTTAGAGCACTCATGGTTAGAACCATTACATAAAACACTAGAAACATTGGATGTGATTTTCTGCCCTTTCCTAAAAATCTTCGTGCCATCCAGTGTGTCTTTTTCAAATTTTACGTATTTGAATGTTGCTAGATGTCATGGATTGGTATATTTGCTCACATTCTCAACAGCCAGAAGTCAAAGTATTCTAAAGCACTTGTTCGTACAGGATTGCCAAGCAATACAAGAAATAGTGTCCAAAGAGGAAGATCATGAATCCAACGAAGACGAGATAATATTTGGACAGCTCCTCACTTTTTCCCTTCAGTCTTTACCAAATATTGTAGGATTTTACACAGGGACTTCTAAGTTGATATGCCCATTCTTGTGTCAAGTGAATTTAATGGGATGCTCTCAAATGAAATATTCCTATAGATATGATTTGCGTCAATTCATATCTTCGGGAAACAGTCTAGTTAATGATCTGAACTCTATGACTTTGTAGGAAGGTATTAACAAGCTAAGCTAATACTCATTGTTAGGGAGTACATACGTAGTTATTTGGCTTACCAACATTTTCTTCTTGCCTACTTCCTTTTATAGTTTGTTTTCGGAAAATGTTTCTTGTTCACCATTTTTAACGCATTATTATCTATACCTTGCTTGGTGGGTGGGGGAATATGATAGTGATGACATTGATTATACCTACTACCTTGGCATTTTTTATGTTTTGTTTAGTAATTTTCATAATGATATAGCACATCCTACTATTTCTTAATTATTTTTACATTAACATAGAGAGATGCCAAGAACATGATTTAGTGATGACATTCGGGGATCAAATTTAACCAAACCAATAAGGTCCTATACCTATGTGGTTTTGTTTAGTTTGCTCTCAATATTATTGGGATTGTTTCCCTTTAATTTTTGGTTGGTTTTATTTTAGTTTGCTCTCAATACTTTACTACTTTATTTTTGGACCTCAAAAATTATTACTAGTTATTACATGATAATTCAAATTGCCTCCCAACTAATGAAATTTATGGAGTTAGTAGTAAGCTAGCTTTCTCTAAAGGCATACACAAGTAAAGTATTAAATAAATATATATTCTACCAGAAACTTTATATGTAGTTTCAGTTTTTCTCAACTGACTTTTTCTTATTTGTTTCAGGAATTAATTGTCTAGTACTCATGAACTGTTTACTGTACGGTCTTATTGACTGTAACATGGGCAAGTCTTCTTTCCTGTTAGGTAAGTTCCAACAAGAAAGTTGTTCCTGTAAAACTGCATTTTTTAAGAGTTCCCTGTCATTGCATAAATATTGATCGTGTTTGATATTTTTGCTGCCTAATTTTCCCTTTCCATTTATATTAAGCACTGTTTGAAAATGATGTTAAAAATAATGATTAAATGTAACAAACTAAAAATCATAAGTTAAATTTCAATAATGCACAAAGTTCAAAGCTAATAATGTAATCCATTCTGAAAATATGTTGAAAGGATACTTGCGCATTTTACATATCAAAGTTAAAGAGGTAATGTATCCCAATCGTGAAACTTTTTGTCATCTTTGTATTTGTCAGTCAGAAAATATTTTGCTTATTAAAAAAAATGCCTTAGTATATATTACTTGAAGGACGATATGGCAGAAGTCTTTTTTTATATGGATTCCACGCCCTTGTATTTATTTGTAGCAAAACAGAATAGCTAAAGTTGCATAATTATTCTTTTGATTTGTTTTTAGGTTGAGTGGGATTCCAACATTGAAATGACGGATGGAGGGAACAATGATGGTAATAATTACATAATATGAATACAAGTTTATGTTAAGTCTTTATTTTTTGAGTTGTTTTGATGAGTAACGTTGACCTACATTTTTATGTAATCTCTTTTATTTGTAATGATTTTTAGATACAAATTCTCTATAGTTTTAGTTTTGTAATAATATATGTCAGGGATAAAATCGGACTGATTTTTATTTGTTTTACATATAGCAGTTTGTTAATTCAGTTTTCATTTGGTTATTTTTTTGTTAGTTTCTTTTTTTCCATTTTCAGTCTTTATCTCTCTTCATGTTGCAATTCGATTTTTTGCAGTCCTTTTTGTATCTATAACTGGACATTCGCACAGGGCTTGCGAGTTCGCTTTTCACTGTTGCTTCTTCAGTGTTTGCCCATCTTGCCTCTCTCTTCTTAGTGGGTTTCTAATATATTGGGCTTCCACATTGAAATTTCATTTGGGCTTCTGTATTGGATATTTCATCGGCCTCATTAAAGGTCAGACTTATATTAGAACAGAAGTTGACCAAGTGTAGAGGGAGGCAGTTGTGAATTGTGATTGTCGTGTCTTTTATGGGGGACCTGTCACGAAGTACATCAGATACCTCAAATTCAGTGTAGTAGTTCAATAGAGTTGGTATACAAGTACTGAATTTCGTTTTGTTATCTTTTGTTTTCGTTTCTATATTCTATATTTCTGTAATTCTATATTAGAATTAGAATTAAAAGTATGTATTCATTTCTTGATTATTGAATATTAGCTCTTTATCCTGAATAAATTTTATGAATTATCTCAAATGTGTTTTTGTTCACGTTTGTAAGTGACAATTTTGTTGACCTTGTTAGATTATGTTTTTTGTTGATATGTGTAGAAACCATTAGCTGTGTTTTGATGTTAGGACCATTGTCACTATTGTTGAAATGCATTTTGAAATTTGAATTTTAGAGCCTAATTGAACTTGCTTCTAGTTGTGTGGTTTGAAAGTCGGTTTGGGAGGTGGTTTTTTTTATGAGGCTTTTCTTGTGTCTATTTTTGTGTGAGTATTGTATTGGTATATTTCGTGGTTCGTTAAATATGTGTGCTATGTTCGACAAACTCAGTGATATTGTCCCTGGAAAACAAGCATGGAGGCTTTAAGTTAGAGTGATTCAGTTATGGAGTATGTATCCTATGGATGATTCTAAGAAGGCATTTGCAAAAGAAATGGTTTTATTAGATGCCAAAATTAGTGTATTTTTTATTTATTTGCATTTTTTTTACTTTGTATTATGTTTCATTCTTCCTTTGGTTAATTTGATAGTTTATGGAGCTAATTGTGTTGTGTTTTGTAGGGTACAAAGATCCAGGCGACTATTAGGAAGCCAATGTTGAGAAAATTTACTGGTTGTATAATTGAGGGTGAGGTTTATAAAATGAGTTTCTTTGGAGTAATTCCTAATTTTGGATCATACAAGGCAACAAAACATGAGTTTTGAATTCATTTTTCATGCTAAAACTACAATTATTCAATACGAAGATGTTTCTATTCCAATGAATCGTCATTCGTTGATGAATTCTGATGAAGTTATGAAGAATAATGGAGAATGTGATTATCTTATTGGTATGTATTTTTAGTGTTATATTGTTTTCAAATTTTGTACATGTATTGTTTTATATATTTTTTAAATGAAATAATGTTTTTTTTTTGTTTTTTACTTTAGATATAATGGGTGTGATTACTGGTATGTCGACTGAGAAAGTTTCAGCTAAGGAAGGGAAAAACAAGGCTTATTGTTTTGGAGTTGGCTAACGACAAGTAGTTGATAACACATTTCGTATTAATACTTTTCAAATATCATGTTTTAATTTAACTGGTTAATATAATATTTGTTACTTTATAGGGGCAAGTTTCAGTGTGCTTTATTTGGTACGAATGTGGACACTTTGAATGAGATGCTAGTTGCTGGTGGTAATGAAATTTCAACCCTTGTGTTGTAGTTTGCAAAAATGAAAACCTATAGGGGTAATTTTTGTTAAAAATATATATTGTGTAATTCTTTTAGACTTAATTATATTTTTAGTCCCTCAAATTTGAGAAATGTATTTTTAGTCCCTAAATTAAAAATTAATCTTTTTAGTCCCTTAAATTTTAAAAATTCCTGTTTTGGTCTTTGTCCAAACACAATTAGTGAATCTACACACAAAGCACACCTAGTAATGTTCCTATCAATGAAAACATCACACTGAATTGAACTGATGCTACACAGCTGATTCATTTTGCCCAATAAATGATACCATAAGTTGTCCTAAAGGACTAAAACAATACTTTTTAAAATTTGAGGGATTAAAAAGATTAATTTTTAATTTGAGAGACTAAAAAAATACATTTCTCAAATTTGGGAGACTAAAAAATAATTAAGCCTTTTTTTCAAATTATATATCTTGCTTAAATGAGTTTGTTTTTGAATTTTAATACTCAAAGATAATTTAATGAATAAAATTGCAGGTCAAATTATTGTTCGGAATGTGTCTAGAATTATTTGGGATCCTTAAACCGTTGATGCTATGGAGCTTAAGAACAAGTAATTTTTTAGTTATTTATATATACTCTTTAATATTATTTTATTTTTGTATTATATGATAATTGAAAACTTGATATAGTTTGTAATATTATTAATGTTTTTATTCTATGTGTAAATTAGGTTGATAACCAACGTGGTTTGTGGTTAGTGTTCCTATTCGCTTGATGGATGATACCAAGCGATTTATTCCAATGAAAGTGGAGTTTCTTCAGATGTAACCAAGGAAAACAATTCTGCAGCTTCATTTAATTGAGGATGTTTGTATTCTTTTTTTGTGTAGCTTGAGTTGGTGCCAAACATGTATTTTTTATATTTTAATAAATGTTTATTACTTATTTGTAGGATATACAGACTATTCATTGTATTGGGGACTATTACATCTGTACTGAATGATGATCAATGGTGGTATCTAGCATATAAATGTCACAAGGCAATGACGGTTGAAGCTGGGATGTACTATTGCTCATCTTGTCAAACTTGTGCTTCACATGACTCCAAGGTATAAGTTTAATGGCTCATGTTGTTACATTGTTAATGTAATATAATAAGTAAATTTATTTTTATTAACTATTGTTCCTGATTCTTTTAGGTATAGGTTGAGGTAGGAGGTATTTGATGGGGGGGGGGAGGGGGGGGGAGGGATACTATTGCGTTCATGGTTTTTGACAATGATTATGTTAAGTTGCTTTAGCAGTCTTGTGCTTCACTGTTGGATGGAATCAAGGCATTTTTTTTTACTCTAATTTACTATTTTGTTATAGATTATGTATATGTATATGGTTTTTTTGTAATTAGGAATTTGTTTTTTTTTAAATCTTGAATAACGTATTTAATACCTATTTCATAGGTAAGAATTTTATTATTTTTACTAAGTTTAATTTTGTAAGTGTATATTTATGTGTAGGATTGAAGTGTTCCTGACCATCCTTCAGTTTTTGGCAAGTTAATTGGGAAGGAAGTTCTTGTTGAAGTTGAAAAAGATTAAAATTTCCTTTCAATATGATGATTCATTCAAGGTCAAGAAAATATGTAATGATCAGTCAATTATTGAGCTATTTAAGTTTGAAAAGGAAATCACTACTCCTGAAAAGGTTAATGTTTAATTTTGTTTTAATTTCAACCTGTATAATCGTTATTTGGGGTTTTTTTTTTGTGTTCACAATTATTTACATTTTTATTTATTTGCAGCCGAAGTCTCCAATGGTCCTTTAGTAAGTTAGAAGGGGAACGTGTGTCTAAATCTAATATTGACATATCTGGTGAAGATGTTGTATCACTTGTTGATGAGTCTGCTGTTGTTTTATCCACTGAGAAGGAATGTTCTGGTGTATATTTGAAAACTGTTGGTGGATGTAGTGGTGTTAAAGTAGTCAACGAACTATCCTATGGTTGCAAGAAGAAATTAAGGTTCAAAAATGTGAAAGTGGAGAAATAGTGTACTATGAATTATATTATTTATTACGAGCGTGTTGGATAATATTTGCTAGATGTTTTACTTTTTTATATGTATGCATGTCAAAGTTTCATGTTTTGGAGTTTTATATTTCTATCATAATTTGGTTGAGTTGCCTTTTATGTGTTATTTGTAAAGGATGGTCTAGTTACTTAGTAAAATGCTATCATGTAATATATCTAACAGAATAGTTTAATATTAATTGACTTATAATGTTGGAATTAATTTAATTGACCTATTGAATATATTTTTTCCAATATGACTACAAATGTTTCTGAATTGCATTAAAATGAATATATAATATAATTAAACTGATATATTGTACAACTTTTTTAGCATAAAAGTGAAAAAGTACAATATATATCGTATATTTAGAATATATGCGAATATGAGTAAAAACATTTATGAGTTGTGCTAACAGGATATATGGACTTTTTTAATTATTTTCATATAAATATGTAACTTTTAATTCTATATGTTAATGTTACCATAGAAATTAAATATGATATGATATATAATGTAGGATAGTAATGTAACATATGTTTCTTTCAACAGTGAAATTATAAAATGAAAGTAGAAAGAAGAAAGAAGTAAAAGTAGTTAAATATATATAGAAGACATGATGTAGTTATCAAGTACGCACTACGCCAAAGTTGGAAATAGACATCGGTGCTTAGAGTGCGTTTCCTAAGAAAAGCATTCTCTTTTACAACACGGAAAGATTAGATAGCGCTTTTTTAAATAAGCGCTTTCTAATGACGATAAATAGAGAGCACTTATTTAAATAAGTACTATATATATATGAGTTGTGATTTTAATTTTTTTAAAACAAATATAATAAAACACTTTTTGTGAAAAGTGCAGTAAATTTTTTTTATTTTAAAAAAATATAAAAATAAAGAAAGCGTTTATTAGAGAAAATGCTCTCTATATGTTGTTATAGAAACACAGAGAGAGCATTTGTTTAGATAAATGCTTTATATGTTTTCTTATAAAAAATATACAAAGCATTTAATTTAATAAACGCTCTATTTCTTAAAAATTTCCTACTCTGCGTGAACTGGCTCTTCATTCACTTTTCCTTTGCAGTATTCTTCTTGGACGTGCGCTCTCACACTTCGTTCTCTTCTCTGTCCCAGCACACACTTCATTCTCTTGTTGTTTGTTTGCTTTTCCCATCTTCCTCGTGTGCATACACTTTGCTGAGCACCTCTGTAGCGGCAAGCGAGCTTTCCCACACTTCGCTCTTCATCTTCGTCTTCGTTCAACACTTTGCCATTGGAGACATCTTCGTTCTTCATTAAAGCTGCAAAATAGCCAGGTGCGTTTCATGCTCTTCTTCTCCCTATTCTATTTTCTGTGTGTTTTCCCATTCCTATGAAGCCCTAATCGGTCTTTTTCTGTTCAATCTATGATTCTTGCTTTTGTTTGAGTTTTGATTATTAGCAATAGCTATAGGTTGTAAGGGATAAATAATTTTGGGCCATAATATGCACCAAAACCTTTGTTACCAATTTAGTGAGAATGTTTGATTGTTGAGATACTATGTTTGCTTCTGTTCACTACACAACTTTATTATATTATGGTATTTTTCACCCCATTCTTGTAGAAAATACTATTATTGATCACTTAAATCTCTTCACTATTTTGATTTCTTTTCTCCATTTTTTTAAAACAGTTTCTCTTTATTTTTTTTATCTTATTGCTTGTTCTTACTAATTTTTGTAAGCAACTGTGATCAGATGTCATCACTAACTTACCTCTGTAGATTGGTTGTTAGAAGATTTATATTTGTGACTAATCTTTAATGGTTTGATTTGAGCATACCAAATAATTATTTCATCATTTTAGGTAATGAAGAAACCAGGATTGATCAAAAAGGGCTGGTGGTGAGATGTTGTAATCTATAATTTTGTGGAGGATCTTTATGAAGCTTTGTTGCATTGTTTCTATGGTAAATAACGTCATCCATTTTTGGAAATATCTATTTTCTCCATTGCATTCCATACTGATTAGACAAGTTGAAACACAGAGGGACCTAAAAATCAATATGGTTGTGAATGATCTGTTTTGTTTTGTTTCTGTTTGTTCTCTGTATCTTGCTTCTATTTTGGTCAGATTAAGATAATGAAACATGTGCTATGGGAAATGGTTTATTAAGTCTTGGTTGTTTATGAACGTAGCAGTGATATATACCCTTTTTTATAAGAAATATCTTAAAAAACTTTTGGACATTACAATTTTCCTGCCATGTAATTTTGTATCTAATCCTTTGCTAGATATTTATCTATGTTCTTTGTCTTTATTAGGCATAAATCTAGGAGGTGCTTCTGTGGATCTGGAAACTGAGATGACATAATGGTTTTTACATTGTAAAAGTGATGTTTTTGCACAACTAATTGTTAACTTGGTATGTTATCCCTTTTTATTTTAAAAAAGTGTTAAGCTATTCCTAATAAAATACTGTCCCAGGACATGCAAGTTATTCCTAACTCAATTATTGGTGTGATTTTTAGTTTTTCCTAAATAGGTAGGAAAAGGCCCACCTGCTTGTCTATGCAAACATCAAGCATGCAATGATGCTGATGTTTGCATGGAGGTTGTGGCATGCTATATGCACTTATCAAATTAATCATGTGCCTCTCCATCTCTCTTTACGCTTGAGTCGTTCTGTAAAGGCATTTCAAAGTGATCAAACACATGAAAAACCACTTCATACCAGCAAAAACACTTCAACTAAAACTTATCCCCAAAAATACCCACATGCCAAATATCTGTTATTGTTATTATTAATTGATCCCTTGTTTTCTAAGTAAGAAATCATACCAGCAGATCATTAATATTAGGAACTAAAGGTTTATGTTTGTATGTCTCATCCTTTTGTAGTTATGTTGGAATGTACCTAAAAGGTTAGGTAGGATAGTTAAAGGGGTGACTAAATATGTATCTTGGAGTTTCTTGTTTAACTAATGGCATATACATGTATTGTGGAGTGTTATGGTATATATTAGGAAGTGTATAATTTGAATCAAATGGCTGCCTTAACATGAAAGAATAGGATTCTTGGAATCTTTCTAGGCGAGGGTAGTTGAGGCAACTGGTAGTGAGGTACATAACACTTAGATGCTAAATTCTTGGAAACCTATGGATTGGTGGCTGGCTGGGAAATAGAAGTGGGGATTCACTTTTATTTGTGACCATAGGATAAGAAGCAGGACCTAATACACAGGTAGGAGGGAAAATATTCTTTCAATGGCTATCTCAATCTTTTATAAAAAGAGGCAAAGGTGTAATTTGGCAAGCGCGGGAAGTCTAAGATCAAATTGGAAGACATTGCAGGGATCACTTCATGCAGGGTGCGAGCTTTGAAAAAGGAGTTCCAAGATCAATGTAATCCGATAAACATTCCTGTTTTGGGTGATAGATAATCAGAGGATGTGAAAAAATATATATGGAGGGGTAAGACACGTGGGTGGGAGATTCAGGTTTGATGCAAAGAAGTGTGTAAAACACGCATCTACATATGGTTATGGATGTGCAATTTTACTGATATATGTCATGGAGTTAATATTGGAAGAATGGACCAGAAGGAATTGGAACGCAGTAGGTTATTGAATAAAAAATATGAATATATGGGGGGCATTTTTGGGGGTGTAATCATATGGTGTTTTTGTTTCACGTGTAAGGCTTTAAAATAATTGCAGCAGCAAGAGATTCAAATCTTTGATTAGGGGGGCCAGGTGTCAAATGATTTTCATGTCTTATTTTTATGCCTTTTAATTTATGTAGGTAGTGTATAGGGTGTTGGTCTCATCTGTAAATTTTGGGTCTTATGGACTCTTTTGTACCCAAGCGTGGGCCACATTTAGTAGCACAACTTGTGCTGACAGCTTTGACCTTTTCTCTATAATATAGCTTTGCTTTAAAAAAAAAAGTTGGAATCTAGCAAGACCATGTCAATATTGTAATTATATTTTTTTTATAAGCAAAAGAGAATATATTAATAGTGAGTACAAGAAATACTCAAGTATACATTAACATAAACAAAACTTGTATCTCCCCTGTACTTTATGCCTCACAATAAACAAAGCTCGTGATCTCCTTCACAACCCCTAAACAAAACATTTTTGCACATTCTTCTCCTAATCTTCACTTAAAAAAAATCTTGCACGTACCATGCATTTACCATTATAAATTTCTGCATATTCCTTTAGATTGGTACTACAGTAGCAAACCGTATTGTATGAATAAGACAGGAACATTAGTGCTTCTAATTTTTTAGCAGTATATTAGGGATATATATTCTACTATAGGGATTAAGCAATATAGTGATATTTCCTTATGTGTTTTCTAAATAAGAAATTTGTTATAAAAAATGTTGTAAAATATTGTTATAAAATATTTTAGCCAACTTGTTATATAGTACAAATTATATAAGTTCTTACTAATAAAATATTTAACGTAATCTTCCGTAGCCATATTTAGTCGTGGAGCGTGCAAGTGATCTAATTAACTATATTAATTGGATATATAACTAATTAGCCTTATTTTGTCGTGAATAGCTATATGTCTAATTATATAGCCTTATTAAAATATTTAACGTCATGGTTATCTAATTAATGATAGAGAACTATATATCTAATTAACTCATTTCCAACTCTAGATTGCATCCACGTGTTGTCTAGTTTGGTTTTTGTCTAACTATTATTAACGACTATATTAAAGATGAGATTGTACTTACCGTAATGCATCCAACACAGTAAATATGAATAAAAAAAATCCAACACAGTAATCCTATAATGAATAGAAAGTAGTCGCATTAGACAGGTACCATCCACGCTAAGTTGCATGGAATTTCGAGGAATGGCCAAAGCCGAGTTTCTAGTATTCCACTATAAACATCAAAATCTCTTGATTACATTAAGAATTATATATCATTTTATTAACATCTTGATTGCATTGTTTGTAAATTAAAATGCATCACCTTAGTTTAGTTTGTTAAACTTTGATTTTGTCTGTACCAAAGGCTAATCTTATGATTTCTGAAAATTGTTATGATATATGCAGATTCTTACACTTTTGAAGTTTGATACACAACTAGTGCTCATTAGTCTCATCATATTTAGGTAACTCTTCTAATTCATGGTTGACTTGAATGGTGTTAATTTAAAGACTTTCAATTGAAATAGTTTTTCATTGTTAGATTAACTCATACATGTAGGCATATGCATTTACCTTAGTTTCCTGTTCAAGAACTACTTGTATATTGTGTTAAAGGACATAGTATACAAGTAGTTATTGAATTGTCCAAAGTGGATAGTCTAGAATTGTAAATTCACATATAGGACATTATTGTATATCTCTATTCTTGATCTAATAGTTATTTTGGTTTGTATTTCCCATTGTTCTCTGGGTACATACTTAATTTGAGTGATCATAGCACTTAGATTATGTTTTGTGCTTGGAAAACTAAAGAGAAATGCTGTCGAAATTTTATTAGATCAAGAATAAGAGTCATATAATAATATAATGCAAATTTGATAATTCTGGATAAGATAGGATCCTTACCCAGTATAGGATGGAGTAGAAATCATACATGCATGTAATCATTGAAAGTTGACATCAATATTGTAATTGTTATTAATGACTAATCTGATAAATCAAGAAAATATGGACTGAAAATGGATGTCTGCTAGTCGATTGTCAAAAGAATATGAGGATGGAGTGAAAGAGTTCTGTAGATTTGCAATTGAGCATGCCCAAAACCCTAGTAAAATCATCTGCCCTTGCTTGGATTGTTGTTATTCAAGGGTAGTCAATTCGAATGAGTTGGAAAAGCATTTAATGTGTCATGGAATTGATAAAAGCTATACATGCTAGACAAGACATGGTGAGAAGAGAAACAAGGCGACTAATGATGATCTACAAGATAGTGTGAGTTGTGAACCAAGTGATCCCGACACAACATATGAGTGGGATCAAGTTGAAGAGATTGCAAACGTTGTTGAAGAGGATCTTCGAGATTGTTCTGAAATGTTTGACAGATTGGTAAGTGATGCCGAGATACCATTGTATGATGGTTGTACAAAATTCACAAGACTATCAGCAGTGTTGAAGTTAGACAATTTGAAAGCGGGAAATGGTTGGACTGATATGAGCTTCACAGAATTACTAACCCTTTTAAAAGATATGCTTCCATAGGATAATGAGCTTCCTAGTCGAATGTACGAGGCTAAACAAATGTGAAGGTCTATTGGCATGAGCTATGAGAAGATACATGTTTGTCCTAACGATTACATTCTTTTTTGAAATGAATATGCATCGTTGGATAAATGTCCTAAATGTAATGCCTTGCGTTATAAGAAGAAAAATTCAGCACCCTTCAAGGTGGTATGGTACTTTCCTATAATACCAAGATTTAGGCGCATGTATCGTAGTGTGAAAGATGCGAAGAACTTAAGATGGCATTCAGAGGGAAGGGCCAAGGATGGAAAGCTTTGGTACCCCGCAAATTCTCCTCAATGGGCAAAAATTGACCATGATTACCCTGATTTTGGGGAAGAAACAAGAAACCTACGTCTTGCATTATCTACTAATAGAATGAATCCTCATGGTATGTAGAGTAGCTCCCACAGTACATGGCCAGTGGTTATGATTATATATAACCTGCCTCTATGGCTATGCATGAAGAGAAAGTTCATGATGTTGTCCATGTTAATTTTGGGGCCTAACCAACCAGGGAACGACATAGACATATACTTGGCTCCTTTAATTGAAGACTTGAAGCATATGTGGGAGACAGGTGTTGAGGTGTATGATGGGTATATGGAAGAAAGTTTCAAGCTGAAGGCAATGGTGTTCGGCACAATTAATGATTTTTCAGCATACGGTAATCTATCAGGATACAGTATCAAAGGACAGTGTGCATGCCCTATATGTGAGGATGGTACAGATTGGATGTGGTTGGAACATGGTAAGAAAAATGTCTTTCTCGGCCACTGTAGATTTTTACCTTCAAAACATCATTATCGGGGGTGGAGAAAAGCGTTTAAGGGGAGATCAGAAGAAAGAAAAGCTCCAGAACCATTGAATGGTGATAAGGTATTTGAAAAGGTACGGGATATAATCAATAAATTTTGTAAACCTTTTGTGGGAGAACTAGTCACAAGTGGGTGGAAAAAAAGGTCAATTTTTTTTGAATTGCCATAGTGGAAGTCCTTGTATGTAAGACATTTCCTTGATGTGATGCATATTGAAAAAAAATGTTTGTGATAGTGTGATTAGTACACTACTAAATGTACTTGGAAAGTCTAAGGATGACATTAATGCAAGGTTAGACTTACTCAGTGTGGAAATTAAAACAGAATTGGGACCGATAAAGAAAGGTAAACACCAATACCAACCTCTGGCAGCTCATACTCTATCTAGAAAGGAGAAATTTTCTTTTTGTAAGTCTTTACACAGAGTTAAAGTTCCAGAGGGGTACTCTTCAAATATTAGGAACCTAGTATCTATGAAGGACTTAAAGCTAAAGGGGTTAAAATCTCATGATTGTCATGCTCTCATGGAGCATTTTCTACCAATAGGTATATGCTCTATTTTGCCTGAAAGGGTGTGATAGACCATAACTAAACTGTGTTACTTCCTCAGAGCCATTTGTAGCAAGGTGATTGACCCTAGGAAATTGCAAACACTACAAAGAGAAATTGTTGTCACTTTATGTGAGCTCGAGATGTATTTTCCACCTTCTTTCTTTGACATACTGGTTCATCTTACAGTTCACCTAGTTAAAGAGACACAATATTGTGGGCCGGCTTATATGAGATGGATGTAACCGATTAAGCGTTATATGAAGATATTAAAATCATACGTGAGGAATCGAAGTTGACCAGAAGGTTGTATTGTGGAATGGTACATAATTGAGGAAGTTGTTGAATTTTGTACCGATTACCTCTCTAATGTTGAGTCAATAGGGCTTCCAAAGTCTAGACACTCAGGGAGAATGGAAGGGGAAGGGATTATTGAAAATACAATAATGACCATATCGAGGACAGAATGGGAGCAGGCACACTTGTATGTCCTATACAACATCGATGAGATCCATCTATATGTTAAGAGACACAAAGACATGCTTAAAAGGTCAAACCCAACTAGGAATGAAAATTGGATAACAAGAGAGCACAATGAAACTTTTACATAGTGGCTAAAACAACACATTTTTGCAGAGTTAGATGTAAATTCTTCATCAATTTTTGAAAGATTGAGATGGTTAGCAAATGGACCAACTAGACACGTCTTTTCTTACACTGGTTATATGATTAATGGGTATAAAATTTATACAAAAGAACAAGATGATCAAAGTACAATGCAAAATAGTGGTGTCACTCTAGTGGCTAAGTCTATGCATATCTCAAGTGCCAAAGATAGAAACCCCGCATATGCCTATATGTCATATTTCGGGGTAATTGGACGTATATGGGAGTTGGATTATACAACATTTTGGGTGCCCGTATTTGGTTGCAAGTGGGTTGATAACAACAATGGAGTTTGGTTTGATGAGGCAAGGTTCATGCTGGTGGACCTTAACAGGGTGGGGTACAAAGATGAGCCATTTATCTTAGAATCACAAGCTCAACAAGTGTTCTACGTCACTGATCCAGCTCACATCAATTGGTCTATTGTGCTGTTGACCAATAAAATAAATGATCGTTACAATCAGGATACATGTGATGAAGATACAAATACTAAGGATGATCCTTTGTTTGAGACATCGCATTCACTTGATAGTGATCCAACCACAAATGATATCCTATATAGGAAAGATGACCATGATGAGGGGGTTTGGATCAATCCATCATTTCATATCAATAAGAGATAGAAAAGTTTAAATTTGACTAGAAAGAGAAAAAGGTAAGCTTACACATGTTTTTTACGTTATAGTTATAATTTGTTTTATTTGTGTATCTTTCTTTTATATTGATGCTAACATTTTTTTCTTTGTCTCTTTTCTTATAGGTAAATGGCATTTTCTGGTCATGATGGTAGTCCTCCTCTTGAGGAAGGTCGATGACAAAAAGGACTAGTTAGTATGAAGAATGATATTCGAGCTAGAAGTGAGTGAAAAAAATTGGAGGTAATGTCTCTATTGTTTCTTTTGGAATATTATCTATGTTTCATTTTTAAAAGCTAATTTATTCATTATATTAGGTTATATGGAATCATCGCAATCAACCAGTTGAACCTGGCAATCATATGTTCATCAGTTATATTGGGTCCATTGTCCACTAGAATATTCCTATAACTTGTGATAAATGGACTGATCCAACTATAAAAGTATTTAAGAACAACATTTGGTTGGATATATAGGTAATAAAGTAATTCTATCCATTTGTTGAACTTATTTGTTAAGTTAACCAATTTAAATTAACATTTTTGCATTATGTATTTTTTTTTGGCAGTTGACTTTTGATGTTGATGAATCTCGCAAGAAGTATGTACTTAGGATGGTAGGTAGGTTGCATAGGTTCTTTAGAACCTACATAGCCACTCGTTATTTAAAGGATGAGAACGGGAATTATTTGGAGAACCCTCCTGTTGGTAACTGCATATACACACATACATACATATATAATATATAAGTTGTCAATAATGAATTCTAAGTGATATGAATATTGTCTCATAAAATAGATAAAGGAATTGGGACCAGATGTTATAAGTGTTCCCCGTCAAGAATTGTGGAGGCATGCTTGTGTGAATAAGGCCAGAGAGATTGAAAATGACAATGTTCGACAAGTTTGGAATGAAGTTGTAAGTACAATAATTACTTTAACCTTTGTTTCTTATATGAAGTACATCAAGTTTGGGTTCTAATATGTTTCATTCTTATTTGTTTCAGGAGGCACTATCACAATCTTTACCTCCACAAGAGGTACATGCCTCTCATGAGGATATTTTGACTCTGGCTTTAGGTGTCCTAGAGTATCCTGATCGTGTTAGGGTGATGCAATTTGGAGTCACTCTAAAAGGTTATTTCCCACCTCTAAAGCGACACTCACAGGAAGAGAATAATGCATTGAGAGCTCAAGTGAATGACATGAATGCAAGACTGGCATGGCTTGAGAGTCAGTTTGTATCCAGACAACAAAAGGATATGTCGGACAGTGTACAACAACCTAATGTTGGCATACGCAGTGGCAAAGGGAGTTGCACCATTACATCTAATAGCATTGTTGAGGCAATTGATTTCTCTATATTAGCTTCAACATTAGTGTCAATTTGCTTATTTCAAATATTCATTCATATTATTATATTTTATCATTTAGGGGATCTACTGCTGTAAGTTATTTGTATCATCACCCTCACTTCGCCTAGTTGCCCATGGTATAGTGCATAACCTTCCAGGTGATACACTACATGGTAGATCACTACCTCATGGTTACGTGAGGGTTAGTATTGATGTTACTGTGGAGGCAGAAGCCCTATTGCCGGTTCCTAATCTTGATGACGATGTAATGACAATAGCACAAGCAATAGGCACTTTTGTGGCATGGCTAATCCACCTTTTACAGATCGATGATGTGGTATGTACAAAAAAAACCATATTTATTGATAATTGTTTATGATGATATGTTATCCACTAACTCATTTAATTGATAAATTTTTAGGTCCACCCCGTATCGAAAAAGAAAGGGACACAAAAGACAAATGAGTCTATTGCACTAACAACAAAGAGCAAAGAAAGGGGCAAGGAAGTCCTTCAACATCCTTTTCCTATAGTTGATGGTGCTAGTATTGACATTATAGCGTATCTTCGCACACACTTGTGTATTAAGCCTGTGGACTCACTTCATCACTCCATAGAAATGGAAGAAGCTATATTTGGGATGCCTCAATATAAGGAAATACTTAATGCAGAAATTATTAAAGAAGTTATCGACCATGGTTGGTTAAGTACATTTGCTATTTGCTTATATATTGGGTATGTACTCTAAAGAGATTTGCATTGTGTCATTAACTTTTTCACTTTGATTAATATTCATCTATGATATTGCTAATTTACTTTTATATTTTGTTTTGTAAAGTACTTGTATTACAATTTTGTTATCCCAGATCAAAAGGCCTTCTTGTTCTTATTCCCCAAGTAACAAACAACCAACTCCATTCCACACAAGGAATAGTTGATATTTTTGAGACATAGAGCGATTGATAAGCTTGTTTTTGTACCATTCCATACGAGTAAGACTTTTTCTTTTCAAACTTTATTAGCACAATGATACATTATTTTCAAGGTTAGGTGTAACATAGATTTGCTAACTTCTCTGTCATTATTTTAGCATTCATTGGATCTAACTTGCTATCAATGTAAAAATGGAAATAATTTATTATTTGGACCCATTGGATGTCAACCTTACTCTGAGGGCCGAAATGAAGAAGCTTTTTGACATGTAAGGATATATCTGTCATTCACATTGTTTTAGTGTGTGTATGTGCGTTGATGTATAATTTTTACTTATATATAGATTGTTTGTCTTTCTTAATTAGGGTCTTACAAGTTCACTGGGCTCAAATAGGAGCTTTGGTAACAAAGACAAAGTCAAGTAACATAAAGTGGATAAAAATTAAGGTAATTTATAATTGTTATATGAAAATCAATTGATCATGCATATTATTCATTAATTATACTCATGTGTGTGCTTTTGGTTCTATAGTGCCCCAAGCAACCCAACTTGAATGATTGTGGTTATTATGTATGTCGATATATGAAGGACATAATTGACTATTATCAAGGGATGATCCTAGAAGACGTATGTGATATTGGTTTTATTCCAATATTTAACTACTTCCCTCACTTGGTTTTAATTTCATTTCATATTTTTGTAGTACTTCCTGAGTTACAAGTGTAAGTAATATTCTAATAATCAAATCACTGAAGTTCGACAAGAATGGTCTCAATATGTAGTCCACAATTGCTTATCGGTTAGCCTTTTTTTCATGACGTACTAGTGATCTTGGTGTTAAATTCTTATTCCTTGTTTAACTTGTCTTTTAGGAAAACTTAGTTGAATTAATTGCTTTTTTTGTTTTTGATTGTTACATAAGTTGAGATATAGTACTTGATGGATGGATTATTTATGGCAATGTATAGTGTATAGTTTATGCATGGTTTCATGTGTAAGATTCTTGATTGTATTATGATCTTGCCTACCATGTAATGTTCTTAAATTTTTGCTTATAGTTTTTCTTTTCTTCACAGCACCAAGAGCCACATGGAATCAAAGAGTCGAAGGTAGATGGCATTGGAAAAACATTGACTACAATCATTTCTCATTTGGTAGTAGTATACGTAAATATAGTTTTTTTGGTAACATATGTAGCTAGCTTAAATCTAACTATGTGAGTATTGTAATGAAACATTATTGCTTGAAGCATTTGGGTTGATTTAATCTTTTTGTGGCAATAGCTATATGAAAATAGGTTTGTATAAAATTAAATAGCTTTATTTTTTTGTGAAATTTTGCCTGTTGACAGGTTTAAGATATGATAATATATGATTGGGTGTTAAAAACAAATAGAACTTAGATAGCGCTTTTTCAGATAAATGCTGTCTAAATTTCAAAATATAGAAAGTGCTTCTTTAAAAAAGTGCTTTCTATATTTATATATTTAGACAACGCTTATTTGAAAAAGTGCTCTCTAAATAGTAATAAGAGGTGCCAAAATTTAAGTAGTTAGACAGCGTTGCTTCAAATAAACGCTCTCTAAATCTATATATGTAGTAAGCATTTTTTCATAGACGCTTTCTATGAATACACAGCATCTACATAGAAAGCGCTGAAAAAGTGCTTTCTATTGCAAAAATAAGTGCTTTCTATGACCATTTTTGGCGTAGCGACAATCTATCTTGACAGCCAACTCCGTTTCTGCTTCAGTCTTCCAAAACTGCACCTTGTCATTTACGTGTAGGTTGTTGTGCTTGTAAATTTGTACCAACCAGAGGCAAAGTGTGCTTGAAGAGGATGTTTTATTCCTCCCCATTTTATTTCCCATACATCTTCTACTCCGTCAGTTAACTTTACTTTAAGAAACTTCTGACGGTTCATCAATGTTGTCCTTACAATTTGAGCTGAGATCATCTGTAATAGATTATTATTATTATGATTAAAATATGAAAGACATGAAAAAAAATAAAATTGCCTTTTGAGTACCATCTTACTAATATTTGTTGTGATTGCAATTTTGCTCGTGTAATCTTTTTTCTCCCACAGCATCTTCATAATTCTCCTTTCTTTGTATGCCTTTTTGGTTGAGCGTACCTGCCTACTGGTATGCGGTGTCCCAAGTGTTTGTGTACCGATGTCACTCATGGTCACTTGAAATGTATTGTCTTCGATATATTGGAATTTTGATATAGCATCACATTGAATAGAGTAGACATCGCGTAATATGGTAATATCCTTGGTGAAAAATGCAGAATTGGTATTTGCATTCGATATGTGATACTATCACATTTGCTATGCCAGATTCCAGTATAACCTTACTACTGAGGTCAGTTCCCCATTTGTTGTAAAAAGTCCTTGGAATTTTCATCAAATCCTACTTTCCATTGTTCCAATCGTCACCTCTTACAAATGTTAATACTAGGTGAATCTAATATAAAGACAAGTATATGTGATGTAATTAACAGTGAAAATAGTGCTAACCTCATTTTGCTGAAGCAATTGTCCAAAATATGCATCTCTATAATCGTCTTTTCTTTCATTTTGCTTAAAACATGTATTTTTGTATAAAGTGCATAAAAGATATTTTGTTCAGTATTTATTGTACATAAAAGTTATTTTTGTATAAAACATGTATTTATCGAAAATATTATACACAAAATTAAAATGAAAATAACACATTAAGAAGAAATAAACCTCATCTCTTGAGTGTCCGATTTTGATTCTTTTCTGGAAATATCTACCTAATGAATCTGTAATGAGCATAACATGAATGAGTCAGTAATGAATAGTTTTTACAAGATTAAATCAATGGTGTATTTACGGTCATCAAATACAAAAATACACTCATTATCTAAATTTAAATAATTTTTCGATGGATGTAAATTCAGGCTTCCCATTATGATATATGTGACATTTATTTTTAATGATCTATCAAAATTAAAGAAATTGAGTAAGTACTTGCTTAGGTAATCGCTTTCAATTTATTCAGATTACGTAAAAGTTGAATACAGATATTATCTGTGTGTACCTAGCGTTACGAAAGACAACAAAAGACATAAGCATAGTGTGTTTAAACAAGTACGTGAAATATGTAGTATGGTAAGAAATCTATTTCAAATCATGATATTGAAGATGATAATTTTTTTTAACATTTGAAAATCTGTAACATATAAGAGAAACAAGATTTGAAAGTATTTATAAAATAGCAGGCGTCGTATTTTTGAACTTGTCATACCTTCGCGCAAAAGGTTAGTGACTTTCACTTTTGTCTGATGAAGAGTTCCTTTCTATGGTTGTTTAAGATGTATTATCTAAATTTACTTCGCCTTATATATTCATTCTCTTAACCTGTGTCTCTTTGGATTCTTATTTGAGCAGGTCAAGGGATTTGTCTCTTCGTTTGTCAATAGTAGTTTTTTTTTTTAATAAAAAAATCTGATTGTAATATATTTTTAACACTGAATAAATTTTATTTAATATATATATATATATATATATATATATATATTATATTCGTTATATGTAGCAATAGCTACTTTTATTTTCAATGTAATACTATTTATTTTTATAATTTCTTATTTCTTATTTAATGTTTTATATTTGGTATTTTAATTAATGGTTAAATTTGAATAGTGGTCCATATTAATACTTTAGTGCATAGTATAGAATAAAGTGCATAAATATAAAATATGGGAGTTCAATTTTGAAATTTGAATATGATTTTTTTAATAGGTAATTTAATATAAACTGTTTTTTTATACTTATTTAATGACTAGAATATTTTGTACATCGATGCTAACACTCAATTTTGTTCAGATAATTAAAAAAATATATAAAAAATATCAAAAAGAAAAATGATAAAAATAGTAAAAATTTAAAATTATAAATGAAAAATATTAAAAAATTAAAAAATGAAAAAAAGAAAATAAAACACAATACATTAAAAAAGAAAAAAAATATATATATATAGAAAAAGAAAAAAGAAATAAATGAGGTGATAAGAGAGATTAACTTTTTGTTTTTTAATATAAGAGATAGTACTAACTTTGAAAATTTTGAATATCAGAAAGTATGCGAGAAAGTTTCTAGAGAAGGTGAGTCTCTATTGTCTGTATATGAAAATATCTCCGATGATTCTCACTCCTTGGAGGGGACTCTTTCTCTCTCTTCCTTACGTCACTTTTCTTCACCCACACTCTCACTTTTTTATCTCTCCCTCATGTAGCGCGGGCGTACACACACACACTGAAAACGATTTCTCTCTTCTCTCATCGTAACAAAATTATCTCACTCTCACGCATCCCAAAAATCAACATAACACTTTTCGTAGGGTACATTGCAATTCACTCGCGTCACCTTACACACACATTCTCACTCTTTCTTCACTCTGCACTCACCACCCATGTAGCGCACAATTAACACAACAATGCACACACTACTAAAGAACACATCACACACTCAAGTAAAAAAAAGGTAGCTGCACTCTATCATACACCAAAAACTCCCTCCACCTCTATTCTCTCGAAAAAGAAAAAAAAAACGCAGAAACCTTTAGGGGTGTAAATGACTCAAATTGAGTCAAGTTTATCTTCATTTAAGACCTAATCCAATTAAATTTAATCAAGATAAGTCGAGTTAGAGTTATTTGTTTGCAATGACCCAACCCAACCATAAATTAGATTGGGTCAGGTTGTGTAATCAAATCACACATAAAATTTGAAAATTTCAAAAAAAAATATTTTTTTAAAGAAAAAATAGAAAAAATTATATTTTTTATTAAATAAATATAATATATTTTTTTATTAAATAATAAAAATAGAAAAAATACTAAAAATGTGTCAAAAATAATAACTATAATATTTTTTACTAAATAATAAAAGGCCAAGTTAGATAAGGTTTATTGGGTTTGAAATATCTCAATTCGTGACTCAACTCAAACCTAATTAGCTTTGCTGAAAGAAATCCAACCCAACCCGATAACCCAACTTAACCTGCAAAAGTATAATTAGATTGGATTGGATTAGTCAGATTCATAAATTGGGTTAAACTCGCTTACACATCTATAGACCTTCTCACTCACAAAAAAGACTCCTCCCCTCCTACTCTCTTTATTCTTTCTCTGAATAATCTCTCATTCTCACACGAATAAGCATCCATCATCTCCCTTTCTCTCATATTCTCTGAAAAAACCATGGCATTCACCTTTGAGCCTCCATGAACCAATAGATTTTGTACTGAGCACACAGCACCCTTTTCTCACATCATTCCTCTAAGTTCATCTTGTAGCACCATTGAACCACCATAACTAGTACACCCAAGCTAGCGGCGAGCCATGAAATGTCATAAAATTCAGTAAATAAAATAAAAACATTATTTTAAAACATCAAATTCCTTTATCTTTGACATATTCGAACTAGAAGCTTATATCCCAGATCATCTAGTTGTACTCTGGTTGTTAGAGTTTGTATTATTTTATATCAATTAAAAAAATGAGTTTTGTTTCCTCGAAGTTTGTATTCTATAGTTATATTTTATATCAATTAAACCCCTTGAAAAGTTTGTAAGAACAAAAATAAATTTTGACATTTTTAAAAATTAAAAGTTTTAAACATATGATTTTAATATTTTTATTTTTATTATCATTTAAATAATTTTATGTAAATTAAATTAAATTTACTATTTCTTTTATTTTAAAAATGTACTTTTTTATTAGATGAGATACAATTTTTAAATAAAATAAAAGTTTTTAAAATATTTTATCAAACAACTTTTATCTTAAAAGGTGTTTTTACTAAGCAATAAATAAACAAAAACTGGCAAATAATTTCTACTTGTTTATAAATTCTTTTTTTTAACTTTAACCTAAAATTAGCTTTTAAATAAATAAA
The DNA here is from genome assembly GCA_004329165.1 of Spatholobus suberectus. Classification (NCBI taxonomy): domain Eukaryota; kingdom Viridiplantae; phylum Streptophyta; class Magnoliopsida; order Fabales; family Fabaceae; genus Spatholobus; species Spatholobus suberectus. Next base: position 19,140,956 of record CM014731.1, on the reverse strand, counting down.
AAGAAAACTGGATCAAACTTACCTTTAAATTCTCTATTTCCTTTAATATGTTTAGCATATAAAAAAGGTGCTTCTATTGCAAACACATTCTCTATTTCCTTTAATATGTTTAACCTATAAAAAAGGGATTAGTGCATGCTTGTATTGCAAACGCATCGAATAATATAAGTTCTTCCCTTTTTGAGCTATTCTTTTTCAAGTCCGTTTGGAGGTTAATCATCCACCCCCAGAATTTTAAACCCTATTTTGTCTTCCCATTTTAAGAGCCCTAGTCTATTACCCCAACCCATTTAATCTGCTCCCTCTTCCTCTTGTTTTGCTTCTTTAAATAGTCGACTATTTCTTGTTCTACTTTTAGTGCTGATTTCTGGGTAGCTGATTGAACATTTTGTTACAGTACTTAGACACAACAATGACTGTAACGTAAAAATTAAAAGCACTACTGCATGATGAAGACAGTGACTTTATAAGAAAATATCCCCCAACAGTCCTACTATAGAAAACCATTAAAAAATTCAAACATTAACACCTTAGGTTAGAAAAAACCCCAACCCCAGAAGAGAGACAGAAAAAAAAAGTAAATGGATAAGCAATCACAAACCAAGGGAATTAAGATGAAAGACCAAACGGAGCACTTTAAATGCATGCTAAGAAGAACAGGTGGTGGGGATTGAGGAGGATTTGATGATCGAGGCATTGGATGGAGATTCTAAAGCATCTGATGATGACAACAAAGATTTTATTATTGTACAAATCCCCCTATTTAGAGCCAGTTGGCTTTGAAAGCTCTGTCAGGATTTGAACAACTTCACACGTACTTGGTCTCTCTTTACAGCCTGTTCTTCAACACACAGCATGGCTACATAGAAAACATGCATCACCTTGTAAAGGGGAACTGGGGAAGCCTAGGATCAAGATCTCTTAGAACTCCTTCCTCGTTGGAGTCCGTCATTTTCCTTACCTATTGCACAATGTCCACGCTGTCACCAAATTCTCTGTCATGGTACCAGGGGTTGACAAGGAATTGGAAGCTGAAATAAACAAGTCACAGTATGGCAATCGAATTAACAAAAAAGAGCAAATAAGTTAGTTACAAAATGTGGCCACGTGGAGGATGATCAGCATATTCAAAGGGTGAGGAAGGGGTCACGCACAAGGACCTCCAATTCACGTCTGAAGGATTATTGGGTAGGAAGTGAGGGGATATAAAAGGAAATAGAGGAAAGAGAAAAAGGTTGTTGGTGAATTGATATTGCTCACGTCTCATTCTTCTCCTGGGGAACATTCTTCTGGCAGACTGGTCTTTTCTTTCCATTTAATTTCTGTATTTGAGGCAATTGATGAATTGCTTACGGGGCTTGTTATTCTGAATATACTGAATTAGTACAATATATTACCTCTTAAAAGTCTATTGATATTGAATGTCTTTTCCATACGTTACGATTCTCCTGTAGCGACTATAACCCTCTTACAAATTGGTGCTTTCATTACACCATGGCTGACAACACTCGTATGAAGGAATTGACGCTTGATGTGAAAGAGTTGAAACAGAGCGTGGACTTATTGCAGAAACATGATCGAGAGTCCACTGCACGGGTTGAAAGGATGGAAGCCGCCTTGAACAATTTCAATACACGTTTTGACCGCATTGAAGCCGCACTTGCAGCGTTAGTTAATAATCCTGCGGTTCATAAAGGAAGCAATCATGGTGGTTCGAACTCACACATGGACAACCCTAAACAGCCGTTCCAGGTGAGAAATGTTAAATTGGAGTTTCCCCGTTTTGACGGTTCCGATGTTTTACAATGGCTATTTAAGGCTGAGCAATTTTTCGATTATTATGAGATTCCTGATGCCCAACGAATTACTGTAGCTGCTGTTCACTTCGAAAAAGAAGTCGTTCCATGGTTTCAGATGGTGCACAGAGCACAGCCTTTTAGAACCTGGGGTGCACTGACTCGATCTCTTGAGTTGGAATTTGGCCCATCCCCCTTTGAGTGTCTGCGATCCACCCTTTTTAAACTTACCCAACAGCATTCTGTTCATGATTACTATGTTGAATTTACGGCTCTTGCTAACAGGGTTCAGGGTATTAGCACAGATGCATTGTTGGATTGTTTTATCAGTGGCCTTAAACCTGACATACGTAGAGAAGTGATTGCCCAGTCACCCATTTCCTTGCTGAAGGCTGTTGCACTGGCCAAATTATTTGAAGATAAATACCTTCCTAAACCTAAACCCTCTGTCCCCCACACGTCCTTCCGTACCTCCACCGGGACCCCAAACACCAATCTCCTTACTAAGACCAACCAATTGCCCCCACTACTACCTACACCTCCAGCCAAAACCATCCTAACCAATTTTCCTAGCCACAACATAAAAAAAATGAGCCCAGCTGAGATGCAAGTTCGCCGAGACAAAGGATTGTGCTATACATGTGATGAAAAATTTACACCTAACCACAAATGTCCCAATAGACATTTAATGCTCCTCCAAACAAATGAAGACACTATACTCGAATTACCTGAACCACCTGATCCAACCTTTATTTCCACCTTAACCACTGACTTAGACCATCATCTCTCATTCAATGCACTAAAAGGGATCAATGGCCTAGGCACAATGCGATTCCAAGGAAAAATAAATGGACTTCCTGTTCAGATATTGTTAGACAGTGGAAGCTCTGACAACTTCTTACAACCAAGAATTGCACACTTCCTCAAACTTCCAATAGAACCAGCACCACAGTTACAGGTCATGGTGGGAAATGGAAATTCTATGGCTACTAAAGGAATTATTCAGAATCTGTCAGTCACAGTACAGGGTCATCAATTACAGTTGCCTGTGTACTTGTTACCTGTGGCTGGAGCGGATTTAGTGCTCGGAGCGGCTTGGCTAGCTACTCTAGGACCGCATGTGGCTGATTATAGTGCCTTGACATTAAAATTTTATCTAAATGGCCAATTCATTACTCTACATGGGGGACACCTTGAATTACCAACAATGGCCCAATTCCACCATATTAGGCGACTTCACAACACCAAGTCAATTGCTGAGATGTTTGCAATTCAATTAAAACCCCTGATGCAGCACAAGAGACCATTTTTGAGTTACCGTCAAACTTGGAACCAGACTTGGCTTTATTGTTACACAAGTACAGCTCGGTTTTCCACCAACCCGTGGGTTTACCTCCACAACGGATCCAAGATCATGCTATTCCCCTTTTAGAAGGCAGTAATCCAATCAAGGTTAGACCATACAGATATGCTCATAGTCAGAAGGCACAAATAGAAATAATGGTGCAAGATATGCTTGACGAGGGTATTATTCAGCCAAGTAATAGCCCTTTTTCCTCTCCCATCTTATTAGTTAAAAAGAAAGACGGCTCTTGGAGATTTTGCACAGACTATCGAGCTCTGAATTCTATCACCGTAAAGGATAGTTTTCCTATGCCGACTGTGGACGAATTATTGGATGAATTATATGGTGCACAATTCTTTTCTAAAATGGACTTAAGGTCCGGCTATCATCAGATATTGGTGAAACCTGCCGATAGATACAAAACTGCATTTAGGACTCATCAAGGTCATTATGAATGGCTTGTCATGCCATTTGGCCTTACTAATGCCCCAGCGACTTTTCAGCAATTGATGAATCATACTTTTCGGGGCCTGTTGAGAAAGTGTGTGTTAGTCTTTTTTGATGATATATTGATTTATAGTCCTACTTGGGCAGCACATTTACACCATTTAGAGGCAGTTCTGCAGATCCTTCAGTCCAATCAATTGTTTGCCAAATTATCCAAATGTGTCTTTGGAACACAAAAGGTGGATTACTTAGGCCATAATGTGTCGAACGAGGGTGTTGCAATGGATAGGGATAAAATTAAGGCCATTCTAGAATGGCCTGAGCCGACGAATGTGAAACAATTAAGAGGCTTTCTGGGCCTTACGGGCTATTACAGGCGATTCATCCAACAATATGCTTCTATAGCTGCTCCGTTAACTAATTTGCTTAAGAAAGATGCTTTTGAATGGAATTCAGCCACTGCTTATGCCTTTGACCAACTAAAACAGTCAATTACTCATGCTCCTGTTTTAGCCTTGCCAGATTTTTCACAACCCTTTACATTGGAAACAGATGCTTCTGGGACTGGTGTAGGGGCTGTCCTGAGTCAAGGCAAGCATCCAATTGCATATTTTTCAAAGAAGTTATCTCCGAGAATGCAAAAACAGTCGGCCTATGTCAGAGAACTATACGCCATCACAGAAGCATTGGCTAAATTTCGCCATTACTTACTCGGGCACCATTTCATTATCAAAACAGATCAAAAAAGTTTGAGGAACTTAACTGACCAATGTATTCAAACACCGGAGCAGCAGAATTGGCTACACAAATTCTTGGGGTATGATTTTAAGATCGAATATAAGCCTGGCAAGGAAAATGTTGCAGCTGACGCCTTGTCCAGGTCATTTTATTTGGCTTGGTCTGAACCAAAACACCAATTTTTACAAGAGTTAAAACAAGCTATTGCTACTGATACTCACTGGCAGCAACAACATGAATTGTGTGCTGTCGGGCAACAACTTGATCCTAATCTTACTGTTGCTGATGAATTACTTTATTGGAAAGGTAGATTACTGGTACCCCGCACTGAATCATTGATCAAGCAAATTCTAGAAGAATATCATTGTTCACCGTTGGGGGGGCATTCGGGTATTGCAAGAACTACATCCCGAATCCAAGCACAATTTTATTGGCCTCGTATGAAACAGGACATTCAAACATTTGTTCAGCATTGTGCCATCTGCCAACAAGCCAAACATATGACTACATTACCTGCTGGTCTCTTGCACCCATTGCCAATTCCTCAGCAGATTTGGGAAGATATAGCTATGGATTTTATCATTGGCTTACCACCTTCCCATGGCTATACTGTCATTTTAGTTGTGATTGATAGACTATCTAAATATGCTCATTTCCAACCATTAAAGGCAGATTTCACTAGTCAGAAAGTTGCAGAAGTTTTTATGTACAACATTGTGCGTTTGCATGGGAAGGCCAAGATGGGGTGGACGCGACATGGGAGGATTGTGGCATTATACAGCAACACTATCCTCATTTCCACCTTGAGGACAAGGTGGCTGTTAATGGGGGAGGTAATGTCATGGTACCAGGGGTTGACAAGGAATTGGAAGCTGAAATAAACAAGTCACAGTATGGCAATCGAATTAACAAAAAAGAGCAAATAAGTTAGTTACAAAATGTGGCCACGTGGAGGATGATCAGCATATTCAAAGGGTGAGGAAGGGGTCACGCACAAGGACCTCCAATTCACGTCTGAAGGATTATTGGGTAGGAAGTGAGGGGATATAAAAGGAAATAGAGGAAAGAGAAAAAGGTTGTTGGTGAATTGATATTGCTCACGTCTCATTCTTCTCCTGGGGAACATTCTTCTGGCAGACTGGTCTTTTCTTTCCATTTAATTTCTGTATTTGAGGCAATTGATGAATTGCTTACGGGGCTTGTTATTCTGAATATACTGAATTAGTACAATATATTACCTCTTAAAAGTTTATTGATATTGAATGTCTTTTCCATACGTTACGATTCTCCTGTAGCGACTATAACCCTCTTACATTCTCCAACTGGTTTCCTGCTTGTTATAGGTTCTAAAATAACCACACCAAATTTGTACACATTGCTTTTTCCATCAACCTTTAATGTGTAGGCATACTCTGCAATCAAACATTAAACAAGTAACGACAGACAGGTATCATAAACTAAAATAAAGTAGCCACCTTAATTCGAAAAAACTAAGTAAGCCAAAGGCAATATCTGTAAAGTGATATAATAATTCATTTTATCTTATATTTTGCCAATCTCCATCGGTTTCCCGTTGTGAACCTATGATTACAGTATTTATCCACCCATAGGTGGGGTTTATGGTCAAAAATCAAATGCTGCAGAGCTGCCTACCATTTACTTTCAGTACTTGGCTTAGGAATGGGGTAAATTAGGGGACGACTCAACAGATCATATGAGTATGGTAGAAAACCAAAGGCAAGAAAAACCACATAGCAATGTTAAATATTATAGGGGCATCACCTCAACATCAATAATCTACACCTACCATGATGATGAGTCAGACTCAAATTCTGAACAATGATTAAACGTCCAATTATGATTGGGTGGGACAAGGAAATTTGCCACATAAACCCAACCTTGTATATTAACTTAAAATATAATAGTCAAATAGTATAATATTAAAATAGTTGAATGGAAAATTTCCTGCACGGTTACAAGTCTTTGTGTATCACCTTACATGTTTTACATAAAGGGAAGCCTCCTTTCTTTTAATATTTTGTGATTGGCTTGATAAAATTTTTCAGAAAGTAAATTGGTTCAACTCACAACCATGAAGGTAAGTTCCTGCCCAATGATTGTGGAAATCGTTGCAGTAAATGAAGAGGAACAAGTGCAAGAGATTGAGTTTAGACAATTAAAATATTTAGAATTGGTGTCTCTACAAAATCTCACAAGCTTTTGCAGTTCAGAGAAGTGTAACTTAAAATTCCCATTATTGGAAAATTTAGTAGTGAGTGAATGCCCTCGCATGACAAAATTGTCTAAAGTCCAAAGTGCTCCAAACCTACAAAAAGTACATGTGCAAGCCGGAAAAAAAGACAAATGGTATTGGGATGGTGATTTGAATAACACTCTGCAAAAACATTTCGCAGATCAGGTACGCATTAAAATATTTATTAACCATCACAAATTTTCGTTGACCAAAAGTAAAAAACTATCACAAATTTTAATCGTACCTACACTGATAAATTATTTTTCATTTCATTGAAAATTTTCGTAACTAAATATTTTACAATTGAATAATTATGTTGTAAAACTTATATAATTGAATGTTGTAGCATGTGTAAAATATGAAGCATGTGCATTATGTCTTTTTGTACATATATAATTAAATTTATTTCTTCATTAGGTTTGATTGGTCCAGGTTTCCTTATTTGTAGTAATCATCAAGTCTGATTTAATGTCCAAAATTCTAGCATAATTTTGTGATCAAAGTTGTATAAATAGTGATCTTTGTTATTCTTTGAATTATGAAAAATAATATTCATTTTTCTTCAAATACCAAATTTGTATTATAACTAACTTACTAAAGTGGGAGTATAATATAAGAATTTAATTAGAATGTATTGTAAAGGTTTTTTAACTATCTTATTCGATCATTGACTGACAAGTATGATAAGATATTTTATTTTTGTAATAATTATTTAAAAAACTTAATTAAAATGTACTACCATTGTATGTTTTTTACATTGTCATCCAATAATAAATCGTTATGTATAACAAGATTGTTGACTTATATAATAATTACTTTGAAGTTATATTTAGTGTGTTTTTTAATTAGTTGATAGAGAAATTTATTTACACTAACTGTTTATTAAAATTAAATTCTTATTTTAAATGTTTTCTATTTAATGGTCAACGTAAAAATTGTTACATGCATTAATAGTATCTCAAAATTAAACTCATAATCTAATTAGAAAATAAAATGAAAATTGAATTTTAATACGTGATACCTGCAGATATATCTCAATTAATGAGCTAGGGACATATATAGTTTTCTACAATCAAAAAGTAAATCCAAGTGATACACGTGTTATATATGTAAGTCGTCTTTTCTTTTCTTTCTTTCTTTCTTTTTTTTTTGTTTTTTTTGACAACACAAGTGGTTTTAGTTATGAAGCTTAATATATTTTTGATAAATAAAAGTTTAGTTTCTCTTGTTTCCAAGAACATGTTATGTCACTTTCCGAAAAAACAAAAAAAAAAAGATGTTACGTCTGTTAAGATTCTTTTTATCGTAAACTAATTTTTTATTCAACTTTATAGTACAAATATTTCATGATTTAGATGTGATCCATTAGGATAGATCTAGTAATGGGAGTTCGAGTAATTTATATCAAGTTCTAAGTTTAAATTTCATCACAAACAAAAAAATCATAAGATGTGACCAAAATTAATAGCGTTTAATAGCTATGTACTGTTAGTGTAAAAAATTTTATACTATCAACCAATCATATTGGTATGACTTTTAAAATAATTAATATAAAAGTCAATAAATTTATCATATACGTTAATTTGTGATTGGATGGCAGTATAAAACTATTCTATACTGTCAGTACATAACTTATTTTCTCAAATTAATACGTGTATTTAAAAAAACTTAACATGCACTCATCTAAAATGGTAGAAAGTTCAAGTATGCATATTTTATTGTATAAAAAATGTGCCAGGTTTAAAATTACTTTTTTCTTTCAAGTGAAGTTCTTTTCTTGCCATATATACATAACACTTCTGACGTTGAGTTTCTTGGCTCTTAAGGTTTCTTTCGAATATTCAAAGCATATTCGGCTTGTGGATTATCCTGATATGAAGGGAGTTCCGCACGGCAAACCTGCTTTTCCAGATAACTTTTTTGGCAGTTTAAAAAAATTGGAATTTGATGCAACAAGTAAAAGAAGTATTGTAATTCCATGTCATGTAATTCCTTACTTGAAGAGCTTAGAAGAATTGAATGTACATAGCTGCCATGCAGTGCGGGAAATATTTGACATAGATGACAGTGAGGCCAAGACCAAAGGCATAGTCTTTCGTTTGAAAAAGCTTACCCTAAAGGACTTGTCAAATTTGGAATGTGTATGGAACAAAAACCCCCGAGGAATTGTCAGCTTTCCCAATTTGCAAGAAGTGGTTGTTAAAGGTTGTGGAAGCTTGACAACACTGTTCCCTTCATCCCTTGCCAGAAATCTTGGGAAGCTTAAGACACTTAAGATATGCAGATTTGACAAGCTGGTAGAAATTGTTGGAAAGGAATATGCAACGGAACATGGAACAGCTGAAATGTTTGAATTCCATTGCTTGTCCGAACTAATTCTTAGTTTTCTCCCACTGCTTAGTTGCTTTTATCCTGGAAAACACCATCTGGAATGCCCCAGATTAGAAAGTTTACACGTTGGTTATTGTGGTAAGCTGAAGGTATTCACATCAGAATTTCATGATAGTCAAAAAGAAGCAATTATAGAAGCTCCAATTAGCCGGCCACAGCAACCACTGTTCTTGATTGAAAAGGTGACAAAGCATTAGCACTTAAACTTTTCTTGCTTCCTTTTCTTTTCATTATGTATTTTCCTCCTTCTAACTGCCACCATGCATATTCTTTTTTTGAATTTGTTTGGCCTTAATTGCTAGGTTGTTCCCAAACTGAAGCAATTGACGCTCAATAAGGAAAACATTATCTTATTAAGCGATGCACATTTGCCACAAGACCTCCTTTGCAAAATAAATTGTCTTGAGCTATGCTTTGAAAAAGATAACAATGAGAAATATACTTTGCCTTTTGATTTCTTTCACAAGGTTCCCAGTTTAGAATATCTTCGCAAAGATGCCTTGGTCTAAAGGAGATATTTCCCTCTCAAAAACCCCAAGTTCATGACGGAATACTTGCGAGATTGAATAAATTAACCCTACATCGCCTTCAAGAGATGGAGTCGATAGGGTTAGAGCACCCATGGGTAAAGCCATACTCTAAAAAGCTTAAATTATTAGCCCTTTCCAAGTGCTCTCGGTTAGAAAAAATAGTGCAATGTGCAGTATCTTTCATCAATCTGAAAATGTTGAGTGTGAGGCTCTGTGAAAGAATGAAGTATTTATTCACGTTTTCAACTGCCAAAAGTTTGGTGCAACTTGAGACCCTACTTATAGAGAATTGTGAATCAATAAAAGAAATAGTAAAAAAAGAAGTTGAAAATGCTTCCCATGAGATCATATTTGGACGCCTCACAAAATTAAGGCTGCATTCCTTACCAATGCTAGTAAGCTTTTATTCAGGGAATGCCACTTTGCAATTCTCATATTTGAAAACAGGGACAGTAGTTAAATGCTCCAATATGAAAACTTTCTCTGGAGGAATCATAAATGCACCAATGTTTTACGGGATTCAAACTTCAGTGGAGGATTCTAATTTAACCTTTCACGATTATCTCAACACGACAATTGAGAGGTTATTTCACGAGCAGGTAAGGAATTCATTATCCAAATTCAGTTGTTATTTTCTTATATCCAAGTAAATTCAATCTCGTCAAATGGGCCCCATTTCGAACCGAGTACATAGTGCATAATGCAAGCCACTTTGTTGAATCTTTATTTTAATATTTATTCAATTGTACACACACACACACACACACACACACACACACATATATATATATATATAATTTATCTCTTAATTTTTACATTTAAGTAATAATTTAAAAAATTCTTATGAAACAAAATTTTGTTATATATTTAAAAATATTTTTTTTAATTATTATAAGCGAAAAAAGTATTTTACAATAATGGGTTAAATATGTTTTTGGTTCTCCAAAAATTGATCCGTTTTGGTTTTAGTCCTCAAAACAAAAAATTCATTGAATAAAGGCTCTTAAATATTAAAAATACCCTAATTAGATCCATGTATTAAATTCTATTTAACTTTTCTATTAAATGATGGCTACATCATCGTTACAGTAACCATTAATTTGCTGATGTGATCGTCACTATTCAACTATTACGTCCAAATCAAATTAGTAACATACTTTTTAAATAAAATTATTATATGTTTAATCCTAAATCACAGACTTTTTTCTAACCCTAAAGCAAAAATAATTATACAATTTTTTATTAAAAATTATCATTGGACTCTTTAAGTAATAAAATATTTTATTTGGAAGCTGATGTGACTATCATTTAACAAAAAGTTAAATAGAGTTTAGCACAGGAATCTAATTGGATATTTTTAATATTTGAGAAACTTTATTCACGATTTTTTTTAGGTCTAAAACCAAAATAGATCAAGATTTAGAGGATTAAAAACATATTTAACCCTATAATAATCAAATTAACAATTATATCTATATATATACGTAAAGGAGACTTGAACAAATATCAACCGTAGATCGAAACTTGAATATAATAATAGTCGTTGGATCTAATCAAATTTAACAGACATAAATGTGTTTAATGAAGAATTTAATTGCTCCCATTAATACTATTTATTATTTTATTATACAATTTTGATAATTTTAAGTTAACAATATATATTTTAAAACTAAAAGACAATAAAAAAGTTAGATATATAAATACTATAATAATAATATTAAATATTATAATATTATAAAAAGTTAGATATATTTTAAAAATAATAATTTTATAAATACGTAGTTAAATTTAAAATGATTCATAATATTTATTTTAATTAATAATTAAGGATATAAATTAAAAAATAAATTATTATGTATATACATAAGTCTATTTTATTTTTTAATTTAGTTACTTTAAAATATATTTTTGAAACAATAATAATTAAAAATAAAGATTTTATGGATAAAAGTTAAATATATAAATACTATAATAATAAAATTAAATATTATATTATTAAAAAAAGGTTATATATTTTCAAACCTAATGATTTTATAAATATGTCGTTAAATTTAAAACAAAACCAAAAGATGATTAAAAAAAAAAAAGGTTAGATATATAAATAGTATATTAATAACATTACATATTTAATATTATAAAAGTTAGATATATTTCAAAACTAATAATTTTATAAATATGTAGTTAAATTTTATAAATATGTTAATATATATTAAAATTATATATAATGTATAATAATAATAATAATAATAATAATAATAGTTTATCTCTTATATTCTATCTTTAAATATTATTTTAAATAAATTATTATGAAGCATTTCAAATATAACTAAATATTCAAAAAATTATTTTTAATTATTATTGATCATAAAATATATTATAAAGTAACCAATTTATATAGTTAAATAGAATTAAACCTGAGCATTATATGATATTTAATGCTACTAATATTATTAATGCTTTATTTATATTTAAAAAGTAATTATTAAATTAAAAGTAGTTATTCCTAAATTTAATATAGATATATACACTTTAAAATTCCTTATATATATTATTATTTAAGAAATTAGTTTATAAAGTATTATTTAGAAGAGAATAACGTAAATATATATATATATAAATAATTTGTCTCTTAATTTTTATCCTTAATTATTATTTTAAATAAATTATTATGAATTGTTTAAATTTGATTAACTATCTAAAAAAATCATTTTAATTATTATTGTTCGAAAATATTATAGAATAACCAAACAGAAGATAAATAGACTCATATATGACAATTTATTTCTTAATTTTTATCCATAATTATTATTTAAAATAAATTATTTTAAATTTAACTATGTGTGTATTAAATCTTTAAATTTAATTATTATTATCCATAAAACATGTTTTAAAGCAGTCGATTAAAAAATAAATTTAAGCATAAGTATTAATATTATCTTTTTCTTTATATATATAAAGAAAGGTTGTTAAAGTAATTTTTCTTGCCTAAACTAGAGGTATATAAGCCATTTCAAATTTTTTCATTTAATATAGTTATATTAGTCTTCCAAACTTTGTATTACATTAAAATTATAAAAAATTATTTTTAGTGAGTGGGTTTTAAAAATTAAAGTTAAAAATAAACTGAAAGGTCATAATTTCTCCTTTAATGGATAATTAACTTTTTTGGAAAGTCCAGTGTACTATTTTAAGTCTAATTAACCCTTTGATTCAATTTTGTAAGACTGAAAAAACACTTAAATCATTATCGTGTATTTTTTTCTTATATATTCTTCTACTGAGGTTTATGATCGACCAGCAGGTGTATTCTTTCGTTCTTTGTCTTTTCATTTGTTTTATCTTTCTTTTTCTTGGCTTTGCACTTTCTTTCTCTTATTTTGCTCTTGTGGTTTGATAGAAAGATAATTTTGCTTAATATGTGCAGCAATGAAACTTTTTGTGTAGATAAGAGAAAAAAGTTCTTACAGTGTATCATTCAATAAAATTGGCAAAGGATGAGAACTGAGAATTGAGAACCAATATTAGGTACATCATCTTACTCTTATTTTTTATTATTTCTTTTTCTTTCTTTACATATATCACCTCTGTGTATTTCTTTCTCTCTTTTTTTCTTTTCTCATTTTACTGTTATGTTATTTATGTTTTGATTATTATTTTTCATGCTTTTCATATATGTTCTTATATTTTTCCATTTACTATTATATTATAAACAATGTATATATTTTTAGTCTTTCTCATTTTGAGTAACAAAAAATTAATAATCTTACTTTTACTTTATATCTTTAGCTTACAATATTTTTTTTTTTTGGTTTAACAGGACATAAAAGGAGCATATTATTGTTACAACTTTACAGCTTATTCATTAATTTCTTTTTCATAATATTTTTTATATAATTCACTTAACACAATTTAATGAATTTTGTATAGTTAAATTATCTAATTAATTATTTTAATTTTTTATACTTAATTCAATTGCCTAATTATATGTTTATACATGTTATTTATATAGTTTATTATATACTTTGATGTTTATTAATTGTTCCAAAATAAATTATGATATGAAAAATAATAAATTATTTTCATAAAATTAATTAATTATAGACTAATAGTTTTCTATCTCTACAAGGTTTACTTTTAATAAATAATTAAATTGATTATATTAATAATAACAATTACACAATTTTGATAATTAAAAGTTAATAATAATAACAATAATCATAAATAGACCCTTTCAAATTCATAAGGGTCAATTTTAACATTATAATTTGTTATTCTTATAAATTTAAACCTTAATAAAAATAATAACAACAACAAATAGTAAAAGTAGTAGCAGGTTTACTTAATTGTATTTCATAATTTTTTCCTCACCTATATATAATATTTTGAAAATGACTATTAAATTAATGCAAAAACATTACATTTAGTTTTTAGGTAAATTATGTTAAATAGTAAATTACATTAATTAATTAAATAGTACCTAATTTATAACACTGGTTAAATTTAATGTATAATTAATATACAAATAATAATAATAATTAAATATAATAATGGAGTTTTTTTATACCGGTCAATTATAAGATATTATGATTTTTTATTCTTATAAATTCAGACCTTAACAATAATAAACACCCATTATATATCATAAATATAAACAGTTGTAGAGTATACAATAATAGTATAATTATTATTATGAATAGCATTGTCTTTTTGAATTTACTTAGAATGAGAAAATAATAATAATATATAAAAATAGTTTGTAATAATATTTAAAAAATTAGTAACACACATAAATAATAATTTTTATAGATAAATATTCCTTATAATATTTAAATTATAAGATATGAAGTCTAAAACATATAATAATTCTTATAGATAAATAACTTTAAAAGTAATAAGTAATGAAATTAAAATTAAATAACAACAACGATAATAATAATATCAACAATGATACAACAACAATAATAATATACAACAACAACAACAACAACAACAACAATAATAGACAAATCTCATTACACTAATTGAGAGTGTTCAGTTTATGTTGTGTTTAGGTTAACCAACTCAAAATTTTAACAATATTACATAATTAAGATTAATAACTAAAATAATTAAAAAAAAACATTTTAAAATAATTAACAACTATATATATTTAATAAAAATCATACTATTTTGATAAATTTAAAATAAATTTTAATTTTTACAATAAATACATTTAAAATTATTAATTATAAACACACAAAAATAAAGTACATGTTAACATAATATCCACAATAACAAAAATGAACACTCAAATTTAAATATTTATATATCATATTTTATTATGCTTACATTCATTTTGAATTTATGCATTTCATACAAGTATTGTAGCACTTTCATTACTTGAAGAAAGAACAAATCATAATAAATTTTAATAAGCTTAATATTTTTGAAGACAATATCTGCTCAATTAAAAATATAATTAATCATCTTCCTCAATTTTAATGTAATTATATTTAATTTATTATTAAATATTTTAATTAAAAATTAATAATTTTATTTATGTACGTATATTTTTAAAATATTAATAAATACAAATATAAAAAATATATAATTTAAACAAACTCACGCAACGCACAGGCTTAAAATCTAGTATATAAGTAAAATAAAATTAAACACAAGTATTAAGGTAGTATTTAATTGATGTCATTAATGTAGTACTTTTATAAATATTTAAACAAGTTATTATTTTCCTTATATGGTATTAATTGTTATAATTATCAAATATAATATATAATTAATTTGAATGATATTATTAAATATAATATATTTATTGAATTGAATAAATGTAATGCTAATATATATTTAATGTACAACATTTTAAATGAATCTATTTTTATTAAAAATCTATTACTAAATAATATGTAGTTATTACAAAAATTTATATATATATATATATATATATATATATATATATATATTGGTAAGTGGGGGTGGGCATGTGCGAGCATTAAAAGTTTATTATTTTATTATTGTTTAAAAATTAATTTATAAAAAATTTTAAAATACAAGTATTTACATGTATATTAATATAAAAGAAAATCATTTATATCTTCGCAATATAAAAATATTCAACACCTTCTTTATTAGTAATGAAAAAGATTATTAAAACAATTTCATAAGAGGTTTTATGATTTTTTAATTATTAATTTAAAGTTGAAATTAGTAATCAAAATAAATATTGTTACATGACATCTCCATTAATCAGTAATTAAAACTTTAACGGACAGATTTACATGTGCATGTAATATATAATTAATGTTGTTATAATTAATTTTGTTATCAATGTTGTTATAATTACATTTATAAATGTTGTTATAATTATTAAATATAAATTATAATTAATTTGAATAATATTATTAAATATTATTTTTATTAAATATAATATATTTATTGATTTTAATGAATGTAATGCTAATATATGTATATTTAATGTACAACATTTTAAATGAATCTATTTTTATTAAAAGTCTATTATTCAATAATATGTAATTATTACGAAATTTAATATTAGTACATATGAGTGAGTGTGTGCGTACGTGTGTGCATGTGCATGTGTGTGAACGTGTGCTCATGTGCATGTGCATGTGTATGTACAATAAAATTTTATTATTTTATTATTGTGTAAAAATTTAATTTATAAAACATTTTAAAATAGAACAATTCAAATGTATATTAATATAAAAAGAAAACCATTTAATATCTTCAAAATATAAAAATATTCAATACTTTCTTTATTAGTAATTAAAAAGATTATTAAAACAATTTTATAAGAGGTTTTATGTTTTTATAATTATTAGTTTTAAGTTGGTACTAGTAATTGAAGATAAATGTTGTTACATGAAATCTTCGTTAATTAGTAATTAAATTTTTAACTGAAGGATTTATTGAAATAATAGTTAAAGCTTATAAATTAATTAAAAAGTTTTAATATGAATTTAAATTTAAAAAGAAGATAATGTTTCTTTCACATTCTCAATTTTTTACGTTACCCTTATATCCCTTTGTGTTTGGATTCTCTTCCTCAATAATTTGTCTGTAGGTCTCTCCTGCAATGATCTCAACCGTGGATTGCATCCAATGGTCCACGTGTAAACAACTATTTTGTTCTCTCTACTAAATAACTCATTTGTTCTATCACCATTTGCTATGAGAGATATGCATGTAAATTTTGCATAAACATCTTCACTTTAAATCTATATTTTACAAATATTGCATCAAGCATCAGAAATTCTCTTTATTGAGAATAAAATAATTTTTATTTACTAATGTGAGGATAGTTGAAAGTGTGGCTTGCAATTGGTCTCTTTTTTCTTTGAATTCTACAATAATTTATTATTCAATTTTATAATATAAAATAATTAAAAATTGAATGAATGTAAGTAACAATTTATTTTTTTTATGAAAAAATCAACGCTTAAAAAAGGAACAAAAGTAGTTGAAAGCTTTTATAAAAAATTTAAACATTTAATGTTTTCAAATATGTTTTTGAATAAAAATTTTCTATAATATTATTGCACCAAATAACATTTTTTTTCAATTTAAGAGTGCATTTGGTTAATTATTTTAATTAATTTATAACTTATATAGCTAGCTTAGAAACTTATTTGCTATTTGACAATTGAATACATCTGACTGACTTTTAATATTTTTCCAGAAGTTACTTGAAGTAACATTTCAAATTATAACTTCTTTTCCTTATTATTATTATTTTATCTTCAACATTTTAATAAAAATTTTCCTTTAATATTAAATGATTTAATTTAATTGTTATAATATTAATTTTATTTTTGATAAAAAATAATAAGATTTTAAAAGTAATTAAAAAACTTAAATTATAATTATAAAAAATATATTTTATTTATAAAATAATAATATGCCATCCCTGGGGAGACTTGAATACACCTTCTTTATCGCATCCATTGCCTTTTGTCGAGCTCTTCTAATACTTTGGAGAGCATCTGATTTAGGATTTAACCCCAATGAGATGAAAAAATAGTATTTTCTAATTGTTTTGAGTGTCTGTGGATAATAAGGATTAACAGATAAGGTGTTTGGATCTATGACTGAAACAAGAGCAACCAGATTCGAAGGCATCTTCAAACCACTAGTTTCAACAGTAATATGATCAAGCATTCCTGGAGATGTCCTTTCTGTTCATAGCTTGTTTTGTTCTGCTGATAACGCAGCCATTGCATACTCTAATACTGTCAATGCCAAATACAAACTTAATGTTTTTCTAATAGTCAAATATCTCTGTTTGGTACAAACCATTGTCAATGCCTAACTTACGTTTTTTCCATTTTGTATCCCACAACTCTATCCATAGCATGTTATCCAAAAAAAAAATCTCTCTCCATAGTAAATTAATTCTAAAGCAATCTTTCCATCAGCATTTTCCCATAAATATCAAGCATGTCAGGTACAGCACTAGCCTCTAGGTAACCCTTGCAATTAGAGCTGGGTATACGGGCCAGCCCGCCCATTTAGGCCCGGCCCACAAAGCCCGCAAAATAAATGGGCTGGACCAAGCTCGCCCACAATATAAACGGTCCTGAATTTTGAGACCCGCGTCCGCCCCGCATAGCCCGCGGGCTAACGGGCCAATCTGCGGCCTGTGAAATAAATGACAAAAATAATTTTATAAAAATGCAAAAAAAACAATAAAAATAAAAATAAATGAAAAATACACCAAAAAATAAAAATAAATCAATTTTAAAGTCTAATATGCTAAAAAACCATCTAAACCCAAGATCTTACATGTTAAATAAACCATCCAACACAAAATATGAAATATAAAGTCTTAGATTTAAAGTATCAAGCATAAAATAAACTATTCATAAAAGCCCGCGGATAGGCCCGTAAGCCCGTGGATAAATCCGCTTAAACTGTGGTTTAAATGGTTCGGGCTAAAAAGCCTGCACTCTTAAATGAACCATATTTTTTAGGACTGTAGCCTCACATGGGCTACGGGCTACATGGGTGGCCTGCGAGCCTTGGTCCATATGCCCAGCTCTACTTGCAATATCACATGTCATTTTATTTTAAATTATGTATTAAATTAAAAGTATTCAGTAAAACTAATTAGTAAATTAATTAACATAATATATTTTAATAATTATTTTATTATTTTGTAAACAAAATATATTTTTAATAATTAAAACTTAAGTTTATAATTACTTTTAAACTCTTATTAATTTTTATTAAAAATCAAATTAACATTATAACATATTATTAAATAATTTAATATTAAAGGAAAAATTTTATTAAAATTTTGAAGATAAATAATAATAAGAAAAAGAAGTTGTAAGCTGAAATGTTACTTTAAGTAACTTCTGGAAAAAGATTAAAAGTCAGTCAGATATATTAAAGTGCCAAACATAAAAAAGACATTAGTAATCATTATTTTATTAATTATATTCTCACCTTCACTCAATCTTTAATTATTTTATATTATAAAATTAGATAATAAACTATTGTCAAATTCAGAGATAGAAGAGACCAATTGCACGTCAGACTTTGAACTATATATCTTCACATTAATAATTAAAAATTATTTTATTCTCAATAAAGAAAATTTCTGATTATTAATGCAATACTAGTAAAACATAGATGTTTATGCAAAATTTACATGTCTGTCTTATGGTAAATGGAGATAGAACAAATGGGTTATTTAGTGGAGAGAATGAAAGAGTTATTTACATGTGGACCATTCGATGCAATCCACAGTTAAGATCATTGCAGGAGAGAGCTGCAGACAAATTCTTGGGAAAGAGGATCCGAACCCTACCCCTTTTATGCTAAAAAAGGAAGAAAAGATTTATTTTTTTTTTTCTTCCTTAAGAGATGTAGAGGTAGTGTAAAAAATTGAAGGGTGTGAAAATATCATTACTCTTATAAAGGAAGATCAAAATCGAAGGTGGTTCAGTACTATTTTCATAACATAATATTACTATCCTTTTCAAGTGAAGTTTTTATATATTTATCTTGCCATATCTAGTTATCTACTTTTCATTTTTAATCATTTTCATAGGTCATAACATAGAAGGATGAAACGGATTGTGACATGGTTGACATTGCTAATTCAACATGTAAATAATTAATGGGATTGGTTTAGGTGTGGGGTCCACGTCCATAACAGATTGTGGGTAGCAGAGTGGTGGCTTTTCTCTCTCCTTTTTTTCATTACCTTCACAGGACATATCAATATATATAGACAACTTGTATTGCTTTTCCACTTAATGGTGAAATATTATTCATAGAGAATATGACTTGAATCTTCCCTTACGGGTTCTTTTCTATCTTTTAATTTCTTCTTCCTATTTTACTTTTATGGTATCAGAGCTCTATTTGAAGTGCTCCGCTGCGCACTCTAATCAGCTATGGTAAGAAACCAAAATGCAAACACTGGTAGTTCTGGTGTGCAGAACCCAGTGGTAGTCCAAGATCTGACGCTAAATCCGGCAAGCCCCTACTATATCCATCCCAATGAGAGTCCAACGGCTATTGTGGTGAGTCCTGCTCTTACAGGAGAGAACTACCATGTTTGGGCAAGGACAATGAGAAGGGTTCTAGTTACAAAGAACAAGTATCGCTTCATTGATGGAACAATTCAAGTTTCTGCTATTCAAGATCCTAGTTATCAAGCCTAGGAGCGTTGCAACAACTTAATCCATTCTTGGATTATGAATTCCCTTTCTGTTCCAATAGCACAAAGTGTGGTATACATAGAAAATGTTGTTGACGTATGGAATGACTTGAAGGAGAGATTCTCCCAAGGTGATCTAATCCGGATTGTAGAGCTTCAACAAGAGATTTATAATTTCAGGCAAGGTACACTTTCTGTCACTAAGTATTTTACTGAGCTAAGAAGTCTTTGGGAGGAATTAGAGCATTATCGCCCTATTCCTCAATGCACTTGTCCGATTCAATGTGGTTGTCTTGCTATGCGAAATTCAAGGTTATTTAAGCAACAGGACTATGTTGTACGGTTTTTAATGGGTCTTAATGAGGAATTTGCAACAGTAAAGTCACAAATTCTACTTATGGAGCCCCTTCCAACTTTAAACAAAACATTCTCCATGGTGATACAACAGGAAAGGCAAGTTACTAGCTCATGTAATATGATGGATGAGTCCCGAATTTCAGTTAATGCTATTGACAACAAGAGACAATTTGGTCAAGGAAGAGGGACTGTTTATAAGCAGACAGGGAAAGGTCCTAATGCTGGTAAAGTATGCACTTACTGTGGTAAAATTGGGCATACAGTGGAAACTTGTTATAAGAAGCATGGTTATCCACCTTCCTTTGGAGCTAAAGGTAACTCTTATGTGAACAACTCTTGTCATGAGGAGGCACAGATAAAATTTGAAGATAAGTTGAGGAAGGAAGTTGAGAATCCACCTATGTTTACTCGTGAGCAATATAACACTCTCTTGACATTGATTCAAAATGCAAGTATTGAGCCAGCAGACAAATCACACAGTTCAAATTTGGTCAAGACTGATGTATTTGAAGGTAATCCTCATGTGACACTTTCATGCTTGAACAATCAAATTTCTTGTAATTGGATATTGGATACTAGTGCAACAGACCATATATGTTCCTTGTTGATTTGGTTTTCTACTTATAAAAGGATTGATCCATTAGAGATTAAATTGCCTAATGGGAACACTGTCACAGCTCATTTTTCTGCAACAGTCAACTTGAATCAATGGTTATTTGTATCAGATGTTTTATTTGTGCCTCATTTTAGCTTCAATCTCATATCTATCTCTAAATTGACTGCCTGTTTCAATTGTAAGTTGCTGTTTGAAGCTGATTCTTGTACTATACAGGAGCAGAACAGTTTAAGGGCGATTGGTTTGGCTAAGCAATGTGACGATTTATATCATTTGGAAGTGGATATGGTGCAGTCTAGGCCAGGTTCCTTATCATATAGTCATTCAGTTCATAATTTGTTAAGAGGCAATCTACCACAAAGTACATTATGGCATTTAAGATTGCGTCACTTGGCTCATAATAGAATGTTGGTTTTAAATAAATAGTATGGTTATATACCAATACTGAACTTTGTTGCTTGTGATATATGTCACTTTTCTAGACAAAGGAAGTTGCCATTTTCTCTGAGTAATAACAAAGCTAGTTCTCCATTTGATCTTGTCCATATGGACCTTTGGGGGCCATTTTCTACCATTTCTATACATGGATTTCGTTACTTTCTTACTGTTGTGGATGATTTTAGCCGATTTACATGGATTATATTGTTGAAAGCTAAATCTAAAACACAACATTATATTAGGAGTTTTGTGTAGTTAGTGGACACACAATTTGGGAGAAAACTCAAGACCATTCGCAGCGACAATGGTCCAAAGTTCATGCTCCATCAATTTTACACTTCGAAGGGGATTCTCCACCAAACTAGTTGTGTAGAGACCCCTCAACAAAATGGAAGGGTTGAACGCCGCCATCAACATATTTTAAATGTCAGTAGAGCTTTGTTATTTCAGTCACAGGTTCCTAAGATATACTGGTCTTATGCTACTCAGCATGCAGTTTTTCTAATAAATCGAATTCCCACACCTCTTCTTGGTAACAAGTCCCCATTTAAGGTGCTATATGGACAGAAACCTGACCTTGAACAGTTACGGGTATTTGGATGCCTATGCTATTGTTCTACTCTAACTGCTCATAGAAACAAATTTAATCCTAGAGCAAGGAAATGTGCTTTCCTTGGCTACAAGCAGGGCACTAAAGGTTCAACCATGGTAGACATCAACACTAGAGAGATCATTACTTCTCAGAATGTTAATTTTTATGAACTTGAATTTCCCTTTCAAAAGGGGAATGAGAATGGTTTCCCCACTCCAGCACCACACATTTATCTTGATGGTTCTACATGACTTCCTAAACCACCCGATATGGACCCTTCTATAGAACAGTCTTCCAGCTCTTTACCTTTAGAAGACATCACTTCTCTACCTGAAATTCGTAGATCCATAAGAAAAAAAATCAAACCCACTTATCTTAGTGACTATGTATGCCAATCATCTACCTGTCATCCACTTTCCCAAAATGTCTCTTATACATCCATACCTCCTACTTATCTAACTTACATCATGTCCATCACCACAGATGCAGAACCCAATTCTTATGCTGAGGCCAGCAAACACACTTGCTGGCAAATGGCTATGCAAAGTGAGTTGTATGCCTTAAATGCTAATGAAACTTGGAGCTTTGTTGACCTGCCACCTAGAGTTCAACCTATTGGATGCAAATGGGTATATAAAGTTAAACGACATGTTGATGGATCTATAGAATGATTCAAGGCCCGACTTGTTGCAAAAGGATATAATCAAGTGGAAGGCCTTGACTTCTTCGATACCTTTTCTCCTGTTACCAAACTCTCAACAGTGAGGTTGTTACTTGCTTTAGCCTCCATTCATAGGTGGCATTTACATCAATTGGATGTGAACAATGCGTTCCTCCATGGTGATTTACTTAAAGATGTTTATATGGCTGTTCCACTAAGAGTCAATGCTCCAATTCCGGGCCAAGTTTGCAAGCTTCACAAATCACTCTATGGCCTTAAACAAGCCAGTAGAAAATGGTTTGAGAAATTGTCTTCATTTTTACTTGTTCATGGCTTCTCTCAAGCACATGCTGACAATACCTTATTTACTCGATCCACTCCTACTTCTATCACAGTCTTACTTATCTATGTTGATGACATCATATTAGTGGGAACTTCCTTGGTTGAATTTTCTAATATTAAAGCTCTACTACATTTAGCCTTTAAAATCAAGGATCTTGGAGAACTTCGATATTTTCTAGGGATCGAAGTTAGTCACTCATAGGCTGGTATATCTCTCTGCCAGCGCAAATACTGTCTTGATCTTTTATCTGATGCTGGCCTCATTGGTTCTAAACCAGTTAGTACTCCCCTGGACCATGCTGTGCGTGTTCATCAAGATGACAGTGCGCCCTTATCAGATGCAACTTCTTATCGTCGCCTAGTGGGCAGACTTCTTTACTTAACAACTACTAGGCCTGACATCAGTTTTGCTACTCAACAATTAAGTCAATTTATGAACAAACCAACTGAGACCCATCAACAGTTAGCTATTCGTGTGCTTCAATACTTAAAGAGCTCACCCGATCGTGGATTATTCTTTCCCCGTTCCTCTAAAATCTAGCTTCTAGGATTTAGTGATGCAGACTGGGGAGGTTGCATTGATTCTAGGCGATTAGTTACCGGGATTTGTTTCTTTCTTGGCTCTTCTTTAGTTACTTGGAAATCCAAGAAATAAACAACAGTCTCATGCTCCTCTTCTGAAGCTGAATACCGCGCATTGGCTGTAGCAACTCGAGAGCTTCAATGGCTTATCTACTTGATGAATGACTTACATCAAACTCTTTCTAAGGCATCTGTGATTTATTGTGACAACCAGAGTGCAATGCACATCGCTGCCAATCCTGTTTTCACGAATGTACTAAGCATTTAGATATAGACTGCCATATTGTGCGAGAAAAACTTCAAGCTGGCCTCATGCGACTTCTTCCTGTTACTTCTGATCATCAGGTGGCAGATATTTTCACTAAATCCTCTTTACCTCGGAACTTTAAGGAGTTGTGTTCCAAGCTGGGAATGGTAGATCTTTTCCATCCTCCAGCTTGCGAAGGGGTTATAACACAGAAGGATGAAACGGATTGTGGCATGGTTGACATTGCTAATTCAACAAGTAAATAATTAATGGGATTGGTTTAGGTGTGGGGTCCACGTCCATAACAGATTATGGGTCGCAGAGTGGTGGCTTTTCTCTCTCCTTTTTTTCATTACCCTCACGAGACATATCAATATATATAGACAACTTGTATTGCTTTTCCACTTAATGGTGAAATATTATTCATAGAGAATATGACTTGAATCTTCCCTTACAGGTTCTTTTCTATCTTTTAATTTCTTCTTCCTATTTTACTTTTGAATATTGATATTTAATCATATTTAATCATTTTCATAGGTTTCTTTTGAATATTCACAGCATTTGATACTTAAGGAGGATTCTGAGCTGGAGGAATTTTGGCACTGTAAAGCTGCTTTTCCAGATAACTACTTCTGCAGTTTAAGAACATTGGTTGTGAAGGACGTTACAAAAGATCTTGTGATTCCATCTCAAATACTTCCTTGTTTAAAGAGCTTGGAAGAATTGCTGGTAGATGGCTGTGGGGCAGTTGAGGTAATATTTGATATAGATGACATTGAAAGGGAGAAAAAGGGAATAGTCTATCAATTGAAAAGGCTTACTTTATATGAGTGCCAAATTTAAAGTGTGTATGGAACAAAAATCCTCAAGGAATTGTCAGCTTTCCCAATTTGCAAAAAGTGGTTGTCACTAATTGTGTAAGCTTGGCATCACTGTTCCCCTTATCCCTTGCCAAAAATCTTGTAAAGCTTCAGACACTTCAAATAAGGAGTTGTGACAAGTTGGTAGAAATTGTTGAAAAGGAAGATGCAACGGAACTTGGAACAACTGAAATGTTTGAATTCCATTGCTTATCTGAACTAATTCTTAGTTTTCTCCCACTGCTTAGTTGCTTTTATCCTGGAAAACACCATCTGGAATGCCCCAGATTAGAAATCTTACACGTTGGCTATTGTGGTAAGCTGAAGGTTTTCACATCAGAATTTCATGATAGTCACAAAGAAGCAACTATAGAAGCTCCAATTAGCCGGCCACAGCAACCTCTGTTCTTGATTGAAAAGGTGACAAAACATTAGCACTTAAACTTTTGTTGCTTCCTTTTCTTTTCATTATGTATTTTCCTCCTTCTAACTACCACCATGCATTTTCTTTTTTTGAATTTGTTTGGCCTTAATTGCTAGGTTGTTCCCAAACTGAAGCAATTGACCCTCAATGAGGAAAACATTATCTTATTAAACGATACACATTTGCCACAAGACCTCCTTCGCAAATTAAATCGTCTTGAGCTATGCTCTGAGAAAGATAACAATGAGAAATGTACTTTGCCTTTTGATTCCTGTTGCGAGTCCCACATCGGGTGGTTAACGAGCCTGGCGCTTGTTTATATAGCTGGGTAGGCCACCCCCTTAATGACTGGTTTTTAAGGGGACCTTTCGGATGCCTGACTAAATTCTAATATGGTATCAGAGCCACGTTCTGCCCGATGATGTGGATAGTGCCGTCAGCCCTCGCTTGTGGTGTGGAGCCCAGGCTCGAGGGGGCGTGTTGCGAGTCCCACATCGGGTGGTTAACAAGCCTGACGCTTGTTTATATAGCTGGGTAGGCCACCCCTTAATGATCGGTTTTTAAGGGGACCTTTCGGATGCCTGGCCGAATTCTAATAATTTCTTTCACAAGGTTCCCAGTTTAGAATATCTTCTCGTGCTAAGATGCTTTGGTCTGAAGGAGATATTTCCCTCCTTTCCAAGTGCTCTCGGTTAGAAAAAATAGTGCAATGTGCAGTATCTTTCGTCAATCTCAAAATGTTGAGTGTGAGGCTCTGTGAAAGGATGAAGTATTTATTCACGTTTTCAACTGCCAAAAGTTTGGTGCAACTTGAGACCCTACTTATAGAGAATTGTGAATCAATAAAAGAAATAGTAAAAAAAGAAGTTGAAGATGCTTCTCATGAGATCATACTTGGACGCCTCACAATGCTAGAGCTGAAAGTCTTACCAAGGCTAGTAAGCTTTTATTCAGGGAATGCCACTTTGCAATTCTCATGTTTGGAAGAAGCGACGGTAGCAAAATGCCCCAGTATGAATACTTTCTCCGATGGAGGCATAAATGCGCCATTGTATCATGGGATTAAAACTTCAATGGAGGATTCTGATTATTTAACCGTTCACGATGATCTCAACACGACAATGGAGAGGTTCTTTCACGTACAGGTAAGGAATTCATTATCCAAATTCAATTGTTATTACTTTTTTGCTTATATCTAAGTAAATTTAATCCTGTAAAATGGGCTTCGTTTCGAACTGAGAACTTTGTGCTTAACATTCATAATGCAAGCCACAAATCACTCGGGAAATCAGCTTCAAATGGGCTTAACATTCAAACGGGCCTCGTTGATGCTGAAATTCCACAATATTTTTGGAGCAATAAATAATTTCTGATTTTATAGGAAGGTTTTTATTACAGTGGTGTCATCTCTGTACAAAATATTTTTAATATTGCTTTTAATATTTTATTAAAAACATTAAATGAAAGAGTAAATTACCCTTCTTTCCCTTTAAAAATACAAATATTACTTTACTCTCTTCTGTTATGTTAAAACAACACTCCTCGCTCTTGACAGATTTGAATATATAACACTTTTTTTAAATTTTTCATCAAAGTTACATTAGTTTCTGTTTAAAAGAAAATTATTATCAAAACAACATTTGCACTACTATCTCTAAAAAATGCAAGCATTATAATACCCTCCTTCATTGTGTTAAAATACATACCCTCCTCCTTAACAAATGCAAATATATTACACTTTATTATAATATATATATATATATATATATATAAGTAAAATAAAATTAAACACAAGTATTAAGGCAGTATTTAATTTATATTTTCCTTATATAGTATTAATTGTTATAATTATTAAATATAATATATTTATTGAACTTAATAAATGTAATGCTAATATATGTATATTTAACGTACAACTTTTTAAATGAATCTATTTATATTAAAAATCTATTATTAAATAAAATGTAATTATTATAAAATCTAATACTTGTATATATATGTGTCTATTGTGAAAAAAAAAAAGTGTGACTAAAATGATAATATTAACATACATTTGGGAACTAAAATGATAATAAGTGGTTATGTTTACGAATTTAAATGAAAAAACTACAAATTTCAAGGACTTTTAAAGACTAATGTGACAACGCTTTATACTTTTAAGGACCAAAATGACTATTTATCATGAATAAATATCTCAAAAGTTTATTTTGTCAGGTAAGGACATATACGGAATAATGGTTTTATTAATAATACATCTCTAATATGCCTCTGCATCCTTTTGGCTTGAAACATGCCGATAATGCACAAATCCACCTACGTTTAGACTCTAATACCATGTCATGAACCAATAATCTCAAAAGATTAAGCTGTTAGGTAAAGTCACATGAATGATTCTATATATTTATACTCTAACCTGTCCTTTCACACAAGAGCTCTTTTGGCTTAGGTGTGAATATGATGCATAAGTCCATCATAACTTGTGCAAAATATAACCTTTTACTGGAAGAATAGGGTAAAAGGATTGATTTCTAAACTATCTAGTCACAAAGACTCTAATATACCATGTCATGAACCAATAACCCCAAAACTTTAAGTTGTTATTATATCTATACATCCAGAATACGTTGGCATACTACACATGGATGCTGAGAATGTTAAAATGAATTCTACACTTCAGTTCAACAACTTGCCTTGACTATTTTTATTAAGATGGGAGATATTGGTAATGTGTAAAATTATAATCATCAATTGAAAAATTAAGGTAGGAGATTTTAGCAGCTTCATAGTTTATTATGCATATGCATGAATTTTATCATAATCTGTAATAAATGAAAATTTTTATTTAAATAAGAATATTACAAGCACCGTCCTAATATATTTATACGTTAAGGTGTTCAAATTAATAATTGTTTTGCACGTACAGGTGGAAAAGTCTGCATGCGATATACAGCATTTGAAATTTGGTGATCACCCTCACCTAGAAGAGATATGGCTTGGTGTAGTTCCAATCCCAAGTAGCAATTGTTTCAACAATTTGACATCTTTAATTGTGGTGGAATGTGAATCTTTATCCAATGTGATTCCTTTTTATTTACTTCGATTTCTATGTAACTTGAAAGAGATCGAAGTAAGAAACTGTCAATCTGTTAAGGCAATATTTGATGTGAAAGGCACAGGAGCAGATATGAAATCAGCTTCTCGGATTTCTCTTCCTTTGAAGAAAATTATTCTAAATCAGTTGCCAAATCTGGTGTGTCTCGTGAATCTGAATCCTAATGAAATTCTCAGCCTTCAAGACTTACAAGAAGTATACATTTCTAACTGTCAAAGCCTTAAAAGTTTGTTTCCAACAGCAGTGGCAAATCATCTTGTTATGCTTGATGTGAGAGATTGTGCGAGGTTGGTGGAAATATTTGTGGAGGATGAAGCAGCCTTGAAGGGAGCAACTAAACAGTTCATTTTCCGTTGTCTGATCTCGTTAATACTATGGGGATTGCCACTGCTCAAATATTTCTACCATGGAAAACACTTGCTAGAATGGCCAATGCTAACACATCTAGATATATATCATTGTGACAAGTTGAAATTGTTTACAACTGAGCATCATAGTGGTGAAGTTGCAAATATAGAGGATCAACTTTGTATTTCAATTGATCAGCAAGCCATTTTCACAGTTGAAAAGGTATGAAAAAGATTTCATCTCCAATTTTCATGTTGTACTTGCATGTCTCAATATGCACAAATTATTAAATAAATTGCTAGTCACACACTTTTTGACATCCCATGCTGGTCTAAATAATTTAGGTTCACTTTCTATTAATGGGACCAGCATTAAAAAAATGACCACTAATAAAATAATGTTAAAAAAAAGGCTATCAAAGACTATTACCAACATCTTTCTTTCATTGGCTAGCTAAGATGACGAGAGAATGAAATCCTACTTTTCTCATCCAATATAAAACTATTTTTATTTAGTTTTCTCCCCTTCTTTCAATGAAATCGTATATATGACTATTTTATCATTCAAAGCTAAGATAAACTAAATGAAGAATCACACATTGTACGGGCAAATAAATGAATATAGAAAATAATTATATTGAATATAAATGATTTATGAATAAAAAGTATGAGGTAGGGTTTGTTTGAAAAATCGGTAAGAATTAAAAATGATAGAAGACATTTGTCAAACAATTTCTCTATTGTGTCATTTAGTGAGTATACATAAGTAAACACAGGAAAGAATTTTGTCGTGCAAAACTGGTTTGGATTAGAATTGTGTTTATACATTAAGGCAACAAATTATTTGAAAGTATGACATTATCTTAGTCTTTTCTTTACTCATAATGCTAACGTTATAAGTTATCAATTTCAATGGTTTTTTATATCCATAAATCAAGTACTATTAAGGTTAAATTAATTAGTAGGTCCTTAAACTATTGAGTAAATTATGCTGATATTTCTTGTAGTTTTGTCAAATTTCACCCGATACCCTTCTTTTTTTTACTCCTACACTAATAACCTCCTTAATTGTTTGATAAATATTACACTAACATCTCTTATACATTACATTAACCCTCTTAATTTTTTGAAAATTATTACACCATGTACCCCTATAAAAGAGATTATTGTAAACATTAAAAAAACAAGAGAATTAAGTGCAATCCCAAAAATCTTAGGGATGTCAATGTAATTTACTCTAAATTACTTGAAAATTTTTAATTAGGTCCTCAAACTAAACAAAAAACTATAATTGAGTCCTTGATCTTGTAAAATTTTTGTAATTGGGTCCCTAAGATATTTAAAACTATCAAAAATTATCATTTTCTATCGGTTTCAAGTCGTCAAAAACTAACTCCAGAGACCCAATTACAAAAATTTTATAAAATCAAGGACTCAATTCCAATATTTTTTAGCTTGAGGACCTAATTAAAAAATTTTAAATAGTTTAAGGATCTACTAATTAATTTAACTTATTATTAATCATCTATATACTTTATATCAGGTACCAAAAAGGTTTCACAATTTTAAAGCTTGCCATTATTTGTGACAATTAAAAAGATACTTTGTGTGTGTGTGTGTGTGTAAATGTGGCAAAAGCCCACAACTACTTATACAATCTCAAAAAAGAGTATTACATGCATGAGTAGGGATAGAAATAGGTCAAACAACTCATCGAGGGCCTATAGCCTAGCCCAAATTAGGCTTAATGTAGGCCAAGCTTATTTGCTAAATAAGCAAATCAAGACGTCTTATAAGTTTATTTAATTAAAAAGGTCCAGTTTTAAACCATTCAAACAATCTTTTAGACTTAATAGAATGACCTACTTAATAAATACATATAATATAATGATATTAATTTCATTGTTATTATTATTGTATTAAATATTTACTATAAAATTCTGAAATTATATACTTGTTAATTTATACAAACACTGAAATTCATTGGACTACATATAAGTGTAAGCCCATTAGCCTATTCAGAAGTATTTTTGTACTTTGTAATCTTATTTAATAGATTTCACCTTAAAGTAGGCTTTTATATAGCGCTGGGGCCAGGCCAACCTTTTAAGAAGGTCAGGTCAAGTCTTCAAACAAGGCCTATATCAACCATACACTCGAAGTTCGGGCCTTAATTTGATTCAAACTCAAGCAATGTGAAGCCTAGCCCTGACCAGGCTAGTTTCACCCTTATACATGAGTCAAAAAACAATTCAATATATAGAAACAGTTGCAGGGATGAACTCAATAAATTTCAGGTAATAATAAAGAGTGTACTGTTAGTACTCTTCCAATAAGAAGAGAGAAAAAATGAGAATACAAAAAGAATCTACCGAGCTTCTTAAAGTAATCTCCCTTCATCATGCCAAAACATGGAGTGTTCAAAAGATAATGTCAAACAGAGGTATTGCTAGCATTTTCACAATTGAAATTGAAAGTGTGAAATTTATCAATTTTTTTTCCTTTTTAATACGATCAAAACTATATTCATAGTAAATCGAGTCAGATCTCATTACAATCTTTGTACTTTATTTGTTTTGAATAATTCCTAGGTCTTTCCAAACTTGGTGCAATTATCACTCAAAAAGGAAGACGCCATGGCAATTCCGCAAGGACAGTTTCAGGCAAGGACAATTTCTCAAATTGTGCTGCTCTCAGAACTCTCCTATTTTGCTTTTATTTTTGTCCTATTCCTCTCTTAATGACCTTTTTCTTGTATTTTTCATTATACCCTTTACTGGTTCTAATTTTCTTAGGTTGTGCCTAGCTTGGAGCATCAAGCAATCACTTGGAAAGACATTATGATTGGACAGGGACAATTTGGTGCAAATGCTGCACACCTCCTGCAAAATTTAAAAGTTTTCAAATTGATGTGCTATCATGAGTATGATGAGTTAGATATATTCTCCAGTGGATTACTTGAAGAGATACCCAGCATTGAAAATCTTGAAGTTGTTTGTAGTTCCTTCAATGAAATATTCTCCTCTCAAAGACCTAGCACTGATTGTACCAAAGTCCTATCAAAGCTGAAAAAATTACATTTGAAGAGTCTCCAACAGCTTAATTCCATAGGATTAGAGCACTCATGGTTAGAACCATTACTTAAAACACTAGAAACATTGGAAATGTTTTCCTGGCCTTGCCTGAAAATTTTGGTGCCATCCACCATGTCTTTTTCAAATCTTACCTTTTTGAATGTTGGTGAATGTCATGGATTGGTATATTTGTTCACATCCTTAACGGCCAAAAGTCTAGGTCAACTGAAGCACATGTACATACGGGATTGCCAAGCAATACAGGAAATAGTGTCCAAAGAGGGAGATCATGAATCCAATGATGAAGAGATGACATTTGAGCAGCTCAGTATTTTGTCTCTTGAATCTTACCAAGCATAGTACGAATTTACTCAGGGTGTCTCAAGTTGAAATTCCCATCCTTGGATCAAGTGACTTTAAAAGAATGCCCTCAAATGAAATATTCCTATGTACCTGATTTGCATCGATTCAAGCCCCGTAGCAAATTTAATTGGAAGGGCTGAATTTTTAGGTAGCAGGTATTAACTAGCTAAGTTAATACTCATGGTTATGGAATACATATGCACTTATTTGGCTAACCAACACCTTCATCTTTTACCATGTTTTGCTAAATATCCATGCATATATATACTCTGTTTTTACCTTCCTCCTTGCCATCATATTGCATATGTTGTGCACTATCTGAGGCAAGTAATAAGAACATAAAGATCAGTTCTATTTTTATACACTTCCTTTAATAGTTTGCTTTTGGAAAATGTTTCTTGTTTACCGTTTTTAAGACACTATTATTTACACATTGTTTGGATGAAAATGATAGTAGTGATAACATGGATTACACCTTTTAGTATCTTGGCTCTATTGTTATTTTGTTGAACAGCCCTTCATAATGTGATTGCACATTCTACTATTTCTTAATTAATTTCTAAATTAATGTATGTTAGAGAAGCCTAAGAAGATGATTTAGTGATGATATTGAGGGATCAGTTAGCCAAACTAATATGGCCCTATTCCTATGCGGTCTTATTTAACTAGTCCTTTCTCTCCCATTGTTATCTTCGATTTTTTCTGCTTTTCCCCCTCTTCCATTTGTATTAAATTGATTGGCTCATTTCATAATATAACTTGTTCAAATGATTTCATCCCCCTTGTTTCTGTCATATATATACTTTTTTTTACTTTTTCTAATTTTGGACTTTAAAGAAACATGATAATTAATTCCAATTGCTTCCCAACTAAAAAAATTTATCATGATAGTTATGTACATTTCTCTGAAATCTGAATGCATATTCAAAAAAAGTATTTATATTCCACCTGAATCTTATATATATATAGTTTGTTCTATTATAAACTCACATTTTTTTTTATTTGTTCAGGGAATTCATCACGCAGCACTTATTATACAGTCATACGGACAGTAATATTGCGAATTCTTCTTCTCGTATGGTAAGTTACAAGATACGCATTCCTGCCATGCATATATACTGGAATTTTCACTTCCCTTTCAAAGTATAAATATTGATCGTGTTTGATATTTTTGCTGTCTAATTTCCCCTTTTTCATGTATATATAACACTTGAAAGTGAAATTAAAATTGATGACTGAATAGAACAAATAAAAATGACAAGTTACATCCAATAATTCACAAAGTTCAAAATTGATAATTTGATCCATTTTGAAAATATGTTGCAAAGGATACTTGTGCATTTTACATATCAAAGTCAATGAGACAGAGATACGTGTAATTTTAGGGGTCCCACCCCCAAAATCCTATATTTTTCTTTATTTTATATATATAATATTTATAAAAAAAATAGTTAAATTTTTTAGGTATAATTATACTCTTCATTCTTTTATTATGATTGTGTGAATTTGATCTTGAGATTATTTTTTGTGGAAATTTAATTCTTTAACTTATTTAATTTGTTACAATAAAATTCTTTTATCAATTTTCCGTTTTTTGAAAACTGTTAAATTCCCTTTTTTTATTTTCAAAATAACTAAATTGATTAAATTTTTAAATTCTTTTCTATTAAAAACTTACTAATTAAAACACAATATTTTACCCAAAATTAAAAATTTCAAATGTTTCCCCTTTTTGAAACCTTTACTTCATATCCTAAAAAATCATCTAAATTTCACCAAACTTTTAACTTCGATACCTTTTAAATTATTTACTATCTCAAATATATATCATATATCCTCCATTAATTGTTTAAAGAATTTAATTAAAATGCACTTATAGTATAAAGATTTTTTACACTATTATCCAATTACATATTATCAGGTATAATAAATTTGTTGACTTTTATAATAATTACTTTAAACTCACACCTAATATAAGTTAATTTGTTGACTATCAGTGCTTGAAAATTAAACTCATTTAAAAAATTGGAGGATTGAATTTGAATAAAAATTATTATTAGGAGGCAAAAATCACACATTGGTCATTCTAAAAGGATAAAAAATACAATTAAATTTGTTATTATAATTTAATTATAAAAATTTTAGAGACAAACGCAAAAGCTACACCTCTGATATGTATCTAAATTGAACCATTACTATTCAATATTCATATTAATTTGCACCAACCAATAGCACACATTTTTCATCAACTAAAGGGATTCTACACCAATCCATTCCAAACCATAATTTACTATATATGTCGTTAGGCATCTTCGGAATACTTCTAGAGGTTTGCAGAAATTCTTCCATTTTAATCACAACCTCATATTTGATAAGTAGACTCATATATATAAATCAAGTGAAACTAAAATAAATACATCTTACACATCGAATCTACGTAACTATGATTTCTTTAATTTCCAAGATGCATATTTGTTTACAACATCAGCTATCATTTGTACACTCATTTACATTCATACCACATATCAGAATACATACATCATCCAAATCTTTGACATTCACATGTCCATACAACTACCTCACCGAAAGATTATGCTAACCCTCATTTATGCATATTACCAAAAAAACATGGCAACTACTTATTTACTCATTTTTTATTGGGGTTGGACATAGCTAATTTTTACATCCGAAATGGATAAGTAATACACAAATAAAAACAAATGAGAAACTAAAATCTTAGTAGCTAGAAGTTATATATCCATTCCAGTTAACAAACCTAGAATGATAAATTTATCCACAATTAACAAAAAAAAAAAATACACTCAAAAATATATTTGTATTATTTTAGGCCACAATCGATAAACCTCATACTCAAGGCATGCAATACACCCTTTCATTGTTACTTTTACACACTAACCCCCTACATAATATATAATAAGAGTTGCATTCAACATACCTTTAATGTCATAATTCTTTATGCTTTGGGACTGTATACAACTAACCCCTCATAACACATCATAAGGATGCATTCAACATACCCTTTCATATTTCTTTAAACTTTAGGGACTGCATACAACAAACCCCTTCATACCACATCATAAGAGTTGTATAATTATCATTGCATGTCATTGGATTTACTTAATTTGTAACAAACAAATTAGTTAAACCTGTATAATTGTGCTTTTAATTTTTAGGTAGAGTGGGATTCCAACAGTGCAATAAGAGGTGAAGGGAACAATGATGGTAACTATTACATATTTTGAATAAAGGTTTATGTTAAGTCTTTTTTTTTTTCTTTTTAAGTGGTTCCAATATGAGTAATGTGGACCTCCATGGTTATGTATTGTGTATGACTTAGTTATATATTGTATATATGTCATTCCCTGAAGTCAAATACTTTGATGTTTGAACTTTATAACAATGTTATCTCCTCCACCCCTCCCCCCTCTTTTTCTTTTCCAAGA
The DNA here is from genome assembly GCA_004329165.1 of Spatholobus suberectus. Classification (NCBI taxonomy): domain Eukaryota; kingdom Viridiplantae; phylum Streptophyta; class Magnoliopsida; order Fabales; family Fabaceae; genus Spatholobus; species Spatholobus suberectus. The sequence goes on along the minus strand of CM014731.1, from coordinate 19,105,292 downwards.
AAATGAGATATTTTAATTAATGCTTTAATAAGTTTTGGGTCCTTCCATTTTACCGCTTTTTTGTGTGTAGTCCTTATTTAACTTTTTTTTTTAAGTTTTACATCCCTTATTATGTTTCCGTCAAAATATTAGTCCTTGTCGTTCATCTATTGTTGTTAAGTGATGATGTGTCAAAAAACATAATGACAAAAATACAAAAACAAACAATTATTAATAAAAGAAAGTACGTGGAAAGAGTTCATGAACTCACGCAATGTCCTCAACTCCTCACCTAGAGAGTCACCAATGCAGCCACAGAAGCCACCATTCTATCTCTGCCTTGGTAAGACTCCTTTTTCAAATATTCAGCAACAATGGCAGCTAGAGCCGCTGCAACCCCTACAACACTGCATGCACATATGCTCTTTGCTATCTCTATTCTTTCCTTTTCATTTTTTTTTCTTTAAACCATTTCTTTATTGAGACGCTTTTCCTTTTTTTTATAAGCAAAAATATTGTTTAGGGAAAGCAAGATCACTGCATAAGTTATTCAAGTGATGAGCCGCCAAAAAGATACACGAATAAGCCAAATAGCCATACAAGATCCAAGTAATTAACATATCAAACAAACAACATATCCCCTGCCAATCATAACAGCACCATTCTCCCAAGACAACATGTTTGACAAACTCCACACCTATACACAAGACAACAATTAACATCTATCCAATCACAATATGGCACCTAACCAATTTTGATCAAACATACGAGTTGGTGAATAGCAACTATAGCAATTTAATATCAGCACTATCAAATGAGCCATTGCACTTCATTGATTGATTCAATTGCAAATTTCACTGGTGGTAGCAACAGTCCAAGTCACAATTCAATTCACTACGCCAAAAATTATTGTAGATTGCGCTTATTTTGTTAATAGATAGCGCTTAAAAAAGGCTCTCTATTTAGACACTGTAATTTAAAGATAGTGCTTTTAAAAAAGCGCTGCATATTGACGAGTAGATAGATAACGCTTGTTTGAAAAAGCGTTGTATATTGACTTGGATATAGATAGCACTTATTTAGAAAAGCGTTATATATTGACTAGAAGATATAGAGCGCTTATTCAAGGAAGTGTTGTATATTATGTAGAATATAGAGAGCACTTCCTAGAATAAGGGCTATCTATGTAATTATTATTTTTTTAAAAACAAGTTTGATTCATTCTCATTTTTTCTAAACTTGTACAAACAAAAATAGTCTAAGAATCCAAGTTGTATAGAAACATTCCATCACAATACAAAAAGCATAATGTACTACCAAGCAATTCAAACATTCAATGTCAAATTACTACAAAAACAAAGTACATTGTTGATTTAACTTCAGAAAAATATATGACAAGTATTCAAACAGTAGGATCTTCTAATATAGCTATGGATAGATCATTTATACGAGTATAAGCAGCTTTCTCATCCAGCTGGTTTTGGGCCCATATCAGCATCTTCAACAAGGTTGGAAATTTTGGGTCTGCCAGAAAAATATTGATCAATGTTACCAAATTCTAGATCATAGCATTAGCGAATTTTTCAGATAATGAAACAGAGCAAAGTAGGAAGTTTTTAAACAATATAGAAACAACAAACCATCTTAATGGAACACTGGAACATAATAGAAATACAAGCAAGTGAAAGGAGAGAACCCAGCTGGCAACAATAATAACCCAAAAAAAAAAAAATAAACATCAATCATGTTGTTCCTTTCTTTTTAATAGCAAACTTCACTGTGAAACAGGTGTTTCATCATTATTTGCTGTGTATTTAGCTAACAAATTCTGACTTTTGATCATTGATTATTTATAACTCTTTAATTTTGGGTATTTTTTATTTTTTAGCACTTATACGTATATGATATAAATTACTTATCACATGTTTGGAACCATGTTTACAACAACAAAAAAATGTACACTCAATTTAAAGATTGAGAACAATACTATACAGTTTTGGGGTCAACTGCCTCATGCCACTATCCAAGATAGATAACTACACCATAGACAAGATAAACAAGGTTTCAAATAGTTCTTAGCTTTTGACAACATCATGGATAGTTGGACACCAAATATTATTGAAATTTGTGCTGCATTTGCAAGCGTATATGTATGCGTGCATGTCCATACACCAAAGTATCAAAAATACTCCATGTAACGAAAATATGCTCGTAAGAAAGAGAGACAACACATGTGTGAGCTAAGACAATGACTGCGTGTTACAAGGCTATCTCTCGGTGATTATCAAAGAGCGTGTGTGCAGTGGTGTCTATTTTGAAAGAATGAGTGAATGGTGAGGCTGAGTTAAGAGTTGTGCGTGTAGTGTCTATTTTGGAAGTAAAGAAAAGTGTATGTAATTTGAAATGAAGATGAGAATGTGTGTTTGTGTGCTTGTTGGCTGACAAGAAATGAGAATGAGTGTTGTGCTTTGGTGTTGTGGTTTCTATCTATTGTGAGTGAAGCAAGAGTGGGAAGAAAGCTCTCAATGTGTAGGGTGCTAGTGCTTCCCTGTGAGTGGTTGTCATGAGAAAAGAAAAATGCGTTGTGTGAGTGTAGTTAGCTACTGGCTTGTGCAGAGGTTAGTTCATTAGCCTTTCCAGTTTCATTCAGGGAGTGGGGTGCTTGATCATAATGATGTAGTGGTGAGCATGGCTTTTGTGAGTGGCAAGAATGCTGAAGTGATACAAAACAAAGAACCAGTATACTGATGCAGAGGCAGCATGATTTGTCTCAGCATATGAGTTGTGCCTACAGAGCTGCATTTTTTGCACACAAAGGGAAGGACGCACAAACCAATTGAAAAAAAGCACTTGACACATTCTCATGAGAAATAAAGTTAACATATTTTGTCAGGGACATATAATACTATTATTAATCAACCCCATCAAAATTCCTACATGACATACGCAAAATTCATTTGTAAAGACCTAGACATAAAGTTAATAAAAGGAATATAATACTGTTATTAATCAACCCCATCAAAAATATCTAGTGCTAGCTACTAATAATTTACGTGAAGTCACACACTTCCCGTTAGCCTTCATTCTATTTCCTTCATGTTGTCTTTTCCATTCAGATCATGCTTTCAACAAAATTATGCTCACTGTCTCACATTCTGTAAATAAAAAAATAAAAAAACAGTTAATTGGATGCATACTTAACAAGGTAAGCATGTTAAAACAGTTCTTTGTTACCATCTCTTACCAAGTGGGTGACCAGACTCAATGGAGCTATTATAAGGTAAGCTGGAACCTTCTTGCTTCTTATTGGCCTCTAATAGAAAATATGATATATATCTGTGATTTGATTTGATGACAGTAGATGTTAATTATTATTTTTATAAAATTGAATTGAATAAAGAACAAGTGCATTCTTAGCCAAGTGCTAGAATTGTACATATTTCTAAATAAATGCAAATTTAAGTAGACAGGTTAATTTATCAGTTAGATTGATCAGTTCCAAAGTTTAGTTTTGTTGCATTTCTTGGAGCTAAGAATTATCTTTAGCAGTAGCAGTCTTACATGCTTGTTGATATTGTTTGAAAATTTAAATCAAGATTCAGTATGTGTATGATACATAATTCTTCTAAATTTTTGGGGTTGCAAGGATGAGGAGAGTGGGATTAATTAAAGGTGGTTACATTCTTGCTTGTGTCTTAACTCATTTTTACTCTTCAATTCCTGAATTCTGATAGTAATTAAAGAAATGAGGATGGCTAATGTGGTTGATGTGTGCTCTGTCGGTCTGTTTGCCAGGATGCACTTTGATTAGCTTTAAACTGTGTGCTAGCTATGCAGAATGGAGAAGTATATTTAAGGATTATTGTGTTATATAAGAATTATTATTTTATTAGGATTTCTTTGCATAGCAAATTAATATTATGTACCAAGATTACTTCTCTTAAGCCAGTTACTTCAAACCTCAAACTGATAAGCTTAAAGGATGAGGACAAAAATGTCAATATTATTAGTTATGCAAAGTCTAAATGTAAAACATTTATAACCCAAAAATAATAAAATCCTAGATAAATCCTAATTAAATTTAAAATATTATTTTCTTAAAATATAAAATTTGAATAATATAATTACACTTAACTATACCCCTCCATCAGTTAACCGTGCTTGTGGTCTTATGTTAGGTGGCCATATAATTTATTTTATCCTTTAGAAGCTTTACCACCATTGAGATTACGCTCATCCGTGTTATTTTATCAAGGAATGATGGAATTTAATAGTGCAATAATAATAAAAAAAAATTCTTTACTCCATTTCAATCATAAATCATATGATATTTTATAATATTTTCTTATCTTGTGATCACTTGATCTACATTTAATAGTGCAATAATCATAAATTTCACACATAAAAACTATTATGACTAATACTATATATATTCAAAACTTTTTTTTTCATTCCTCAACTGCAAGTATATACCATAATAATATCCTCTAACGAATCCTTTTCCAAAAATCTCCCCACCATAATAATATAGGAAGTGATAGCAGGCATTTAAGAGAACAATGACAGAATCGATTATCATTTAAGAGATCATTTATTCCAAAATTTCAGGAAACTAAAAGCAATTTCAGATAAATGATGTGAACCATGTGATTGATGCCATTTAGAGTTCTGTGCATAATAGATCAAAGCTCAGAAGGATCTACAAGTAACTAATTTGACATGATAATGTCAAAAGAGGATTTAATTTTGATCCAACTGGCAATTTATCCAAGTCCTTCTGCCTTATTGGACACTTTTGATCTTGTAGTATTAAATTAAATAATTGGCAATATTTAAAACGTAATATGATCTTATTAAAATTCAAAATTAGAACACATTTACACAGTTTAAAACAACTTTAGTTTAGACAAACTTATTTTTTAATCAAATAATTATTCAAATAGTGTAATATTCTTTAATCTTAAGTTGATCATAGCTTACATCCCTTGAATCTTGCGGTCTCTTAAATCTCCTCATTATGTCTCAGCATAACAGAACGAGGTTTGAAGTACAAGGCTATCTCAACCCTGTACTTTTTTCAAACAAAGAGCACATCACCAAGCTCGAGCCAACATATACACATAAACAGTAGCAGTTGAAGGACATGAAAAATATCATTAACTCTGAATCCATTAATGTTAACTTTTAGCTACTGTCATCAAGTATTCAAGTGGAAGGTAAACTTGAACTCTAGCAACTATTCCTCTATCTACCTTTTTTTCCTCTAGACCAACTATTGAAAACCAGCTACATGGTGAGTGCATTTACAAAAATGAAGAAATCATAAAAGGCAAAGAAAATTTTCCTATCAATTCAAAGTATTGCCTTTCTATGAAGAAATATGAAGGAAAGACTATCTTTGGCACATCTACCATCAAGGAGATTTAGGAAATTGTCATTCTGTACCAAGAATCCTATATCACTATCAGGCATTATCTAGCAGGTGCTTTAGTGAAGAATCAGAAGTATCAAGAAATTCATAATTACCTGACTCTGACTCAGCTGTGTCATCATCAAGCTTTGGTTTGTAGCTACTTGTTTGTTCATGAATATTTGGATCCTACCTTTTCTCAAGTCCTCTTATCAAGTGGGGAAAAAAAATTAGGTAACAATACTATAGCCACACCTGAAAAAGATGTTTAAATTATGTGTACTGGAGTGATTTAATTTGTCATCCACTTTAGAAGCTTAAATTTTTAAGGATGTGGCATTTCATCAAGAAAGGACCAAGGACAAAAAAAGCTTTGGCTGCAGCAAATTTATATCATCTAAAGGATAAGATGACAATATTGATAATTTAAATCTTCACTAGTCTTTAAATCATTGCCTGACACTTGTTTAAGTTGTCTCTTGTTAACATTCAAAGCAATTGTTTTTATTCATCGAAAGTTATAAATATATACTTTTGAAAAGCTTAACTGAAATTTATTAGCTATATAACAGTATGGAGACATTTGATCCAGTTTCAAAGCTTCTGTATAGTTTAGTACAAGCTACGTAACACAATACTAAAGAATGCAGGTTTACAATACGACGATCATTTATAACCAAGAGGATTGTAAAATCGGTAAATGTTCAAAATACTGAAAGCCTAAAACTCAAAATTTAGAGACTGCGAAGACTTCATCTCATCAAAGTGATTTATATAATTATCAATTTGGTTATTACATAATTAGAAACACCTAAAAATGCTGCAACATCATACACCAACATCATGCTTGAAGAAATATCAGAGCAAAGGTTACCGAGAAGAGGCAACTCAGGAGCATGCCATCGTCGAGATTGGAGCCAATGGTCGCGGGAATAAGAATGAGAGAATGGCGTGGTGTTTGTGGTGGGGACACCTTTGCGGTGGCGGTGGAGTCAGAGTGACAGTGGCAATCACATAATATAGAGAGAATGAGAGAGAGAACAAAAGAGAGACAAAGAAAGAGAGCGAGAGAGAGTACAAAAGAGGGGCTAACCTCACAGTAGCAGCGCCATGGTGAACCCTAAGCGGTGAAGGAAACAGCACACTAACCTTCGCTTAAACAAAGGGCGAAGGAACCTTAAACGGTGAAGAAACCCTAAGCGATGAAGGAGACGACGGAAACGAAGAGCAGGGAGGGCCTTGACGGAGATGGCAGAGCAGTGTGCGTAGAAGGAAACGGAGCAGCCAATGGCGAAAACAGAGTGGAAGGGAAACAGAGTAGAGGGAATCGAGACAAAATGAGGGACAGAGCTGAACAACAAAATTTTAGTAGAATAGAATGCGCTTATACAAATGAGTGCTCTAAAAAGTATTTTTTGTTAAAAAAAAAAGAATTAAATACTTTAATAAAGCGCTTAATTAAAAAACTGCCATATATTTTATCATGCATAGACAGTTCCGTGTTTTTTCTCGAGCGCTTTTTCAGTAAAGCGCTATATAAATGGCATTGTATAATCACGTTTTTGGCATAGTGTCAATTGAAAATGCAGTTAAGCCATAGCAATCAAATAACATCAGTTGTTATAAATTACTAGTTGGTTGACCGATAATGCAACATATGGAAAAACCAAGTCTAGACTGATGTTAATTCTGAATTGAGACATTTTTCCTATCTCTTGAGTCTCAATGTAACCATTTTTGAAACGCATTCCATAATGGATGGAAGCCTAGAGCTTCAGGTATACACATTATTTGGTATGTCCTTTTTTTAAAAAGTTCAATATTTTTATCAACCTTAATAAACTTTATTTCTTATACAGCTTTACTATGAGAAAATAACCGAGCTAACTTTAAATAAATGTGGGTCCATTTCGTTTAGAAGAGCATTGGTTAGCTTGGCAATAGACTCCATCCCTTAGTTCCTTATTTCACATGCTTTGTTGCTAAAGAGGTATTGACAGGTTCATATCAGTGACATTTTTTGTTAAACTTCTTCATTTAGTGTATGTAATAAAAGCATAAATTACCATGGCATATTCATCACAATCTTCAGCCTCATATAACAAAGACATTTCTTCATTCTTGCTTCTACCTTACAAAAGCTTTGCCTCAACTGAGGCTCTTGGATAAAGATTGGTATGTTCCAACCTTGGTGTTGCCCAGCAGATTGTTAGATGGCTTCTAGTTGTCAAATTGGCTTCATGTTAATTGTTTGATGATCTCTTGCAGATAATAACTTCATGATGATAGCTATACCAAGGGTTGCAATATGGGTAGATTTTGCATATTGTAAATTAGTAGAAAAAAATGTAATTAACCAAGAAAATACTTATTTCTCTAGCTTTACCAAGTGGTCTACTGTCAAGATGTATAGATTCAGCAAGATGACGCTAAAAAATATTGAAGTGGAAAGAGGCATCTAAAGGCTTGATACCTCCATTTCTGATGTCAAGTCCTCAAAAGCATTTGGTAATTCCATCTCTTTTCAATCCCATATACTTTAAAGAGAAATACTAGCAACACCCTCTTAAACACTATATTTCTAATACTCTCTTTACTATTGGTCAGAATTTATTAAAAATTACAATTTTTTGTAGATTCACTTCTAAATCAGGAGAGAGACACATTAAATGAGAAATAGGACCCACCAAATTTGTAATGTCTAATAAATTCTAACCAATAGTAGAAAGAGTGTTAGAAAGAAAGTATTTCAAAAAGTGTTACTAGCATTTCTCTACTTTAACTATGTTTGGCTTGTGATGGATGACCTTTTCATCAACAATAACAATGGTGCTATCTTTCTTTCACTTAGTCCTCAATAATACATTGTTTGTATTATAGAATTTAAATTTTTCTCATTTATTGGAATTGGAACTAGCTTAGAGTCTTAGACACATCCAAAAATGTTGGATTGCACTTTCATGCCTTTGTTTCAGGTACTGCCTCTATTTCACTTTGACTTGTCTTCCAGACCTTCAATTCTAAGTGATGTGAGGCAGTTTCACTCCATCATTTGCTATGTGTTTTGCAACTTTTGTTGTCTCAATGTACCATATTGCAACCTTCTTAATTTTGTGAGGCAATGTACCATACTTGCCTTTGTTTTGAATGCTTGTGCAACCAGTGCATCACAAACCAAAACAATGGCCACAACCGACAGCTGCACACATGATTCCAGCCAACAAGTATTCACAAGAAAAAAATTTGAATAGTTGATCTTCAGATGATGGTGATAGATTTGAAGGTGCATGGCACTCGTGTGGTGTACTTGGGAGAGTTTGGGGAGTTGAGTGAAGAAATTATATGGTCCAGGAGTAATATGATCCTAACCAATCTATACATTACCAAGTCTCATTAATTCTTTCTTGTAAACTGAGAATTCTCATTATAAAATTGTTCGGGACTATAAACATTAGTGGTCTCAGACCATGTAATAAATTCTCGAGATAAGGACATTGCATTAGGGTGAGTTCTTGAACTCTTTCCTTGTAGGGGCTCGTCTCTTCTTAAACAGCAAGGAAATAAAATTCAGAAGCCACATATCCTAACTGATTTGAAACTTTGTTGGCCACATGTACATTTAATGGGCTCAACTTAACGGAAAAATAATAAGAGACATGAAACTTGAAAAAATGGATGATGACTAAACTCAAAAAAGTGTTAAAATAGAGAGACCTAAAACTTATTTAAGCCTTCAATCACTTATATGCATAAATTAAAAGAGGTATCTTCAATAAGACGTTTTTAGGAGCTATTCTTCAACAGGAACATTTTTAGAGATTTTTCTTAACATCTTATATCTCTTTCAATTTATCATTTTTATCTTTATTTCTAAACTGAATTTTAATATATTTTTTGGAAAAAATTATCAATAGTTAAAAATAACTTTGTATCACAATATAGTTTATCATAAATCTAAAATATAATTTATATGTTCAAAAATATTTATTTATTATAAATTTTAATTATAATATAATATAAATATTTAAATATATTTATTTATTATAAATTTTAGTTATATAAAATAAACATTTATTCTACATTGCACAAGTAAAAGTACTAGTTAATTTCCATTTGGGCGTAAACTTTGATTTTACCCATGGTCTTTTCTTTTTTTTGTTTTGTAAGTTTTAAAGATACAAATGCAAAGCATCAAAAAGAGATTATAGTGCGAAAACTTTGAGCACAATTCTCACAATTATTGTAAAGCATAGTTCTCTCAATTGACAAGAAAGAAACCATGACAAGAAATTGTCTTTGCAAATAAACTGATTTCTTTCCTTTGATTTTTTTTTTTTTTTTGTACATTGCTTACAACTTTTCTAATGGACATTAAATATACATCAACATTTGTGAATCATTTTACTTGTAATTCAATCTAATATGTTCATTAACCACCAAATGAACAAATGAAATTTGTTTGCTATTTAGTAGCTTGTCATCAATCTATTAATCCAATCCCATGGTCAAATAACAAGTGGCTCAATAGCATAAACATTATAAAACGTAAAAAACAAAATTTTAGTAATATTCATTTCTAATAATTCACCTGTAAAAATGCAAGTTATGATGATTGGATATTATTTTTTGTCACAAACTCCCATTTATTACAACACTTGTTGAAACTTATCATGGTACGTAAATATATTATAGTATACCCATCATAATCCATTTAACATCCATAGAAACTTCCATATTATTAACTCAAATATAATTATGGAACATGTCATGATAAATAGTAGGAAATTCGTTAATTTGTGCCAAAAAAATTAAGCAAATCGTCAAGCTCAGCGTCAAAGCACAATAAACATACTCTTCATATCAGCAAAATAATAATAAATAAACATACACTTCAATATAACCAAGACTTGTTATATGAAATTACTTTTTAAAATGTTCTATTAGATTGTAAACCCATCATAATATGCTAAATAAACATTTTGTTTCCAAGTCTCCTCTTAAATGATAAAATATTTTTTGGGGTTTGACCACCCTATTCAAGACCAATAAAAATATTAAGGACAACAAAAATTTTCCTATCAAATTTTAACACAATCTCATTTTCAAAAAGTTTAATTGCATACATTTGACATGCTTCATTTTGGAAAAGAACACTACTTTTGTCTGATCTTTTAGTATATCCAATAATCATAATTTCTTTCTATGAAATCAAAATATCTATTATCTATTATAATATACTAAAGTAGTTCCTCCCTAGTGTTATTATGGACAGGTGTAACTCCTATATTCTTTTTGTTATGTGAAACGGCACTCTAATATGTCTATTTATACTGCTCTCTTTTTTATTTAACTTTTCAATTTTACCCTTATTTAAGTTTTTAAAAAAAACTCAAAATCATTCAAATTTACTTTTTAATATATCATATGGAATACTAAAAATGGTAAAAGAAAAAAAAAAGATGTACAGATTTTATTTTTATTTACACAAAAAAAAAGTATCTATAATTGTGGTAGTAAAATTTCAACGACAAAAGAAATACAATAGCATATGTAGTAAATGAATATTGTATTTGATGAATATGTTATAAAAATTAACTCTGGAAAAAAATTTCCATTTATAGAAATATTGAGGGGAATTTTGAAAAATTAAAAAACATATTAAAATTTCGTTTTTTATATAAATAAATCAAAACTTAAACATAATATGGACAAAAAGAACTAAGAGGAAGAAAGAAGATAAGTCATTTTTTCTTTATTTCTTCTTTATGAAGATTAAAAAATAAAAATCTAAGCATTTGTTTATGACTATCTCAGTTTAGTAGTAACTAGTAATAAAATTGTTTCAATCGCTAACTATTAATTGCGAATAAGAATGTTAAAATGAAATTCATTTTAATGACCACGGATTTAGTTGTAGATTCTTTTTGTGTGTGTACAATGAAAGCAACAAGCTTAAAATCTAAGATTTTGTGCAAACTAGTAAAATCCTCCACCACTAGGCCGACCCTAATAGGTTTATTTAATTGCAGATTTGGTCACTAATTTTTTTATTTTATGGAAATTATCGTTATTTTATTATTTTATTTTTTTACCTACTTTATTATTATTAACAACATATAAAAATATTGAATATACATAAATTACAACACAAATAAGAGATCAAACATATGTTGTTGATACAATATTACATGTACCATACATATAGCGATAAATAAATAAAAAATACAAAGTACTAATAAATTAACTAACAAAATGTACCCTATTGAAAAACAAAAATAAAATAAAAATGAAAAAAAAAACGATCAAGAGTGTCTAATGTGTGACCTTCGATGATATCCTCTGTAGGGGGTGGTGGATAAAGGGGTGGCACAAAAGGAGGCTAGATAGTCAATGCTAAAATAGTATCACATTGCCTGGATCTGCTCTAGTGAACTCTGCATCAACTATGCAGTCTTTGTCTTCACCCACTTCTCCTTCACTCCCATTATTGTGTGTTTGTTGTTCAATCTTTCAATTATCATTTGCATCTCCTCTAACTACTTTGGAGTGAATGTAACATCTTCAGTTTTAACCGTAGGAAGTAAACCTCAGCCAAATACCTTATACCGTGATGATGGGCAAGTACTTGTTGCCACAAGAGCTTGTATTATTACGAGCTCATGTAGGCAAATGCTCATGCATGTTTGACATTGCATGTGTTTTACAAATATGGTCTTTATGTACACACACACACACACACACACACACACACATATATATATTTGAGGAGTATAAATGAGTTTCCAAATTACTACGTTCAATGGAAAAGGCCTTTTCTTGAGAAATTATATTATATTGGTTTTTAAGCTATTTAAAGCTAAGTTTTTTGAATAAAGATGTGGCTAGATATTTTGAAGAGATTATATTCTAATTATGGGGTGTTTATCAAATTAAAAGATTGCTAAAGTGAGTTATATTTATTATAACAATTATATTATGGAATATATGCTATTTTTATGCCTTTTAAATTATGACGATTATGGAGGATTTAATAAAGTATTTAATTTGAGAATGTTTCTTAAAATTAAAGTATGCTTTCTCAAATTATATTATATGTGTTGCTATAGTGACTTAGTTTATGGATTTAAATATGAGAACCTTTAAAATAAATCTTTTTACATTATATTAAGTAGCTATAAGGACTTCTAAAATTATGTTTTTATGAAGAAATTGTTTTAATTATAAATATAAGCTTTTAAGTATATACATATATTGCTATAGCAATTGATTTGTGAGTTTAAATACATAAAAACTTTCAAAATATTTTTTTTAAAATTACATTATATTACTATAAGGTTTTTATTAATTAAGTTTTAACCAAATGAGCATTTTAATTATAATTATGAGTTTTATAAATATATGTTATATATTTTATTATAACTAGTTTTATTAAATTGCATGCATATGCATTTAGAACACCTAACCACCTTATGGCTATAGTTAGTGGACTTGTTTCCTAACTATCCTCAAAAGATCCAACGTGCTTGAGGCTTCTAAGGGCTAAAGCAATTCTGGGTAAATACCAAAGCAGTAAAATAACCATTGTGAGATTAAGTTAATAATCTCATTAGAACCTTAAACCTATCCACAGTCCCTATATGACAAATATCCCATAAACTTGAGTCTAGACACCTAAACTAGATTAAACTTGCAACACACAAATCCCACCCCCAACATAAAGTGTATTGAGGAGTCTTAGAAATGTACATAAACTTGCTGAGTTCCCTCCCCTCTACATAAGACTCGAAAAATCCCCCCTTTCATTCTCATTCACGCCATCCCTCACCCTTCCACTTATACACCATGCGAGAACCCCACCCTTATACTTCTCGAGGACATCTCTCCCCCCATCATTGTTCACAAAACAACCCCCTCCATCTTCCTTGTTCCTTTAGTCACAAAGCCACTCTCCCCCTCCTCTATTCTCATTTGCGCGATTTCTCCCCCCATCTCCCCCAAACTCTCATCACCCTTCCTCAATTTCGCGTCACCCTCCTAAAAAGTCCTCTCTTACACTTTTCCTCCACCAATCACTATCATGGAAACCGCCACAATCACCACCAAGATCTCCTCCTCCTTTTGCCTTTACCACTACAAGACTACCACCACTAAGCCAGCCCACCTCGACTGAAACCACCATCCACTATCACAAGACCAGCTAGCCACCACCAACCTTCACCACCATCCTTAATTCTCCTACCAAGTCCCTTTGCATGTGGGTTCTTCCTATTCTTCTATGAAATTGAACTTTTTTTAAGCCTAGGGAAGTGCTCATAGCTCGCCTACAAATCCCGAATCGAGTCGAAGAAGCCATAATGTAACATAGAGAACTAGTAAGTTGATGCTTCAAAATCAGCGAGTTTACGAGCCTTGCATGTGGGCCTTTGGACCTCCGAACACCATATACAATGGCATTTTCATAATCTACGCTTCACAAGCTTCGATTTGGCAGGTCCTGATCATCAATTGGACCACCGAGGAAGAAACGACATCAATCACAAGATCAAGGAGCGTAAAGGAGCAAGATACATGAGAGCTATAACACCCTCACTTTTATTTAATTAATTGTTTTATTTATTTATTTATTCTATATTTAATTCTGAAAAATCGGGAAGGAATCTAAAAATTCTGATCCACACAGTTAAACTCAAAATATTGAAAACTATCTAATCGTGATTTTCAATAATTTTTCCAAGTTGAAGCCCGGAGAAATTTGAAAATGACGATTTTGTCCTTATTTGTCAATATTAAGGGCTGACATGAGAAAAATATTCAATTGATATTAAAATGTCAAATTGAGTTTAAAATCATGTCATATGTATTAAAATATAATTTTGGGAATTTTTTGGGAATTTTCTGAAATTCCTGTACAACATGACCAAAATACCCCTAGTTGTCAAATAACCAACTCAGTATTGGTTTGACATCCAAAAATGATGAAAATGATATTTTTAATACATTTCTAGGTAAAATATGTAATTTTAGAATTTTCATAAAAATTTGAGCATTTGTTGAATTAAAATGAATTTAATATGAATTTTCTAAGCTTAAAATATATAATATATATATTTATAATTCGAAAAAAATTAAAATTTATTTTTAGAAATTATTTTTGATGAAAAATATTACATTTTTTCAGATTTATATCTAAATTAATTATTTTGGTATTAAAAGTTATTTTTTTCAAGTTTAGGCGATTTTATCGGTACCGGCTAATTAATTAACAGTCAAAATTTACACTGCAAATATTTGGGACAGCTGCTATCCCACGTACCAGCTCTAGCAAGGGGTGATTCATCCCCTATATGAATATGTGTCCCTAATAAAAAAGATAAAAATTGCATTTTGACATCATGGGTGACATAACTCCTTGGACACCTAAGCCAATTTTTTTTCTATAAATAGCTATGAACTTGAAATAAATTTCTCATTCCTCTTCTCCTAAAATCACCGTGAGCCTTCCTCTCCCTTTAGAAAAAAATTTCTTTACTTTGTTCTATGCTAAAATTCTACTAGTTTTCCAATAAACTAGTAAAAATCCTCTTCCTAGGAGCTCTGCACCAACAACTTCACCAGCTCTTTGAGGTAATGAGGGGAGTGGGGTTGGTTCTAATTTTCAATTACTTTGCATGTTGGTAGGAAGGGTTTTCCCCTAAACCCGTTTAGGCTTTAGTTTTACTATTAATATTATTGTTATATTATTTGATGTTAAACTTTAAATTTTGCTAAGTTATTATTTTGCTCAAATTTAAATTATTAAATTATACCAAGCTGTTACTCTGCTCAATTTTAGAAAATTAAAATGCACTTGCTAAGCTGTTACTCTGCTCATTTTTAGAAAATTAAAATGCATTTACTAAGATGTTACTCTGCTCAATTTTAGATAATTAAAATACTCTTATTAAGTAGTTATGCTGCTCAAATTTAGACAACCATAGTATAATTATTAAGTTGTTATACTGCTCGAATTTAAACAATTACAGTAGAATTACTAAGCTGTTATACTGCCCAAATTTAGAAAAAATATTTTTAGCTATTATGATAAATAATTAAATTATTAAATTATAAAATTTTAGTAATACTCAATTAGTTTAGCAAAAATAGTAGAAGAAATAAACCATAAATCTCATAATATGAAACTAAAGATAGAAATTATTTTATAAGCTATTTATGAATTTATTTTTAGAAAACTACTATAGAAATTTCAGTTTAAGTTCTTATCGTTCAGGTAAGGTCTAGACACACTAATAGACCATCTGTAAAAATTTCATAAATTTTAAAGCTTATTTAGTACTTCTAATTGTGCTCTATAAGTGCCTGTGGACACATTTTTCTTAGAAATACTGAATTTCAAAAATTTTCGAAAAAATTCTAAAAATTCATGATAAAATTTTAATTATTTTTCTAAGTTTAAAAATTATTTTTATGGAATTTTTGACCATTCTATGATTTATTTCTTAATTATCAGTCTTTATTTTAATTTGTATATCTTTATTTTTATTGAATTATTGCTTATGTGCTTTAATTTGAATTATGACTTATGTGAATGATATGTATGGATCAAATCTCTGTAATATAAGGCAGAGATATTAGTAGAAATTATACTGGTGCTCAAATACTTGAGACCAGAATGAACCTTTAGAAATTAATATATTAGTGAGTAATGTAAAGCAAGGGACATGCAGTGGCATGACACCCTGTTAGGGAAGCTACAGTTTGGTACGCTGAGGAATGAAAGGCAGGGACCCATTTGGGAGGTCTCGGGGGTAGGCATCGAGTGGTGAAAGTCCTAATAGCCAGGGTAGCGCCCGTGAGCTGGGATATTCACCTGACCAAGCTCGATAACCCCCACAACTGCTCAGCATTCCAGGATTGGTTTGAGAGTATACCTCTATAAATGAACGTCCTGACTGATATTTGTTTCTCATTGATGATGAGGACTGTACCATGTGATGATGTTGATGAAGTATATGTACTCCCAGTCACTTCCCAGGTTCTGTTAAGAACTATTACTCACTGATGGGAAGTATGGATCCATACCAAGTCAAGGGTAGTGTAGTATAACTTAGAATAAACCCTAGGTTCTCTTCATTGATTGTATTTAAATTCCTACCATACATGTGAAAGTGATTTAGAACAAATCACCTCACTCCATTATTTTTGTTGTGCATGTTGAATCGTGATTATTGAAGATGATAACAATGCCTGATGATGCTGAGGAAGAGCCAGAGGATACTTCTCCAGATTTGAAGACCTAGTTTATAATATTTTCTTAAGGGATAGGGTAGATAAATACTGCTCTGTATAGGATCTTTTTTTATGTATATATTGGGTTAGGTAGTATATGTCTTTTGATGTATTTTTGTTTTCTCTTCGACTATTATGTACTACTCAAACCATGATGTACAGTTGGATATATATATATATATATATATATATATACATAAGCAGTTTTTATCATTTCACTTCTATTTCTAAATTCTATTTTGCTAGTGTCGAAAAAAAAATTTACTCACATTTTCATCAACTTAAAGTAATAATTAAATTAATATGAATTATAATTAAAGGAGTGTTACAAGAGCAAGCCAGACGATGAGCGGAGGTCTTCTCACACCCAAGGTAAGAAGGTAGCGAGGTGGTCTATCCATGGTAAATGAGTAGAGTCAGTTAGGAGCACACTGCTCCTAACAACTTATAACTCCGAGTAGGTTGTTTTATGTTTATTGCTTATATGTCAAGTGTTGTGCTCTGCTAATTGCGGTTGTGGATTGGTGTATGTGATTGTGATGTGGTATGTGTTAAGACAAAGGACAAATTTATAACCCTTAAATATTTTGATAATAACAAACAGTTAAAATTATATATGTCCTCATATAATTGTTTGATCTTTTTGTTCGCATACAATCGTCTGACGCTTTTAAGATTGAATATCGTCTTATCTTCTGATTGGATAAACTTCGTAACTAACAAGTCTTACAGACGATGACAACGTTCTAAAATGATCTGCACAATCAAAGCGTAAGCTACCTCAAAACGTATTATGCCTATACGCCTACTCTCGAGGAAAGTCAACAAAAAAGAAGGAATATGTGTGCGAATGTCAAAATGGGAAAGCGGACATGACAACTGCTAAAAGATTGAGTATAAGAATAGAAAAGATAAGCAAACTGCTTTATCTTATCATATGCCAAGTTGGTGAAAGGCATTAAATGCTGCATTTAATGCTCCAACGACTCTCTTCATCAGACAAAGGTCATCTTCTGCAATACACTCAACGGATTCTTTTTAGAAGCCTATAAATAGAAGAAGAGACCTCCTTCGAGCGCGACGTTGTGATCATAATTGTTGTTGATATAATTGCTGCTGATTCTGAAAATTTATAACTGCCTTAAGAAAAGAAAAAGCTCTTCCAAACTTTGTTTGTAAAATTCCTTTTTGCACTTCATTGTATATTCGTCTGATAAGACGTTAAACCTAGTAAGGTAAACTCACACGTAAACCTTTTTCTTAACGAGATTGGTGGAAGCTTGAAGAGGCTTTGATTCAAAGAATACTTGAGTGTTTGCTTGGAGAGGCAAGTGAAAGACTACTTGGATTGAGCCTGAAAAGGCTTGTGGAAAGAATACTTGTAACTTGTGAAAGTTAGTGAAACTTGGTTGTTACCAAGAACTAGACGTAGTCCTTAGGGTGAGATGAACCAGTATAATTTTTGTGTGCTTTCCGGTTTTGTCGTTCAGCTTTCGTCTGCCTTTTAAAACATTTTTTTGAAAATCCTTTTGATCTTATTTCAGTCTAGGTCGTTAACAAAAGAATTCCAAAAATTTTGATAGAACACAATTCAACCCCCCTTCTTGTGTTATCTTTGTGCTCTATAATTTGCTATTAGAGCTCAGCCTCTAAGGGTTAAGCACCTTAACAAATGTTAGAGGAAAAGATCCGCATGGCAAACCTTGAAGGACAATTCATTCCTAAAAGAGCCTCTTTGTCAAGGCCTCCAGCCTTCAATGGAGAAGATTATGCCTTACTGAAAGGACAGAATGGAAATGTATATCAAGTCTACTAACTATAGTATTTGGAGAATCATCACACATGGAGATCATGTTGTAATCAAGCCAGAAAACGAAAACAATCAAGATGACTACAACATGTTACAGCAAAACGCAAAAGCTAAGTACATTATAACTTGTGCCTTATCAAAAACTGAATATAATAAATTTTGTAGCTGCAGAACTGCTAAGGAAATATGGGATGCTATACGCATAACACATGAAGGCACAGAAGATGTTCGTCTCAAGAGAGCAGCAACTCTTCAAAGATATTATGAGATGTTTACCATGAAGGAGACAGAGACCATTGATGAAATGTTTGGAAGATTTCAAACAATTCTAATTGGACTTCAAAGTCTTGGGGTTGAATTCTCTAAAGCTCAGAGCAATCTCAAGATCTTGGACAGTCTTCCCAAAGTATAGGAACCCAAAGCTACAGCCATAGCTGAAGCAAGGGATATGAAGACATTAACTCTATATGAGTTACTGGGAGCTCTAAGAGTACATGAAGTGCATCTTTTCAAAAGAAACAAAGTCAAAAACAATGACTTAGTTACTCTAAAGATTGGAGAATCAAGTAGAAGAGCAGACGAAAAAATTGAGACGAAAGGAAGAAACAAAGCGCTAAAGGTTCAATTTGAGGAATCCAAAAGCTCAGACGAAAGCTCCAGCTGCTCAACAGACAATGAGATCTCCCTCATCACCAAAAAATTCAAAAAGATGCTTAAGAAGAAAGACAAATTTAAGCATTCTTTCAGAAAGAATGACACTAGATATAGAAAGCATCCTCAAGAAGAGAACAATGAGATCATCTGCTTTGAGTGCAAAAAGCCTAGACATATTAAGGCTGAATGCCCCAAACTAAAGAAATGATGGAGCTTAAAGAAAAGATACAAAAAGAATGAGATACTCAAGAGAGATCTGACGAGAATGCAAAAGAGCCTAGCCTCAAATCCTGAAAAGGCAATGCTTCTTTTTGAAGTTGATAGACTAAAGAAATAGGTCATTAGTCTGAAACATGATCCAACCAAATTTGTAGATGGATCTTCAAAACTTTAAATGATTTTAAAACATAGAAGATCTCCGTTTGACAAATCCGGGATTGCATTTGTAAAAGACAAAAGTGCTAAATCATCGTCTTCTAAATCTTATTCAACCTTCTGTAACTTTTGTGGCAAATCTGGACATTCATCTCAAAGAGGTCAACACAAAAGGAAACAGAGGTCAAATAAGACCTTTAGGAGTAACATGAAAGGACCCAAGAGTATTTGGATACCAAAATCTCAAATAATTCCTGTTGCAGATATCCTTAATCGAAAAAAGGAGGGATTCATTCTGGTACCTGGACAATAGATGCTCACGTTACATGACGGGAGAAAGGTCTATGTTCCTAGACCTCTAATCACATGAAGGAACAGTCTCTTTTGGTGGAAATGGAAAAGGAAAAATCATTGGTATAGGTAAAGTTGGTAAGCCTCCTCTTCCATCTATAGATAATGCCCTATGTGTTGAAGGATTAAAATATAATCTACTTAGCATCAGTCAATTTTGTGATAGTAGATTTATTGTATCCTTCAATAAAGAATCAAGCATGGTCAAAAGAGATGATGAATCTATTCTTTTTACTACCAAAAGACATAATAATCTGTATAGGATTGAGTTTGAAGATTTGAACAAACAAAATGTTACCTGCTTGATGACCAAAGAAGATGAAAAATGGATTTAGCATAAAAAACTTAGGCATATCAATTTGCAATATATTTCAAAACTACATAAAAAGAGTTTAGTAAAAGGATTGCTTGAGATTTCTTGGAAAACTTATCTTCTTTGTGAAGCATGTCAGAAAGGGAAACAAATCAAAACCTCTTTCAAATCAAAAGACGTTGTTTCCACTTCCAGACCATTAGAATTACTGCATATGGATTTGTTTGGACCTACAAAAGCTCTTAGTCTTGGTGGGAAAAAGTATGGCTTTGTCATTATTGATGACTATTCAAGATATACATGGGTTTATTTCCTAGCTCACAAACACGAGTCTTTTAATGTGTTTGAAATATTCTGTAAGAGAGTTTAAAATGAAAAAGTTTTTTGTATTATTGCAATTAGAAGTGATCATGGAACTGAATTTGAAAATGCTGAGTTCAAATCCTTCTGTGAAAAGAATGGAATTTTCCACAACTTCTCCTCACCGAGAACATCTCAACAAATCGAGGTAGTTGAAAGGAAATATAAAACTCTATAAGAGATGGCAAGAACCATGCTTTGTGAAAATTCAGTCCCTAAGTACTTTTGAGCAAAAGCTGTCAATACAGCTTGTTATGTTCAAAATAGAATATTGATCAAACCAATAATCAAAAAGACTCCTTATGAATAGTGGAGAGGTAGAAAACTCAACATTTCATACTTTCACTCCTTTGGATGTGAATGCTATATTCTCAACACTAGAGGTCAATTAGGAAAATTTGACTCTAAGGTTGATAAAGGTGTTTTTCTTGAATATTCCAACACATCAAAAGCTTTTAGAGTATTCAACTCTAGGACTTCTGTTGTAGAAGTATCCATGTTAAATTTAATGATACACTAACCCCTGATAGGAGACTATCAAATTTGGAAGAAGATTTTATAGATTTACAGATAGAACCGTCTGATCAAATAAGAACAGACGAAGCAAAAGTATCAAAAGAAACTTCTCAACAACAAACCAATAATTAGACGAAGGGATTTCACAAGGACTGGAAGTTCGTTACCTACCATCCTCAATATCAAATCATTGGAGAACGAACTAAAAGAGTTAAAACAAGGTCATCACTAAAGAATCAAGCATCTTGTGCCTTAGTTTTAGAGATTGAACCTAAGACGATAGAAGAAGCAGTAACAGACGATGATTAGGTGATAGCAATGCAAGAGGAATTACATCAATTCACAAGAAATGATGTTTGGATTCTTGTTCCCAAACCAATACATAAGAGCATCATTGGAACAAGATAGGTATTCTGCAACAAGCTCGACGAAAATGGTAAAGTAATCAGAAATAAAGCAAGGTTAATGGGTTAAGTTTACAATCAATAAGAAGGTATTGATTTCACTGAAACCTTTGCTCCTGTTGCTAGATTAGAAGAAATTAGAATTATGCTTGCCTTTGTCGCTCATAAAAATATTAAGCTTTTTCAAATGGATGTGAAAAGTGCCTTTTTAAATGGATTCATTGAGGAAGAAGTCTAAGTTAGACAACCTCCTGGTTTTGAGGATCCAATCTTCACAAACCATGTCTTTAAACTTAGAAAGGCTCTGTATGGTCTTAAATAAGCACCTCGTGCTTAGTATGACAGATTAAGTAGTTTTCTCATTGAAAATGGGTTTATGAGAGACAATGTAGATACAACTCTCTTTAGAAAGGAATCCAACAGAGATTTCTGTAACATCTTATTTTTCCTAATGCATGATTAAGTGTTTTAATAATTAAAAGTGGAACTTAGATATGTAATTTAGGTAGTTAAAAGAAATAAATGAATTGTTTTGATGTATGGTATGTTATGATGATGGTTGTGCATTGTTTGTTTGAATTCTGGTTTGAATTTAGGAAACTTGAGATAGGTGCTTGAGCCAATATGGATATGTTGAGAGTGTTGAGGGAGTCAAGTATATAAGGAGAGGGAAGGGTTCCTTCCTCCTTCTTCCTTTTTCTTTCTCTCTCTACACTTATTTTTCTCTCTATCCCTCTAAGATTTCTTGAGTTTGTGAGGTTGTAAAAGGAGTAGTGAGATTAGTTTAGCACTTGTGGTGAGAGAAGGGACAAATCTGTGGAAGATATTGGCTCAAGAACTCGAATTCTCAAGAACCTAAATCCGAACTCGGAGACTTTTAGAGGTAAGGGAAGCTTACTCTTGTTTGATTTGGTGTTTGTGGTTGTTTATATGTTTATTCAACGGAGTTTTGATGTAGACTAGGTTTTAGAAAGGGATTTTGAGCTTTGATGATGATTGACAGATAAAGTTATTGTATAATTGGTTAGAAATGTAATAGAAGTGATTAAGATTGTTTTGTGATGATTATTCTTGACTGATTTGGTCAAAAATGGGTGTTGGTAGTTGATTTGCGAAAAAGATGATCAAAAATCGCACCTTGCGATTTGTAGTCTCGTTGAATGACGAAAATCTCCACTCAGTGATGGATATAGTCTGACTATATCGTCTGTTAGATATAGTCTAACTATATAATCTATTGGATATAGTCTGACTATATCGTTTAATTTGATATAGTTTGACTGCATGGTCTGTTAGATATAGTCTGACTATATCGTCTGTTGGATATAATCTGACTATATCGTCTGATTTGATATAGTCTGACTGTACTGTTTGTTGGATATAGTCTGACTGTATCGTCTTTTGGATATAGTTTGATTGTATCTTCTGTTGGATATAGTTTGACTATATGGTCTATTGGATATTGTCTGACTATATGGTTTGTTGAATATAGTCTGACTGTATTGTCTGTTGGATATAATCTGACTATATGGTCTGATTTGATATAGTCTGACTGTATGGTCTGATTTAATACAGTCTGACTGTATGGTCTGTTAGATATAGTCTTACTATATGGTCTGTTGGATATAGTCTGGCTATATGGTTTATTGGATATAGTCTGACTATATTGCCTGATTTGATATAGTTTGACTGTATTGTCTGTTGGATATAGTCTGACTATATCATCTGTTGGATATAGTCTGACTGTATCGTCTGTTAGATATAACCTGACTGTATTGTCTATTGAATATAGTCTGACTATATGGTCAATTAAATGGATACTGTCTGGTTTATATCATCTGTTGTGGTGAGTCTGTATATGTATTATATGTATGGGAAGGCTCACTTGTGTCACTATAAATGATCTTCTAAAAAAAATAATAAAAAATAAATAAATAAATTTGGGTTTTCTTTATCATTATTGTTGAGGAATCAGGTGATAAGTGTAATTTTGTTTTGGTTGAGTAAGAATTTTCAAAAGTATGTGTTGCTTGGATTTTTCCTTATCTATTGACCATACAAGAGGCCAGTTTGGGTGTGCATGGGGTTGATGGTGATTGTTGAACCACAGGTGGTGCTAAGTAAGCCACGTGGTGATATGTTGATACATAATGTGTGATGTTGATGAATAATTTTGATTGAATTGATTGTTGTGGTGATACATGCATTGACATGCATATGTTATTGGCTGAGGTTGTGTGAACCTCAAGCGATGTGTAGGTAGGCATGTAAGGTGGATGGTGACTAGAGTTGGTACTCAGATAGGCGTCCAGCCTAATGCCTGGATAAGAGGTGGGGTCTGAAAGATGGTCCTAGGGGATAAATGGATGGGTAAATCCCGCAGGGGGCCAAGGTAGTGTAGGTCTTGTGTCGCGCTATACCACCACCTATATTCACTTATCCTAACAACCATAAGCTTATCCATTGTTTAGAGTTTTGGCAATCCTTGAATGGTGCTTGGAAGGCCATGGTAGGGGATAAGACCTAGCTGATCACCCAAATTGTAGTAAATCTCTCGAGAGTCGTGTTATTCATGCATTGACATGTTGATGTTGAAAGTATGGTATCTGTGTAGTGATTTTGTGGAAACTCATTCTTTTGTAATTTTGATTTCATGTTTGCTGTACGTGGAGGGTTTTATTAAATAAACCTTGTCTATTATATGTTTATTTATTACATAAGCTTACCCTTGCCTTGCTGTTCTGTTTTGTGTTGTCATGATTGTTGTTATTGTTGTTGTGGTTATATGTATTGCTATGACTGTGATGATCACGTCATTTTGATGTGGAGCAGAGGGAGAGACTTCAGCAGATCTGACTTCCCACAGTTAATGATGAAGGTTTCCAGTTAGAGTTTTGAAAGCCCTTGTGGGTAGATCTTTTAAAGAGATCCTTTTAGTTTTCTTTTTGTCATGTATTGTATAGTTGACCAGTTGTAGGGAGTTTTGTTTTTGTATCTCCGAGGGTTTCGCATTTTGGGCCTGTATATTGTATTTTGTAATATCTTATACGTATATTTTATATAGCATGTTGATTACTTATTATTGAATATTTTACGAATGTATGGGATTGTATGGAATATTGTAGCGACAGAGGGTCGTTAAAATTTCATTATAGTTCAAATTTATGTAGACGATATAATCTTTGGAGCTACTAATAAAACTTTATGTAAGGATTTCTCAGATTTGATGTAGAGTGAATTTGAGATGAGCATGATAGGAGAATTAAAATTCTTCCTTGGCCTACAAGTTAAACAAGAAAAGAAGGGTAAATACATTCATTAGCAAAAATATACAAAAGAATTGCTTCAGAAATATAAGATGAATGAGTCAAAACCTATGAGCATACCAATGCATCTGTCTGTCGGTATGACAAAGGACGAATCAAGTAAACTTGTAGACCAGACTATCTACAGAGGTATGATTGGCTCACTTCTCTATTTAACTACTAGTAGACCAAACATCATGTATAGCGTTTGTTTATGTGCCAGATTTCAATCTGACCCTAGAGAGTCTCATTTAAAAGCTGTTAAGAGATTTTTTAAATATCTTGTTGGTACATCTAACCTCAGTTTATTCTATGAGAAAAACAAAGATTTTAGGTTAGTAGGATACTATGATGCAGACTATGCTAGTGATAGACTTGAACGAAAAAGCACAAGTGGTGGATGTCACTTCATCAGACCATGTCTTATATCCTGGACCAGCAAGAAGCAGAACTCAATTGCGTTATCAACTACTGAAGCAGAATATGTATCTGCTGCAAGCTGCTGCTTACAACTCCTATGGGTAAAGTATCAACTCGAAGATTGCTCTAAGCTTTGAGCATAACATTCTTGTGTTATGTGATAATACTAGTACAATCAATTTATCTAAAAACCTCATTCAGCACTCTAAAGCCAAGCATATAGAGATAAGACATCATTTTATTCGAGACTATGTTCAAAAGGTGTTTTTGATATTTAGTTCACTGATACAGACCATCAATGGGATGATATCTTTACAAAAGCCTTACCTGTAGAACGTTTTAACTTTATCTTAGAAAATTTGAACATGAAAGTTTTGCAAGAATAAATTGTCTTACATGCATCGTCTCATTTGATCCTTTAAGATTCGTCTTACTCTATATCGTCTTATATCTTATTTTATTTCGTCTTACTAACACAATCGTATTTGAATATGAAAAGTCTTTAAGTTCATTAGTCTGATATTTCCCCTAATGATTACTCTCGATAACCACCCAAGAAACGTGCGTCATATCCCCTGCCACATCAAGTCGTCATTAATGCACGTCTCTTAAGTACTTTCGACCTTATCTCTTATTCAAAATAATTACTCTTTTCATCACTTACATACTCTGAAAACTTATCAAACTCTCTGAATTGAAACCTTATCCCTCACCTTTACTCTTAAACCTCTTTCTCTTAAAATCTGCACTCATGGTCATCCAGAAACAGCTTGTGCCCATGGAGAGATTTGCAGCAAGTGACTTTGTCGCCGGAAAATGGGTTGACCTACAAAAACTTGAAGAAGAAGGATTCCTTCTACAAATGTATATAAAAAATGTAGAATGGGAAGCTTTCGTGCAGAAGAAAACCTCTTGGTACCATGCACCATACGCCTACTTCTAGGCCTCAGCATCTGAGGTTAACGACACTATCACTGGAACAGTCGACAATTAAGCCATCATCATCTCTACCGACGCCATTGCAGTAGCATCTGGCTGTAAAGAGGAGGGTGACCTCTTTACTGAAGACTAGGAAAAGATCATAACCCCAGAAGTTGTCGACAAGGCATTATATGGAAAGCCCAGGCCTCATACTGAGAACAAGGATGTTTTGAGGAAGTTTCTATACGCTTTAAACATGAAGCCTATATGTAGACTGATTCACAATGTCTTGCTGCACATTATTCTGCCAAGAAAAGGCTCAAAGGATAATGTAACCTCCAAGGACAGATTCTACATATACAAGATGCTGACTGGTCAGAAGGTTAATGTGCCAGCATTAATCCTGGACAACTGGAGATCTTGTCTCTCCAAGTCGAAGGAAGGTGCCCAGAGCAAGCAGAAGCATCCTATTCCCTACGCCATGCTCTTCACTGAAATCATTCATCTAGCGGGACTAAAAGAATATAGGTTGGAAAAGATAAAACAAGGTTCTGAGATCGATGTATCCATCATCAGGAAGATGAGGATTGCGCATCTCTTCTCTGGATATGTTACCAGACATCCAGAGTTGGCATTGATCAAGGAAGAACCTTTAGAAGAAGTTGTTGGAACTACGTTAGAGTGGGATCATCTGTTGACCCCTCTGTTGGTACTGCGTCTACTCAACCTCCACCACAGACGAAACCTCAACCTTCTCAACCATAACCTAAACAGACCAAACCACAAAAACCTAAGCTACCTATCAATAGACCTTCACAACCAGACCCTCAACCACAACAGACCAAACCCCAAATCCCATCGTCTCCACCTCACAAGAAACAAAAACCCTTAACCATTCGTTTGAGATCCAAACCAACTCCCCAACCTAACTCAGACGATGACCTTCCCATTAACACCCTTCTTCCCACTCCAAGCACAACCATTCCTGCCCCTCCATCAGAACAACCACCTCCACCATCTACCTCTACTAAACCCACTATATCTGTCCAACCTTCTAAAAAGCCCTCAAAATCCAAAAAGATTCTAGTACCAAAAACAAAAGCTCAAGAAGAAAAGCAGCCTAGGAAAGCCCGAGCTGAATCAAAACGAGCTGAGAAAAAGAATAAAGAAGAAGAAGAGAAGCTAGCTAAGGCAGAGTAAGAACAGATTGAAGAAGCAGTGCTTCAATCTGTGATTAAGCACTCGCTACAAACAGCCCCTGCAGAGAATGAAGAGTAAGAGCTATCGACTCTAGAGGACATTACTGCCTACCTCAAGGGTAGATTACCTATATCTCTTTTCTGGGAAGTTCCACAATCTGTTTCTTTATCTCAAGTCTTCAACCGTCTTTCTGTAGACTTAACAACAAGCACCTAATATTGTTCAACCTGTAAGGCCTGTTTCACTCTCTGTTTCCTTCGCGAAACCTGAAGCAGAAGGAACTTCGTCTGGAGGAGCTGCACCTATGATAGACGAAACTGCACCAGAAGATTATTGCTCTGAAACGCCTCCGTTTGAACGTCTCCAAAGGCGTACAATGATCTACTTTGAGCAGCCTGAGTTGCGTCATACTAGAAAGACAAGAGAATATCAATTACTAGAGCCCTTCGACCCAGAGGTACTTCAATCTACAATCAATTATGAACTAGGCGAAGTAAATAATCCAAGGATGTGGACGACTCTCATCAAAGAAGAATGGCCATTTTTGGTACGCCATGGGTACACTAAAAAATTTCCTGATATTCCAGAAAAGGCTACCCCCGCACTGTCTTATTTACCGCACATCACCCCCTACGTCTGGGAGGAAGGATATAGCACTCTGTCAGACGCTCTAATCTTCATCTATCCACCATCAACTAGAACGAGATTTCCAGCCGAATATGAAGTTTGGAGACAGCGTAGGATTCTCTGTCACACTTCTCCTTTCATACTAAAATGCAACTACTGAGAGTATCTGATCATATGCAGAACGTATCATTATAAGCCCAAAATAATATATCTGTTCTGTCATGGGAGGATCAAGACTTACCCCCTCGCCATCCGTCCAGAAGATAGTCCAAACTTTGAAAATGGCGGATTGGTGATGATGATTGGGAATTAGGAAGAGTGATGAACAACTTTCTGTGGGAGAAAATGTAGATTTCTTTGCAGCATGCTATTTGTGAGCGAAGGTGTCCAAACCTTGAACTAGGCTTGCTTAGATTCATGGCTACTCAGATGTGGCTCTTCATGAAGCCATGGACTACCTTTGGCATCTGTTGTTAAAAGAACTATCCTTGCCAAAATCTGTCTATGGGCAAAGGAAAAGAACCCAAGTTTAGATGCGACCCCCGAAGGCACTTGATGATCAGACAAAGAGCTCTAATCGTCTGCACAACTGGCCACACTTAAAGGAAAAGCAACTCTCTGAAGCACAGACCGCAAAAGGTTGCAAGACCATGCTGAAGCACTCAACCACTTCTCTGGTCTATCTGCTGATAAGAAGAGTACGCTAAGCCATGAAGTTACACTTCGTTCGACGGGTCACTGGACGCAAGTATCTCCGTCTCCCTCCATTTGTATATCCAATCCCCAAAATCAACTATCCATAAACCTACCCCAAACCTATATCTTCTTCTCCTTTGAAACTTTTGAAATATCTCTACCTCGCGGCCACTTTTGGTTTTGTGGTCCTCTTATACCATATGTTTTCAACTTATGTTTTGTAGAGGAACCTAGTGATGAAGCAGCTACCAATTCTGCACCTGTACCTTCAGACGATAGACAAGCTTTCAATGAATTGAAGCAGACTATGCAACGTCTTGAAGCTGATCTTAAGAAAGAACGCAAGAAACGCAAATGAGCATAAGTTTTGTTAGGCAAGCTGGCAAAGCGCTTCAAAAGTGACCTCAGCTCATCATTTACACCTTCAAACTCTGAGTCTTCTGATTAATGATGCCAAAAGGGGGAGAAAAATAGAAGACAAAGGGAAGTATAATGACATCAATCTTAGGGGGAGTACATTTCTTTTTATATATACAATGATGAATTATGCGTTGAATAATATCGTCTATTTTTCTTTTAGTTACTTCCTTATATATATTGCATCCGCTTAACTGAAGTACATTTTTTTTTTGGAAAAATGTTTTACAAAAACTATAATTGTTTGTCATCATCAAAAAGGGGGGGATTGTTAAGACAAAGGACGAATTTATAACCCTTAAATATTTTGATAATAACAAATAGTTAAAATTATATATGTCCTTACATAATCGTCTGATCTTTTCGTTCGCATGCAATCATCTGACACTTTTAAGATTGAATATCGTCTTATCTTTTGATTGGATAAACTTCGTAACTAACAAGTCTTATAGACGATGACAACGTTCTAAAATGATCTGCACAATCAGAGTGTAAGCTACCTCAAAACCTATTATGCCTATACACTTACTCTCGAGAAAAGTCAGTGAAAAAGAAGGAATATGTGTGCGAATGTCAGAACGGAAAAGCAGACATGACAACTGCTAAAAGATTGAGTACAAGAATAGAAAAGATAAGCAGACTGCTTTATCTTATCATATGACAAGTTAGTGAAAGGCATTAAATGTTGCATTTAATGCTCCCACGACTCTCTTCATCAGACGAAGGTCATCTTCTGCAATACACTCAACGAATTCTTTTTAGAAGCCTATAAATAGAAGAAGAGACCTCCTTCGAGCGCGGCGTTGTGATCATAATTGTTGTTGATATAATTGCTGCTGATTCTGAAAATTTATAACTACCTTAAGAAAAGAAAAAGCTCTTCCAAACTTTGTTTGTAAAATTCCTTTTTGTACTTCATTATATATTTGTCTGATAAGACGTTAAACCAAGTGAGGTAAACTTACACGTAAACCTTTTTCTTAACGAGATTGGTAGAAGCCTGAAGAGGCTTTAATTCAAAGAATACTTGGGTGTTTGCTTGGAGAGGCAAGTGAAAGACTACTTGGATTGAGCCTGAAGAGGCTTGTGGAAAGAATACTTGTAACTTGTGAAAGTTAGTGAAACTTGGTTGTTGCCAAGAACTGGACGTAGTCTCTAGGGTGAGACGAACCAGTATAAATTTTGTGTGCTTTCCGGTTTTGTCGTTCATCTTTCGTTTGTCTTTTAAAACATTTTTTTGAAAATCCTTTTGATCTTATTTCAGTCTACATCATTAACAAAAGAACTTTGAAAATTTTGATACAACACAATTCAACCCCCCTTCTTGTGTTATCTTTGTGCTCTATAGTATGTGTGAGTTGAGTCTCAAGGACTCAAAAGGAAACCCTAAAGTGCTTTGGAGTTATACGATAATATTACTCTACAAGCCACACTTAGAGTCAAGGAACACGATGTGATTTTTAGTGTTATTTGTTGAAATGTTGTGGATTCTACCCTGTTTTGTGGAAATTCGTGTGATTTTTTCTTAAGAAACCAATCCTTGGTTTTTGGTGGTGTTGTAGTTCTGGATATCTTCTTTCAAACCTAAGTGGTCTCGTATTTTTCTATGGTTTTTAGAATATTTGTCAAATATTTTGGTAAGGTTAGTTCAGTTTGTGATGGTTCCGTGCAATTGTGGGTCTATGGACTTTTGAGTCCTGTTGAGTTAGCTAAAGCGCCAAATCTATTGTGGGAATGATTTCCTTGTGTCTATACATGTAAGAAAGGTTTGAATGTGTCCTTGGCCATGTGTTAAGCCTAACCTAAGGTTATGAGAGGTTAGATGTTCCAAACTATGTTGGTTGCGGTTATGGAAATTGTTGGACAGCACATGTCCTATCTTCTTTTAACTCATGTGAGTTATCTGTTTGGAGTTAATTCAAACCCTTTGGTGGGCATGTAGCCCTATGTATCTTCTTCCTAACCCTAGTGGTTTCATAATTTGTGGACTTTTATGAAATATTTGGTGAATTTTCTTATGAAGGATGTTAAATCTATTTTTAAGCAAGAAATATTCAGAGTTAATTCTGGTTTTCACTCAATTGTGGGGTGTTGTGGTAGAGTTCTGTTATGGGGACAATTTTCCTAGCTTCCCACACCTAAAAGGTGAATGAAATTGACCTTGCCCAAGTCTAATTTGTAACACCCCTGCTTTTGCCTATTCAACTATTTTCTTAATATTCTCTATTTATTTATGAATAACCGAATGAGAATCTTAAAAATTTGATCCCTATGGTTACATTCGTATTAGTAAGTAGTACTTAGTTTAGATTTTTAATAATTTTTGGAGAATAGAGCCTGAAAATTGATAAAATGAATATGTCGTCTCTAAAAAGCTAGATAACATAATTAATAAGCAAAAATAAGTTAAAAGTGTTTAAAAAATTATTTTAAGTCATCCATATACTTAAAATAATTAATAATAATTTTAGAAATCTTTCAGAAATTTATTGAAATAGTTTTTTTGAAATGACAAAAATGCCTCTAGATGTCTAAGCCTAGTCAGTATTGGTTTGACATCTAAAAATAGTGAAAATGGTAAATTCAGTTTATTTATAGGTAAAATATTTAAGTTTAGAATTTTCATGAAAATGTTGGTATTTATTGAATTAAAATGGATTTTTTTATGAATTTTCTAACTTAAAAATACAAAATAAATACATATAATTCAAAATAAATAAATAAAATTAAAACTAATTATTAAAAAAAATTGTGAAAAATAATGTATACGATCAATTTTGCATTAAAATGCATTGTTTTTATAGTAAAAACTATTTTTTAAATTTAGGTGATTTTATCAATACTAGTTAATTTAACTGTAGATAAAACTTACACTAATAAAGTTGGGACAGCTCACTATGCACGTCCCCATGCCTAGGAGGGGTGATTCACCACTATTTTTGAATGTGTCCTAAATTAGATTTAAAAATAAATAAAAATTAGATTTATGACATCATGGATGATACAATTTGGAGGACACCTAATCCCCCTCCTTTTATAAATAGGCCTTCAAAAATCCAGACTTCTCACCATCCTTGGGTGGCCAAAAACATTAGAGAGCTTCTCACTCTAAAAATTTTCCTTTCTCTCTATTATTTTGTTTAAATTTTATTAGTTTTCGTTAACTAGTAAAGTTCTCCTCTTAGAAGTTTTGCACCAATAATTTTATCCTCTTCATCAACCACCTTAGTGGTAATGGGGGGAGTGGGGTTGGTTCTAAATTATTATCACTTTGCATGTTGGTAAGAAGGATTTTCCCTAACCCATTTAGCCATAAGCTTTATTACTATTATCATTACATCGTTATAATATTTGATGGTCAACTTTAATTTTTGCTAAGTTGTTACTCTACTCAAATTTTGACTATCAAATGTATTTACTAAGTTATTGTTTTGCCCAATTTTATAATTAAAGTATACTTATTATGTTGTTATGCTGCATAATTTTAGATAATTAAAATACATTTATTAAGTAGTTATTCTGCTCAAATTTAGTTATTATTTTGTTATTAAATTGTTATTTTGCCAAAATTTTAGTAATAAATTTTTAATTATTAAATTGTTATTTTGCTAAAATTTTAGTAATAATATTTAGATTATTAAGTCATTATTCTGCTAAAATTTTGGCAATTATATTGTGATTACCAAATTGTTATTCTACTAAATGTTGACAAGTAATTATACTATCAAGATTTTGATTATTGTTAAATTATTATCATGTAATTTCTACGATATAAGGTAGAAATGTTACTGGTGCTCAAATTAAATGAGACTAGGGAAACCTCTGTTTAAGAAATAGGAATTTGATAGATTGGTGAGTAATGTAAAGCAAATAACATGTAGTGGTGTGACACCCTATTAGGGAAGGTACAGTTTGGTATTATAAGGAATGAAAGGCAAGAACCCACTTGTGGAGATCTTGGGGGTAGGTATCTACGGGTGAAATTTTTGAGAATTATTACTCACCAATGGGGAGTATAGATCTATACCTAGTCAAGAGTATAGTCTAATACAACTTATAATGAACCCTAGGTTCCCTTCTATTGTCAGCTGTGTTTTATCTTTGTTTTATGGTAGATTTCCTACCATACATATAAAAGTAATTTTAGAACAAAATACCTCACTCCATTATTTTTTTTCTTCCATGTATGATTAATCGTGATTATTGAAGACAACATTAACACCCTGTGATACTGAGTACGAGTCAGAGGATACTTCAGTGGGCAAGGATATGAAGACCTATATTATAGTATTTTTCTTTTTGTATGAGGAATAGGGTAGATTACACTGCTTTGTATGGGATCTTTTGGATGTACTCTTAATCTTTTTGTATTTTATGATTGTTATGTATTATCAAATCATGATATATAGTTTTACTACAGACACACACACGCAATCTAATCTTTCATCTTTTACTACTATTTCACAATTTTGTTAAGTTTGAAACTTTCTATTATAAAAGCAAAAAAATTTACTCGCATTTTCATCTACTTAAACTTAATAACTAAATTAATATGAATTATATTTAATATGAATGGGTGTTACAAAATCTATGTTCAAGTCTAGGACAAACTAGAGTGTTAAGCTAAGTCATGAAGAGATTGTTGAAATCTTGCTTTGCATGAAGCTTAAATTGTTTTCAAAATTGGTATTAATGTGGAAGGAGTTGGCCAAAACCCTTTGGCAAGCCTGTAGCCTCATATGTTAGCTTTTAAGTGAACGTGGTCTCACCTCGATTGGAGGTTTGCGGGAATTTTGATGATTTTTTAAGTGGTTTTCTGTGAGGTTTTCTACTAGGCAACATGGGTGGTTGATGCTTAATTACTTATGTGTGATTTGAGTATGCTTGGTAGTGCTTTCCATATGGTATTTTAGTGGTTGATTCATGATGTATATGTGTGGATGTTAACACTATATGTATGATCTTTTCTGCTTACACTCTAATGATGGGGTATGCATGTGGTGAGGCATTACTAATGTGTATTTGACATGTATGTTAGTTACGATGAATTGATTACTATAACATGTGTGAATATGTGAATGTGGATGTGAACTCTTTGATTCCTTGATGGTATGAGTAGGACTGTAGATATTGTAGTTCTTTCCTTGTGGCGATGGTCTATCAAAGACATCAGATTGTGTGTGGG
This sequence comes from Spatholobus suberectus, assembly GCA_004329165.1. Taxonomy (NCBI): domain Eukaryota; kingdom Viridiplantae; phylum Streptophyta; class Magnoliopsida; order Fabales; family Fabaceae; genus Spatholobus; species Spatholobus suberectus. Next base: position 19,071,063 of record CM014731.1, on the reverse strand, counting down.
CTGATTGGTTTCATTCAACGGCATAATAGAGGATAATAATAAGAAACACCTAAGGGTGATAAAAGAGATGGTCGTATTTTACAAGGTTTGTGCCAAAGTGATTTCTAACAAAAGCAGGAATGCCCAATTGGCTATGTTTATGGGATGATGGTTTAAATTCGAGGTGGTAGGTTAAGAAAGCCCTTTTTTTGGATTGACCAAAACTGTTGAGACGAGGTTTATATAAATGCTTTCTTCACCCAACTAACTATTTTGAAAAACCTATTTCTGGTAGTTTCTTTAAAGTTGATTAGTCTTGAATTGAATTTTATAAAGCATAGGATTGATGAGGTTGATGTCTAGACTTGTGCATAAAGTCCAAGTGTCCCTTGTGTTTCCAAATGCACTTGAGTTTCATGAACTTTTCTTGTAAAGGAGTTTTAAGAATTAAAGCTTTTTCGTGAGTCACCTACAGCGATCAAGTGATTCATTGATGTATTTTTAAAACCTTTATGAGAGTGAAAATAAGTTTGCAAAATATGGAGGATTTCAGGGTTAAGGAAAGTGATTTTGAGGGGTTTATTGGCTTTTCTCTTAAAAATCCATCTCCGCTTCTATCATCTCAGTATTAATAAAGGGAAAGAAATAATAAATTCATCATGCATCATGAGATTCATTGCGGTTATTACCCTACTGAGGAACATGAATCATATATGGATTCCTAAGCCCAAAGGGCAAAATTCCTCTTACATAAGTGGTTGTCCCATAGGGACTATTATATTGTATACATTTTGAGGATGAGGTGTAAATACCCATAGGGTGGAAATGCTTCATACAAAGTGGAAAAATGCTTGGTACAAGGTGGATGGCACTAGATTATAAGGTTGTAGGTACCTGCATGCATCATGAGCACTAATGAAATAATAATAGATTATTAACTAGTTGCTCATGCTTTACATGCATCTTGATTGACTAACCTTTGAAACTTGGTTGTATTGTGAATGTGCTCATGACGTGATACTATCTTGTGTGATTATTTGACGGCTATGTGATTGTGGCTATACATGTTATGCACTATGACTGTGATTTGACTGTTGTGCTTGTTGAACATGATGGATGGTTAAATTGTGGGATTATGTGTGGTGCTAGCACATGATCTGTTATAACTCATAAATGAGTTGATCATAGTCATAGTGCTACCCAAGTTATCTTATGTTGTGGATGTATCTGTGTGGGTCACTTGCAATGATGAGTGGCATACCCTTGAGCTTGTATGCTCCTCTATTATGCTTTGTCTATGTTTATCATCTCACCCCTTGCTTTTGTTCTATATCTTGGTTGTGGCCTTGCTTGTCACCAAGCAATGGATGGATGGACGCAGTCACATGTGGATTACCCTTGGTGATGGAGAGTGGATTGAGCATAAAGAGTAGCCCGATGAGATGAACTACCAGAGTGTATTCTCGAGGAAAGTTAATTTCTAAGGCACCCTGACAATAATGATCCCAACCAGGCGATGCCAATGGTGTATGACTTACACTTGTCAATGCTAGTGGATCATAAGAAGTATTAGTTTTAAGCTGCAACTCCCTTTTCTTCTATTACTTCTACAACTTTCGGCTCGAGGGAGCCGAGGCTAAAGAGCATAGACGAGTCGTTGTAGTTCCCGTAGCCATTGCAGCGACAAAGGGACGCTAAAGAGGCCATGGTCTAGAAAGAAAACAAGATCCTCCAGCCATTAGGCTTATGGGTGGTAAGACTCATATGACTACCAAGAAGGTTGCGCCTCTGCGCATGCCTACCTTCTCATAGATTGTTGGGTCCTCAAGAGCCCCTCAAGACACCATGGAGTATATAGCCCAGATGGGTGAAGGTAGAGGTGGTAGCGGGGATGGTAAGGACTCCTATAGTGACTCCCATAGTGACTCCCTAAATGATAGTGACCCTATCTTGTCCTATCATATGGGTCAGGGTGGTTACAACCCCTAGCCAATAAAGTTAATGATGAGGTTAGGAACCTCGTCTTATAGGGAATGTTTGCAGTGTATACGAGTTCTATGAGTTAGTGTTTGTTGTTAGGGATTAGTAGTTTCTAATTTCATTTGGAGGACTGTAATCATATTTATGACATGATTTATTTAGGGTTTGTAAACCTATTATACTTATTTATTATTTTGAGGTGTGCATGAACCTTTTATTGATGACAATTAAATCTCTTTCCCATTCCCAATACCCCGTATACCAATGCTCTAAGTAATGACTAATAGGAGTATCTTATTTTATATTTTTAATTTTAAGTTATGTATTTGCCTGCTTATTCAGGTCCCAGTACCTGAATAAGCATGTACTTACAGACGCAGTCACTCTAAGTGACCAATTTCTTTTACTTTTCCTTATATAAGGGTATTGTGTGATATTTTATTATCTTAGGTTCCATATTTTATAAAATGTTCACATATGTTTACATTTAAAAGCAAAAAAATTTCCTCATGTTTTTACCAAATTAATTAAAAGAAGGTTTTTATTTTGCGAATGCAAATGAATATTAGTTAAACACTAATCCTAACTAGCTAAGTCCCTACAGTTACAACCATTGATTAGGTCCTAGTAGGATGACCAAATGAAAAGTCGACAAACTCATTGCCCAATTGACCAAGCCCATACATGTGCCTCTTCTTATTCCTACGTTTGATAACCTCCAAATATATGGCATTGTTGTTGTTAGTGTATAGCCTTGTAATAGGCTCAAGTAAGGTCCCTATTATTGTTAGATAGTTGTACCTATAATTGACTAATAGTTATAATTATTAAGTTAGTGAAAGTTATCCTCACTTGTATCGTGCTCTATATATAGAGCCCCTCTATACATTTCATCTAGTTGAGTAATACAAAATTATCTGTTCTTTACTTCTCTCTCTCTCTCTCTCTATGATTCTAACATGGTATCTAGAGCTTACTAAAGCCTAATCATGGATATTGATCCACCACAATCACCTTTTACTCCAAATTTGCCCCTATCAAATCGACGAACTCTAGTTAATCTTCTTTTGATGATTGCTCTAGTCAATTTTTCTTATTCAATCAACAAAAAGCTTGATGACTCAAATTTTTTGGTGTGGAAACAATAAGTGGAGCTTATCTTAAAAGCTCATCGACTTCATTGATTTTGATTCAATCTGAAATTCCTGTTCAATTTCTCTTTGATGAAGATTGAGATCTAGGGTTAAAAACCCTACTTATTGCGGTTACGAGCTTCGAGATCAACTTTTGCTCACTTGGCTTTAGTCGTCTCTTTCTGAGTCGATCTTGACACATGTTGTTGGTTGCTTTCACTTGTTTTGATTATAGAACAAGATTCATAATCATTTCAACACTCACATGAAGGCAAGAGCTTATTAACTTAGGACCAAACTTTGCAATGTGAAAAAAGGAGATCGATAGGTCTTAGAGTTTCTTCTCCGCGTCAAAGTTATCGCTGCTTGCTTGAAATCCATTAATAATCCTATTTTGGATCAAGAACAACTTGATGCACTCCTTGATGACCTTCCAATGGAGTATGAATCCCTAATTTTGATTGTTAATATCAAACTTAAGCTATTCTCTTTCAATGAAATTGAATCTCAAGTTATTGCTCAAGAATCGCTTATCAAATGACTTAAGCAATTCAGCGAACAAATTTCGCTCAATATGACTCAGGCTGCACCAAAGATAGAAAATGGTGCTTTAGCCTTAGCTTCGGAGTTGCAATCTCATATTTATTATAGCACTCAAAACAGTGGTTCTAACCCTATCTTGTTTGTTACTTCTTCTAAGGGATATTGCTTTTCCTTAGGCAAAGGTTCGAAGATAAGAGTGGATGAAGTGGAAAACACAAAGGTCATTCAAGCCTTGGCAACACTCAGTGCCAAGTCTGTAACAAATTTGATCACACAGCTACAATGTGCTATTATTGGTTTGATCCAAATTTTTAGCCACATTATGCATATATATATATATATATTATGCAAGCTTGTCCATCGAGATTTCCACCTCCTCAATCAAATGCTAATATGCACTACCATGTGCCACAAGCATACATTTCCAATGCAACTCCTACTCAATAATCACAAAACTGGTATGTTGATTCTAGAGCTACTCATCATGTCATTGCTAGTCCTCTCCACCAAATGTAAGAGACCCCTCTTTAGAGCCAAGAAAATGCTCTCCTTAGAAATAAACAAGGTTTTCCTATTCAATATGTTAGTTCTATTATTTTTGCTTCCCCATCCAATTCCAATGTCAAATTTCATCGTCACAATCTTCTTTTTGTTCCATTAATAGCTAAAAACTTAGTCAGTGTTAGTAAATTCACTAGGGACGATAAAATCTACTTTGAATTTCATCTGACTATCTGTCTTGTTAAATCTTAAACTAGCCACAGAGTTCTTCTTCAAGGTTATCTCACTTCAGATGGCCTCTACCAGTTCACCAATCTTTTGCCTCTTTTAAGGTCTTCCCAGGCATCTAAAATTCCTCATGTTCATACTACTTTTATAAATAATACTTATATACTATATAATAATAACATTGTACTCACATACACCTTTCCCTTAGTATCCCTTTGGCACAATAGATTATGACGTCCCCACTTAGCTATATTGTAAATTTTAGTTTTTAATAAACAAAACTTGCCCTTTTCTATGGTTTGTTGCATAGGTAAAACTGACTAAATCCCTACTCACCCATCCTTCATTGTTTACATTGAAACTTTACGGTTTTTTTTTTTTTGTGATTTTAGGGCACAATCCCTATACAATCTACTATTATAGGTTACAACTACTATAACTATTTTGTAGATTCATTTGGTAGATTTACATGGATCTATTTTCTTAAACAAAAGTCTTAAACACTTGCAATTTTTAAACAATTTAAAACTTTGGTTGAATTATAATTGACTAAACCAATTAAAATTGTTGAATCTGATTTGGGGGTGAATTTCGTCCCTTCACTCAATTTCTTTCTGAATTAGGTATCCAACACCAACTTATTTGTCCTCACACTCACCAAAATGGTGTAGCTGAACACATGCACAGACATATGGTAGAAATAGGACTTTCTTTTTCCTCACAAGTTTCTTTACCCATTAAATTTTAGGATCATGCATTTTGCCCCTCTATTTTTAATAATCATGTTATCCCTTTTACAACTCTTTTTAATAAATCACCAATTACATTTTTTAAAAGTGTTTGATTGTGTGTGCTATCCTCTCTTACAACCATATTTTAAACACAAATTAGAATTCAAATCAGCTAAGTGCACTTTTTTGGGATACTCTTCCCAACATAAGGGATATAATTGTCTAGATGCTAATTGGAAACTATTCATCTCAAAATATGTTCTCTTTGATGAGTCTAAATTTCCATATCTTCCAAACTACGCCATTTAGGTATTGTCCCTAATGTCCTTATTATCCTACATACTGTTTCTTCATCTTTATTTCATTGCCAAGTGTCCTGTTCAAGTTATTCCTTTCCTCCCACTACCTCTAACACCTTTGAATCATCTTCCTCAAGATTACCTCCTTCTCCACTCGATATTCCTCCATCTACCTTTGTCCATCCATGCAAACATGTTCCAAGTTTGATATTATTAAACCTCGACTAAATCTTATGCTTCTTCTAACCACCACATAACCTCGTTTCGTCAAACAGGCTCTCAATTCTTCGTAGTGGAAGCTAGCTACGTAACAAGAATATGGTGCTTTCATTAATAATAGGAATTGGTCCCTTATTCCTCTTCCTCCTAGGAAAACAATTATTAATTGTAAGTGGATTTTTGAATCAAAGAGAATCATGATGGAACCGTCAATAAAAGCAAAGCAAGGTTGGTTGCTAAAGGTTTCCATCAAGCTCCTAGCTATGACTTTTCTGAAACTTTCTGCCCGGTGATTAAGCCCGTTATTGTTAGAGTTATTCTAACTCTTGCACTATCTATTCAATGCCTTTCTTAATAGGTTTTTGACCGAAGATGTTTACATGTCTCAACCATAGGGGTGTAATATAGGATCCTAATATGGTTCACAAGCTTTATAAGGCCATTTATGGCCTCAAACAAGCACCTAAGGCCCAGTATAAACGCTTAACTAAGACATTTATTAGTTTTGGCTTTGTGCAAAGTAAGTATGACCAGTCTTTATTGGTTCTAAGTAGTCCTAACTTCATCCTTTCTATTCTCATTTATGTTGATGATATCATCATCATAGGGACATCTCCCTCTATCATTCAGAATCTTATCACTAATCTTCTCTCAATTTTTGCTTTCAAATAGCTCAATTAGTTAGATTATTTCCTAGGTATTGAAGTGAAGCATCTCCTTAATGGTTCTTTGTTACTTTCTCAAGGAAATACATAAGAAACCTACTCAATATAGCCAACATTTTTTTATGCCAAAGGAGTTTCCACCCCTCTACCTAAAGGACTCAAACTTTCCAAATTTGGGAATGATAGCATGGATGACCTACTTTTTATGTTTTATAATACACCATTATTACTTGACCAAATATTGGATACAATGTTAACAAAGTATGTCAATTTATAAGACAACCTTTGAACTCGCATTGGAAAGCTATGAAGTGTATTCTGAGGTGTCTTAAATAGGCTTCAGATTTTGGTCTCCTCCCTTAACCTAGTCTATAGAAGAAACATTATCCCTTCTATGCCTACTATAATGCTAACTAAGGATCTAATGTTGATGCCCACAAATCCAATTTTGATGCTTGTTTGTTTCTTGGTCCAAATGTGATCTCTTAGTGGTCTAAGAAGCAACCTCTAGTTGCAAAATCAAGTTCTAAGGCTAAGTATAGAAGCCTTGCAACTGCTGCTTTTGAAATTATTCGGGTTTAGTCCCTTCTCAAAGAATTATGTTTTAAGTGCTTAGCTCTAACTATTTGTTGTGATAATCAAAGCACTATTGCTTTGAGTCATAATCCTATTCTACACTCTAGGACCAAGCAGATGAGTTAGACATCTTTTTAGTCAAGGAGAAGGTTTTGGCTCAATCTCTTAGCGTTCTTCATGCTCTAGCTTAAGATTAGATTATAGATATTCTAACCAAGCCTCTCTCTAAGTTGTGGTTCGCCACTCTTAGATGCTAATTTTTTTTAATTGTAATAATGGATTAGTACTAATTAATAATTAAAATATTATTTAATAATCATTAATTGACAGTTACATATTTTATTAATATATGTCGGTTAAGGAATATTAGAAGTCAAGTTTTTTTATAAGAGTAACCCTATGATTGGTTAGGTCATTCATTGTGAGTAACCTATTAAGAGGTCCTTACCTAGTGCTAGGGATTATAAATTTGCTATCCAATTAAGCAAATTTATGTTGAATAGAAATTCCTTGAAAGTGGGCAAAAAAACCTATAAATTCAGGAATGCAGTTTCTCTTCTCAAAAGAAACTATAATGGATTCTATAATGAACTTAGGTCAGTATTTTATTTTTTAAATTATATACCAGCAATATCAACATGCTGTAATTTGTATCAATATGTATGCTTATGTTATTACATTATTATTATTATTTCCATCATAGAGTCTATGTTAGATATATTTTATAGCTGTTAATTATATGAAGCCAGAGATTATTTTAATTTTTCATTTCTATATATAAAATTATATTAGGGTTCTTTAATTTGTTCAAAATCATTACAAAATTAATATGTAATAAAGAAATTCGTAGTACTTTTTACCCGAATTTCATTAAAATAGAAACATTTATATTTTAGGCATGAAATTCGAAATTAGTTAATGGTTTTTTATCATGCCTATACACTACTACCTTATTTTATTTTATTTTTTCCATTGTGAATCATTTAACATTGAGAGAAAATTTTGCAAAATTCTTTCGAACTTGTTTGAATTTGTCCATTTTACGTGAATATTTTGTTTCTATTATGCATGTCTTTTTAATCAAAACGGAATAAAGAACATAAAATTTCATGGAGTAATTTGAGAGAAAAAATGTGTTAAAATGCATAAATGCTTTCGAAAACCACAATTTCAGTTGTATTTGATTTGCCCAGTTAAGTTTGTCTTTCATAAAATTGGTTAAGGGCTTTTGTAGAGTAAGGAATTTCAATGAAAAGCCATGAAAAATGTAACACTCTTTTAATTTTAAACTTAATTCATATTAATTTAGTTATTAAGTCAAGTTGATGAAAATGCAGTTAATTTTTTATTTATTTTTGTAATAGAAAAATTCTAAATTTAACAAAATTTGGAAATGGAAGTGAAACAATATATATATATATATATATAGGGACAGGATCCGTTGACACCAGGTATAAAAGTTAGTCAAATTACACCTTCAATAACTTTTTGTATAATACAAATTTAACCAATCCAACCGTTGAATTTGATGATATTATCTTTATGATTATGTATATCAAATTTCAGGCTCATTTGGACATTTCTAAATATGTTATCTAATATTGAATATTTACATATATTTTAATATCATATTGTACATTAAAATAAAGTGATTTAATGAACTATTACATAATTTTAGAATTGTATGAAATTTTGTATACTTAATCTAATTAATAAGAACATCAAATTCACATGTTGGATTGGTTAAATTTGCATTATACAAACAGTTATTGAAGGTATAATTTGACTAACTCTTACACCTGGTGTCAACGGATCCTGCCTATATATATATATATATATATATATATATATATATATATCAAACTATACATCATAATTTGGGTAATACACAATAGTGATCATAAAAAGTACATCAAAAGATATTACCTAACCTAATATACATCAAAAAGATCCAATACAGAATAGTATTTGTCTACCTTATTCCCTACGAAAATACTAAAGTCTCTAATGGTCCTCGTCTGAAGGAGTCCCTTCTGATGCATCCTTTGCCGCATGATATGCCTATTCATTGGGTACCTCATGTGGTACCCCAGGTCCAGAAGAGGAAGATGATGAAGAAGTATGCCACCCATTAGTCATTCCCACTTGGTACTCAATACCAAGGGAGGCTACAAGTGACACAACGAGTACTACCTCTATAGGAGATCCATCATCGACAGGTATTGTACTGGCTCATCCACAGCTAGAGCGTCCATAATAGGTAACTCAGGGGGAAATGGATGGGCATCCAAGTATGGAGCTATCATAGGAACATCAGGATCTACTAAAGGTGGTAGTGGTGAAGCAAGAGGAACATACACAAAGTCAGGTGGTGGAGTGGTTGTGAAGGGTAGGTGTATCATATATGTCAGTAGTGGTATCATAGTCCTAAGGACTAGGGATAGAAAAGTCACATACATCAAACTGATGTAAGTTAAGATGTTAGTGTGTCCGTGGTATTCACATGTTCCCTCATCATCATAAGATACATGGAGGTTGAAGAGCACTAGCATTGCCATCTTCATCAACCACGATCAAAAATGCATAGAAAAAAATAATGGAGTGAGGTGATTTGTTTTAAAATCACTTTCACATGTACGGTAAAAATTCTATCATAAAATACAATTGACAAAGGGAACCTAGGGTTTATTCTAAGTTATGCTAAAATTCAATTAACTTGGTATGGATCTATACTTCCCATTAGTGAGTAATAGTTCTCAACAGAATCTAGGAAGTGACTGGAAGTACATATAGCTTTCTCAACATAATCACATGGTACAGTTCTTATTATCATTAAGGAAAATATCAATCAGAATGTCCATTACAGGGTATACTCTCACACCAATCCTAGGAATGTTAAACAGTTGTTAGGATTGTCGAGCTTGGTTTGGTGAATATCCTAGCCCACAAGTGTTATCCTAATCATAAGAACTTTTACCACTCGATACCTACCCCCAAGATCTCCTCAAATAGGTCCCTAACTTTCATTTCTCAATGTACCAAATTGTAGATTCCTTAACAGGATGTCATACCATTACATGTCACTTACTTTACATTACTCACTAACTTATTAATTCCTAAATTCTTAAATAAAAGCTCACTCTAGTCTTATTAAATTTGAGCACCAATACAATTTCTATTAATATCTCTGTCTTGTGTTACATAAATTTGACCATACATATTATTCACATAATTTATAATTTATATTAAAACACATAATCAACATTTCAATAAAATTAAAGATATAAAATTCAAATAAAGAATGATAATTAAAAAATAAATCATAAAATGGTCAAAAAAATTCCATAAAAATAATTTTTAAGCTTAGAAAAATAATTAGAATTTTTTTCATAAATTTTTATAAATCTTTCAATAATTTTTGAAATTTAATATTTTTAAGTAAAAAGTGTCAACAGACACATATAGAGTACAATTAAAAATACTAAATAAGCTTTAAAAATTATAAAATTTTTACCTATAGTCTATTAGTGTGTTTAGACCTTACCTGAACAAATGAAAACTTAAATTGAAATTTTTACAAGTAGTTTTCTAAAAATAAATTCATAAATAGCTCCTTAAATAAAATTTTTGTTTAGTCTTATGTTATGAACTTACTAACTTATTTCTTTTACTATTTTTACTAAATCATTTAAGTTTTACTAAAATTTGGTAACATGACAATTTAATTGTCTAATATAATAGCTAAAAAAATTATCTAAATTTGGACAGTATAACAACTTAGTAATTCTACTATAATTGTTTGAATTTGAACAATATAACAACTTAATAATTATACTATAGTTATTTAAATTTGAGCAGCATAACTACTTAATAAGTGTATTATAATTATATAAAATTAAGCAGCATAACAATTTAGTAAAAGTTTAAATTTAGTACTAAACATTATAACATTATCATAAAACTTAGTGAACTTAAACATTAAAAGGTTTAGGGAAAAACCATTCCTACTAACGTGCAAAGTAATTGAAATTTAGAACTAACTTTACTCCCCCATTACCTCTAAGGTAGTTGTTGAAGTGGAGAGAATTGTTGGTGCACAACTCCTAGAATAGAAACTTAATGGAAACTAGTAAAACTTAAGTGTAGGAAAAAAAATTATGGAAGGTGTAACACTATGTTTTTTTAATGTATGATTTAGTGTTTTAATAACCTAAAAGTAGAAATATATCAGGTGATATGGGTGATTAAAACAAATAAATGAGTTATTGTTGTTGATTGTTGTTTTGTGTTGTTGTCTTAGAATTCTGATCTGAAATGTAAGGAACTTGAGAAAATGTGCTTAAGCCAAATGAGATTATTGTTGGTGTTTATTTAGGTTGTTAAGAGAAAACAATCGAGTTGGACCAATTGTGAGTCTTGGGGAGTGACTAGACGAGCCATGGGCCTTAGTGGACCCAAAGCCCTAGTGAAGCCTAAGAGAGTTAAAAAGGGTGCCAAGCCCTATTCCTTCATACATTCTCTCACATTCTCCCAGTCTCCCATCTCTCTATCTTTCTCAAACTCTCCCATTCTTTCAATCTCTCTCAAGCCCACCAAGAGTGTAGCAAGATTTCAAGCTTCAATTTCGTTTTCGTGTGTTGAGAAGAGTAGATTCCTTGAAGGCTTGGCTCAAGAGTTCGTTTCTTCACATTCTCTCCTTCCCCAAATTTGGATTCCTAAAGGTCCAAAGGGTAAAGGAAGCTTACAAATCAGTTGTTCTATGTTAGTAATTGTTGGTATGTTGATTTCATGCTTGGAAAATGGTTGAATCTTTGTGGATGTTGCCATGTATGGCATTTTGGGTAAAAATGGGTTTTAGGGGGAAAACCTGAGATTTGGGTGATGAAATGTTGAATTAGTTGTATAATTTGATGTGCAAGAGCTTGGTTGAGGTGGATTAATGATGTTGAAACTCCTATTGATTCGAAATATAGGTTTATGTGGTTGGGAAGTTTGAGTTTTTCTGTAGAAAATCGCATTTTTTTGCAACTCTATCGCAGATAATCAATTATGGGATCTCATAATTGATTATCTGGAGTTCCATAAGCTATTTTCACGATTCTGGCTCTGGAATAATTGATTATGGAAACCTATAATCGATTATCTGGGCTTTAGGAATTTTTTCCTAATACTAGTTCTGAAATAATCGATTATGGAAATCCATAATCGATTATCTCTACCAGAAAATGAATTCTGGTGCACTTTTCCTAAACTAATATAATCTGTTATACAGGAGATAATCTGTTAGTACAATACTTAATCTGTTATTTCAAAATTTAATGTACTATTTCAGATTTTAAAGTTTTCGCTTCATAATGTGAATTATTGGGTGTATACATACATATAAAAAAAAAGGTATTATACATTTTCAAAAGTTCTATTTGGAAATGATGGAAAGTTGTCCAAATTAAATATGATTTCTTTAAATTAAAGAAATTGAATTGTTCCGAAGGGTTTTGTGAATCTCAAGATTTACCAATCTTCTAAATGGTTAAAGATGCATGAATTTTGGTCCTTAAAGATGTTAAATGTACGATTCAAGATAAGTAAGGTGTTTTAAATGGTTTTCAAAGAGGGTCTTGGTTTTCAAATTGTGGTTAATTGTTGGATATGTTGTGAAGTGGAAGTTGTTTAGATAGGACTTCCACTTATTGTTGAGAGGATTTGTTAGTGAAATCCTAAAAAGGTATAGGCTGCTTAGATAAGACCTAACTTGATTGCCATATTAGGTGTTGAATTGAGCCTACATGGGGTTATTGGTGGTTATTGACCACGTGAGGTGCTAAATTGAGCCTACATGGTGTTGTTGTTAAATTATATGGAATTGTCGTTAAATTCTATTGAATTGTTGTTGTTGAATTTATTAAACTGTTCATGTTGGATTGATAGTGGATTGTGACATTGGTTTGTGTTGTGATACATGTATTTTATGTATATGTTGGCGGTTGGGGTAGCTGACGATGGACCTCATGCAGTGGTGTGGGTAAGCATGTAAGTTGGATGGTTGACTGGACCTGTGACTCAAATAGGCCTCCAACCTAGTGTTGGATAAGACGTTGGACAACTAACAATGGGCCTTCGGGGATGAGTGGATAGGCAACTTCGCAGAAGGCCAAGGTAGTACAGGGCCTTATGTCGCATTAAGCCACCACCCACATACACTTATCCCAACAAACCACTAAGCTAGTCAATAGAGTTTGGCAATTCTAAATGGTGCTTGGATAGGCCATGGTAGAGGGTGAGACTTGACTGATCGCCCAAGATTGTTGAAAATCTCTCAAGAGTAGTGTCCTCATACATTGGCGTGGTGATTGGTATCATTGATTTGGAATGTGACCATGTATTATAGAATTTTCTGTAGATCTTATACATATATATGTATATAAATGAAGATTTCATTTATGTTATTGTTGTTAGTGGTGGTGGTGTTGTTGTTGTGGTCATCATCGTTGTTGTTGTTGTTGTTATGTTATGTGTTGGTAAGGGGGTGCAGTGCTGTTGTTGTTACCTGGTAGTTGTGGTTGTTGTCATTGTTGAGGTTGTGTTGTGAGTTGTGGAGGTGTTGTTAATGTAACCATTGTTACTTCTTGTTGTAATGGTTGTATTGATTGTTGTTGTTATTATTTTGTTTGACTACTGATATACAATTAAGACATTTTCCTATTACTTTTCCTTTATACTATATGTTTATTGTTTCAAAAAAGCTTACCCTTGCATTATTTGCACATGTGGTTCATGCCTGTGATAATCACGTCATTGGCGTGGGAGTAAATGTGAGGTTTTGATAGATTTATCTTCTCTCAGTCTATGATGATGTTTCGCTCTCGCTAGTGGCAAGACGTAACAAGCTTCAAGAAATTATTCTTTTATTTTCTTCTTTTGAGGAGTTGATATTCTTTTATTATTGTGTATTTCTTTTAACATAATGTATAGTGTGACCAGCTATAGGTGGAGTATTTTGTACCCTTGACCTATTGATGTGAATATACTAATAATGTTGGTATACATATTTCTTTTGATCCTTTGATGTACACATCGGTGTAGTTGCCTTAGTTGAAATGGATAGAGTCCATAAATGATGGATATATCTGTGATTTGGGAGTTCTCAGTGGGATAGTTTTCTTTATGGTTTTCTAAAAAAAAGAAAAAAGGCGAAAAACAAAGGCACATTTTCGTAGTATTTAATCTAATATCTTTATTATGAGCCTCCTAAGAAATAAGCAGTGACGTTGTCATGTAGCGGTAGTGGGCCGCTACATTGGCTATAGAGTGTTTCGGCTAGCTTAATGAAGGAGATGATGAAGAATTCAGCTCCCTTCATGGCTATTTATAGAGGAAAGGATGGACTTAGATGTCCATCTAATGACCTAAACCATGATGAAAAAATCAAATTTTAATTTATTTTTAAATTAAATTTAGGGACACATGACCAACTTAGATGATGAATCACCCCCTTTCTAGGCTGAATACGTGCTGGGTGAGCTGTCCCAAAACTCGCCAGCATAAATTTTAACTGTAATTTAATTAGTTAGTATCAATAAAGTTGTCTAAACTTGAATAAATTCACTTTTAATATCAAAATAATTAATTTAAAGTTAAATTTGAACAAATGTATTATTTTTCATCAAAAATAAATTTCTAAAAATAAATTTTAATTTTTTATTAATTATTTTGAATTATATTATATATATATTGTATTTTTTAAGCTTGGAAAATCTATATTAAATTCATTTTAATTCAATAAATACTCAAATTTTTATGAAAATTTGAAGATTATATATTTTACTTAGAAATGTACTAAAAATATTATTTTCACCATTTCTGGATGTTAAACCAATACTAGTCTGGTTTATTTAACACTTAGGGTATTTTGTCATTTTGCACCAAAATTTCGTAAAATTCTTAGAAAATTTTCAAAATTATATTTTAATACATTCGACATGATTTTAAGCTCAAACCAACATTTTAATGTCACTTGAATCTTTATATTGTGTTAGCCCTTAATGTTGAGAATTAAGAACAAAATCGTCATTTTCTAATTTCTCCGGTGCCTGACTAGAAAAAATTATTAAAAATTACGATTAGATAGCTTTAGATATTCTAAGTTTAAATGTGGGAATCAAAATTTTGAAATTCCTTTCCGATTTTTCAGAATTAAATATAGAATAGAAAAATAGTTAATTAAGTAAAAGTGAAGGTATTACATTACTCCCCTCTTTTTAGGAATTTCGTCCACGAAATTCACTAATCTGAGATCAAGATATAACTCTCGCATGTTGCTTTCTAGTTCCCATGTGGCATCTACATCGTCTTGTTGATTCCAAATAATTTTTGCCAAGAGTATCTCTTTTCTCCGAAGTTGTTTAATCCTACGATCTTCAATGCGTATTGGAAATACATTATAAGTAAGGTTTTCCTTTAATTGCATGATGTTAGGTTTAATCACATGAGAAAGATTAGGAATATATTTTCAGAGTTGAGAAACATGAAATACATTATGAAGGTTAAAAAGATTTGAAGGTACAGTAAATGAATTTAGGGAAACTTTTTTAAATTTAAGGGCTTTGCCAACCCTAATTATTGGTGTAACTTTCAAGAACACATGTTCCCTTTCTTGAAATTCAATGGGATTTCTCCTTTTATTATAGTAACTTTTTTGTCTATCTTGTGACTTCTTCATCTTTTCCTTAATCATTTTTATCTTATCAAAAGCTTGTTGAACTATCTCAGGTCCTAAGATTAGAGGTTCTCCCGTCTCATACCAGCATAATGGAGTTTTGCATTTCCGTCCGTATAGAGCCTCATACGAGGCCATTCTAATACTAGAGTGGAAACTGTTGTTATTAGTAAACTCAATTAGTGGTAGAAATTGATGCTAGTTGCCTATCTGTTCCAATACACAAGCTCTTAACAGATCTTCTAGGAATTAGATAGTTCTTTTAGACTATCCATTTGTCTGAGGGTGATAGGCTGAACTAATTCTAATCTTAGTTCCTAGGGCTCGTTGTTAGCTATCCAACGACCTAGAAATGAAACATGGATCCCTATCAGAGATTATACTAGAAGGTACACTGTGTGGCCTAATAATCTCTTTGATACACAATTGGGCCAACTTTTGTAAGGAAAATCTTATGTTAATAAGTAGAAAATGAGAAGATTTGGTTAATCTATCCATAATCACCTATATAGCATCATTACTAGAGGAAGTCCTAGGTAAGCCCATAACAAAATCCATTGATATACTATCCCATTTCCATTCTGGGACATCCAGAGGTTGTAGTTCACTAGAAGGTTTCTGATGTTCTGCCTTTGCTTCTTGATATACTAAACAAGATGCTACAAACTCCTCTATAGTTTTCTTCATTCCTAGCCACCAGAACATATTCTTCAAGTCTTGATACATTTTGGTGGCACCTGGATGAATACTTAGTCTATTTTTATGAGCTTATTCCAGAATTAGTTTTCTCAAATCTTCTTCATAAAGCACACATATTCTATGTTTGAATTTAATAATCCCACTGGAATCCTCATAGAATTCTAGTACCTTTCCTTCTTCTCTTACTTTCATTTTCTCTTATAGAAATTGATTTGTTCCTTATGCTTCTTTAATTTGATCAAGAAATCTACTTGAAATCTTCAATATTCCTAAATAAAGACTCTTGGGTCTAATTTCCATGACCAAATTCAAGTTTTGAATGATTCTATTAATTCCAACTCATTCACCATCATCATTGATACATGTAAGGATTTACGATTCAAAGTATCTACTACTACATTTACCTTGCCAAGGTGATAATGCAACTTAAAGTCATAATACTTTAAGAATTTCATCCACCTACATTACCTCATATTTAGTTCCTTTTGATGAAAGAGATACTTAAAACTCTTATAATCACTAAACTTTCAAACCTTGCACTATACAAGTATGTCTCAAAATCTTTAGAGCAAACACTACTACAGCTAATTCCAATCATGAGTAAGGTAATTAACTTCATGCTACCTTAATCACCTACATTACCTCATATTTAGTTCCTTTTGATGAAAGAGATACTTAAAACTCTTATAATCACTAAACACTTCAAACCTTGCACTATACAAGTATTGTCTCAAAATCTTTAGAGCAAACACTAGTACAGCTAATTCCAAATCATGAGTAAGGTAATTAACTTCATGCTACCTTAATTACCTCAAAGCGTAACTTGCCACTTTTCCTTCTTGCATTAATACACACCCTAACTCTTGCCCTGAAGCATCACAATATACTTCAAACTTTCCAGTTGGGTTAGGTAGTATTAATACAGGAGCAAAGTTTAATATTCTATTCAACTCTTGGAAACTAGCCTCACAGGCTTCGTCCCAAACAAAAGGTTGTCCTTTATGTAGCTAATCTTGAAAATCCTTCAATGAATTTTCTATAATAACCTGTCAATCCTAAGGAACTACGTATTTCTATGATTGTTGTTGGTTATTCCCAACACAAAATTGCTTACACATTTGTAGGATCAATAGAAATCCCTCCTTAAGATATTACATGCCCCAAGAATTACACTTGTTTCAACTAGAATTCACAGTTTGCGAGTTTCCCATATAACTATCTTTCTCTCAAAATTTGCAACACAATCCTTGGATGTTTTCCATGACTCCTAGAATACACTAGTATGTCTTCTATGAAGATTACTACGAACTTATCCAAAAACTAATGAAAAATATTTTTTATATAACCCATAAAAATGGTAGGAGCATTTGTCACACCAAAAGGCATTACCAAGTACTCATAATGACTGTATCTTATCCTAAAGGTAGTCTTTGGAATACCTTCAGCCTTGACTCGCATCTAATGATAACCAGATTTCAAGTCAGTCTTGGAAAACACCCCCTCAACTAATCCATCAAATTATCAATCCTAGGGAGAGGATATTTATCTTTAATGGTAATTTTGTTAAGTTGACGGTTATCCACACACAACCTCATACTTCCATCTTTTTTCTAAACTAACAATACTGGAACACCCTAGGGAGAAACACTAGGTCTTATAAACTATTTTTCCAACAATTCCTTAATTTGCTTCTTCAGGTCTGCTAATTCTAGAGGTGACATCCTATAAGGGGTTATGGATATAGGATTTGATCCTAGTATCAAGTCTATGGTAAACTCTATCTCTCTTTCTGGAGGTAAACTAGGAATATTTTTAGGGAAAACATCAGGGTAATCACATATTATAGGATATTTACTAACATCAGAGTTTCCCTTTACTTCCAAAGAAGTAAGGATCATGTAAACTTGAGTTCTTTTCGAAGACTTAATTTGGTTGGCAGTAACTATTCTTAAATCTTCTAATTCAGAAGATTTATCAAAATTTGGCTTAAAAACTAAGGTCTTATCATGACAGTTTAAGAGGACATGATTGGAAGATAACCAGTCCATGCCTAATACAATATCTAAATGAGATAAAGGTAGGAAAATTACGTTTAAAAGAAAATTTCTACCTTTTATAGAAATGCAACAATTTAGACATGCTAAAGAAGTAATGACAGGAACATTTGTAAGAGTAGAAACAATCAAATCATAGGGTAGTAAAGAAACAGGTAATTTCAAATATTTTACACAATCATGTGATATAAAAGAATGAATGGCACCCGAATCATATAGTACATTTAAAAGATATCTGTTTATAATGTATTTACCTTGAATGAGATCGTCAAATTGAACGGCTTCGATTCCATTCATAGTGAAAACTCTGCCTGTTGCCTTAGGCCTTCCAACTAAAGCCTTTCCATTGTTGTTTATGCTTCCATTACCATGCTTCTCCTTTAGTTCTTTGCAATTTGTATTATAGTAGCCAGGTTTTCCACAATTATAGCAAATAACTATTTGTGTCGTACAATCCTATGCAAAGTGAGGTCTTCCACAACCCAAACAGCGAACAGAGTTGTTAACTCCCAAACTAGAGTTATTATTGATGGTAGAATTCTTCTGGCTTGAAGAAGTCCTAGTGAATTGATATGGTTTCTTCTTAGTAAAAAATTCATTTCTTTAATTCCTTGATGGCCCAACATTCTTCCATTGGGCTTGCCTTGCCTTTGTGTCATCTTCATAAATTCTGCAACGGTTCACCAAGGTAGGAAATTAGGCTATCTCAAGATACCCTATTGCTTGTTTGATATTAGGCCTTAATCTGCTCTCAAATTTGGAACATCGTGACCTTTTATCAAGCCCATTTTGAAAATAGGGGCAATATTTTGAAAATTCATCAAATTTAGTAGTATACTCCCCAACAGACGTATTTTATTGCTTTAACTCAAGGAATTCTATTTCTTTTCTTCGCCTTATGTCTTCTGAAAAATACTTCCCCAGAAACTTCAAATGGAATACTTCCCAAGTGATTAGTCTTCCTTTGGCTTCTTCTTGCTGCCTAACATACCTCCACCAATGTTCTGCCTCTCTGAATAACATAAAAGTGACATAAGTTATCTTGTGTGTATTAGTGCACACCATGACAGTAAAGATTTTATCGATTTTTATAATCCAATTTTGGGCGCTATTAGGGTCGAATCTACCTTTAAATGTTGGAGGGTTGTTCTTACGGAAAGCTGCAAGCCCTCAATATTCTACAGGTTTGTTGTCTCGTCCTTGATTCATATTTTCAAGGACAATAGTCATTCTTTCAAGTATTTGTTGAGTCGGGTCTTGTTGTAGTCTTCCAACCATTGTCTGAAAAAGAAATTCAATGTCTAGTCTATTACTTTGAATAAAACCATATGTTAGATGATTAAAAGTTATCGGTGAAATAGTACACCAGATAGACTTCTAGGAAAGAGAGGTGGGTCACAATGGACACTCTTAAGAACTAAGTCTTTCCTAGCCAGAATCTACCTAGACATGCACTAACCAATATTTGGGGCATATCTCTAAGCCTTGAATTGAAAGGCAAGTTAAAGAAGGTATTCTTCATAATCTTGATTTCTTTGACTTTGATACTTATGATGATTGTATCAAAGGAAAATTCACTGCCAAAACCAAGAATAAGAAAGCAAACAAGTGTGACGATGTGCTACAATTGATTTATATTGATATGTGTGGATCGATTACACTTGTTGCTATGGGTGGATATAAGTATTTTATTACCTTTATAAATTATCTCTCCATATTTGGGAGGATAGATCTTCCTGAAGATAAATCTAGCTCTTTGGAAGCTTTTAAATCTTTCAAGGCCACTGTTGAATTGAAGGTGAGAAAGAAGATTAAATGTGTGAGGTTTGATAAAAGAGGTAAGTATTATGGCAACTATGATGAAACTAGAAGAAATTCAGAGCTATTTGCCAGATTGCTTGATGAATGTGGAATTGAAGTTTAGTACACCATGCTTGGTACTCCTAAGCAATATAGGGTTGTAGAGAGATGTAATCACACACTTATGGATATAGTGAGATGCATGTTAAGCCATTTGTCATTACTAAATTTTCTCTAGGGCAATGCTTTCATATGTGGGGTTCAAAGGCAAAATTTAAACCTTATAATCCGTAGTAGAAGAAGCTTGATCTCAAGACTATTAGTTGTTTCTTCATTGGCTAATATATGGGCTCTAAAGGTTGATGGTTTTATTATCTTTCTCACTGTATGTGAGTCATTGAGTCTGATTGAGCAGTTTTCTTTGAGGATGACTTGGATAATGGGAGTCATATACCATGACCAGTCACTCTTACAGAAGATCGAACCATAGTTCTGATGCCAATTATTTCTCTTCCTGCAGATGTTATGGTCTCATTTTCTCATGCTGATGATTAGACCCTTAGAAGAGAAAAAGATATAGTAGCACCACTAGTTGATGTGCAATAGCTTGATTATATTAATGAAGTAACTCTATTAATGTGCAACAGTTTGATTATATTGATGAAGTAACTCGATTAAGATGATCTTAGAGAGTACACAGGCCTTCTATACTAGATGACTATGATGTGTATCTTTAAGAGCATGATGTTGATCTCCATGATGATGATGATCCCATCACTTTTCAAGAAGTAATTTCTAATTCTCATGTTTTTGGTTGGTTGAATGTTATGCATGATGAATTGTCTTCCATGTCTCAAAATGATGTTTGGGATCTCGTGGAGTTGCCAATTGGCTGTAAGCTTGTTGGATGCAAATAGGTCTTCAAGACTAAATGTAGTATAGGTGGTAAAGTTGAGAGATACAAAGTTAGATTAATAGTAAAGGGCTATAGTCAACGAGAAGGCATTGATTATAAGGAGACTTTGTCACCGGTCTCAACAAAAGATGCACTTCAAGTTGTTATGGCTTTAGTTGCTCATTTTGACTTAGAGCTTCACCAGATATATGTGAAGACAACTTTTCTAAATGGAAACCTTACTGAGGATGTCTATATGGTTCAGGCTACTGGTTTTGTTGAAACAGGTAAAGAACATTTGGTTTGCAGGCTTAAAAAGTCCATTTATGGACTAAAACAAGCATCTAGGCAATGGTATTTGAAATTTTATCAGGTTGTCATGTTTTTTGGATTTAAGGAAAATGATGCAGATTAGTGCATTTAATTGAAAACAAGTGGGAGCAATTTTATAATTCTTGTTTTCTATGTGCACAACATTCTTCTTGCTAGCAGTTACATTAATCTTTTGATTAAGACAAAATTGATGTTAAGTAGCCACTTTGATATGAAGGAATTTGGTGATGCTTCAGTTGTTTTGGGCATCTAGATTCATCGTGACAAGTCACGTGCATTCTTGGATTGTTTCAAAGAGGATATATTGAAAATTTTTAAGAGGTTTAACATGCATTCTTGCTCCTTATGTATAGCACCTATGTAGAGAGGTGATAAATTTTCTAAAGATCAATGTCCTAAAAATGACATGTAGAAGGTCCCATATGCTTAAGTTTGCACTTGTCCCAACATTGCTTTTGTTGTTAATGCTTTACAGAGATACTTGAGCAACCCAGGTTTGGGTCATTGAAAATTTGTTAAAAAGGTCATGCGATATTTGCAGGGAACCAAGGATCATATCCTGACCTATAAGAAGTCTGATAAACTTCACATCAATGGTTATTTTGATTTTGATTTTGCAAGTTGCCCTGAAAACCGAAAGTCTACATTTGCTTTATTTTCATGATGGCAAAAAGGAGCTATTTCTTGGAAGAGTGTGAAACAACTCTTACAGTTACTTCTACCATGGAAGCAGAATATATTACTAACTATAAGACTACTTGCCAAGCTATATGGCTCAACATTTTAATTTTTGGTTTTCATATTGTTGAAAGCATTTTTAGGCCACTTATGATATACTGCAACATTACCGTTGCTGTGCATTTCTCTCAAAACAACATGAGCTCTTCTTGTACAAAACATTTTGATGTTAAATACTTGTTTGTGAGATAGAAAATTCTGGATTTTCAAACTCGAATAGAGTATCTTGCCATCAAGATCATGTTGGCAGATACATTGACTAAAGCCTTAACTGTTGGAGCTTTTCATAAACATGTAGATCATATAGCTTTAGTTAAAACTTTTCATGCATTAGGTTAGTGGGAGTCTGATATTATGTATTCTTAAGAGATATGTACTAGATGACATCATTTTAATATCATATCTCTTATAGCTTTTTCAAATGCTTGTACCATTGTTGGATTACATATTTCTCTTAATAAATTATGTTATTCCATATTCTTTTCTTATGAGAAATATGAGTATTTAACATGTATGATATATATCCCTATCAGATATTATTTTCTACAACATTAAAACTTTTGTTTCTTATATTGCTATTTGACATATGATTTGACCATAATTATCATTCCAGTCCTAATGATTCTTATATTTTAATAATTGATTAATGTTATCCAAGTAGGAGAATATTAATTTTTTTAATTGTAATAATGGATTAGTATTAATCAACAATTAAAATATTATTTAATAATCATTAATTGATAATTACATGTTGTATTACTATATGTCGGTTAAGAAATGTCAGGAGACGGGTTTTATGATAAAAGTGACCCTGTGATGGGTTAGGTCATTCATTGTGAGTAGCTCGTTAATAGGTCCCTGCCTACTGCTAGGGATTATAAATTAGCTATCTCATTAAGAAAATTTACGTTGAACATAAATTCCTAGGAAGTGGGTAGAAAAACTCTCAACTTAGGAATGCAGTGTCTCTTCTCAAAAGAAGCTATAATGGATTCTGGAATGAACTTAGGTTAGTATTTTATTTTTTAATTATATATTGTTAATATCAACATGCTATAATTTGTATCAACATGTCTGCTTATGTTATTATATTATTATTATTTCCATCATGACAAACACAAGGTTATTATTTGTCATCAACCACCTTGAGCTTGTAGGAGGAATGCTAGTAGGGTCCCTGAGCTTGTGGCTCGAGTAAGTCCTTGTCACTGTCAGACAGTTGTACTTGTAATTGATTAATAATTATAGTTAGTTACTTTTGTTTAGTTAGTTAGAGTTCTCCTCACTTGTATCTTGCTCCATATAGAGAGTCCTCCTATACATTTCACTCACTTAAATGATACACTTTTTTTTGTTCTCTACTTTTCCCTGTCTATGATTCTAACAGTTATTGACAAAGGCAAAAGAAAAGGATCCCAAAGTAAAAGTACCTTCATGTGAGGCACATGATAAGATGTTTTCTCGACACTAATGATAACTTTCCTACTAAGTAAAGTTGAAGATCGTTATTTCCAATTATTAACATGTGATAAACTACAAATTACATTCCACAAAATACAAAAGTTAAACTTACAATAATCTCATAGGCCTTATCATTATCCTATTCTTCAAACTTCAATTTCTTCGTCATTTCCACCAGTTCTAAGCACCTAGAGGTTAATGAAACTGCTAATCCTACATAAATTTAAATATAAGTTAATTTTGTAATACATCTAATCTATTATATCAACTTTAAATCAATTAAATAGAAACTAAAATAAAATAAACTTACCATCTTATCAAAGTGAGTTACAATAGATACGGTGCCATCAGTGTAAGTAGTTGCTTCACTATCTACAACCTGGTTCTACCTAGTGATGAATGTATCACCCTAGTTTTTTTATCATGTTTGCTAATAACTTGTTTGCATCACAAATCAAGTGAAAACAACAAGAACAGCCATCAAACATAATTTAACAAATTACTTAATAAATTTCTTGTTGCTTAGAGTCTAGGTTAAGTTTCATTTGTCGATTCAACCAAAACCCAAATTGCATTTCTAATAGAAAATATAAACCTACACTGACTTTTGTAAGTGAACATTTTTATTTTGCATGTTGATTAAGTGCAATAGATATGAAAGTGTAGAACTCTAGTTCTTGCTGACTAGGACATGGAGGTCATTCCACATGAGTGCCACGAGGCATTTAAGTGCTAACTAGGACACTCCATTAAAGATAACAAACATGAGTTAATGTTTGGACTATTATGAAGAATGAAATATAGATTCAAAGACTATTTTTTTATTTCGTCAAATTTAAGAACTGATATAATGAGTACCAAATTTAAAGACTAAATTAGAGGGTTTGTGACCTTTTACAATTAGCTTTAAATTCTTCAAAACTTGCACATGTGAACTATACGAATGTGCCACATCTATGTCATGCCAGCACTTAATGTAGGCGTGTAACTGTGTTAAATACACGAAGGGAGAACTTTGTTACCTATAGTAGTCCTACTTGGCTTAAGTAGGATTGCCCCACATGGAGGATACCCTATGGTCTATACAAAAAGAAAAATCTATCATTTTCATCTTTATTTCTAAATTGAATTTTATTTTTTTTAAAATAATTATTAATAGTTAAAAATAACTTTGTATCACAATATAAACTATTTATCGTAAATTTAAAATATAAACTATTTATCATAAATCTAAAATATAATTTATATTTTCAAAAATATTTATTTATTATGAATTTTAATTATATTATAATTTATATATTTAAAAGTTTTTATTTATTATAAATTTTAGTTATATAAAATAAATATTTATCTTGTGAATTGTAAAAGTTAAAATACTAGTTTATATTATGATACAAGGTTATTTTTAATCATTAACCTTTTTTTTTAAAATATATTGAAATTCAATTTAGAAATAAAGGCGAAAATGATACATTGAAAGAAATAAATAGTTAAGAAAATCAAGTATAGGGGTAAACATAAAATGAGAGTGGTTTGAGACAATTGAGAAAAAAAAAAATTAAGCTAGTTGTTAAATCTAATTAAATTTGAAATTAAAATTAGGAAATATATTTAAAAAGAATAAAAAATAAAAAAACTAAACTCTCACTACATAGGGTTAAAATAAGATGTGTGACTCAATAAAAGTGAGAATAACTTCTAAAAATACTCTCATTCAAGAGTAACTCTTAAAAATGCTCTAATTCAAATGTGGGTATTATATTTGTAAATAGTACTAGTATGTTAGCCTGAGCAATGTGTAGGATAAATATTTATTTTATATAACTAAAATTTGTA
Source organism: Spatholobus suberectus (assembly GCA_004329165.1). Classification (NCBI taxonomy): domain Eukaryota; kingdom Viridiplantae; phylum Streptophyta; class Magnoliopsida; order Fabales; family Fabaceae; genus Spatholobus; species Spatholobus suberectus. The sequence goes on along the minus strand of CM014731.1, from coordinate 19,045,677 downwards.
ATAAATAAATACCATAAAATATATAAATTATATTCTAATTAAAATTCATAATAAATAAATAATTTTGAATATATAAATTATATTTTATACTTTTTATAAACAATTTATATTATGTTACATTATTATTTTTAACTATTGATAATTTTCAAAAAAATATTGAAATTTAATTTAAAACAAAAAATATTAAAAAAGATAAATTGAAAAAGATAAAAGGTTAAAAAAATTCCTAAAAACACAATCATTTAAGAAAAACTCTTAAAATGCTTTCGTCGAAGAATAACAACTAAAAACACTTTTGTGCAAAATATTTTGATTTATATATAGTAGAGAATAGAGGATATAGAGGATATTAGCCTATGGCATAGGACAAATATTCATTTTATATAACGAAAATTTATAATAAATAAATATTTTTAATATATAAATTATATTATAATTAAAATTTGTAACAAATAAATAAATATTTTTGAACATAAAAATTATATTTTAGATTTATGATGAATAGTTTATATTGTTGTGCAAGGTTATTTTAAAATATTGATGATCTTTTAAAAAAAATTAAAATTTAACTTAAAAATAAAGATGAAAAAATAAATTAAAAGAGATAAAAGATTAAGAAAACTTTAAAAGTGTTTTCGTTGAAGAAATTTTTTTAACAATACTCTTGTTCATTTGAAAAATAGTTCTTAAAAATACTATGGATAGCTATTCTAATTTATATTGTAGTAGTTTTTTTTTTTTTTTTTTACAAAATATAAACGAGACTATTCTGGACTTTTTTTTTTTTTTTAAGTAATCGAGTAATCATGAAATAGCCTTGTGTTTCCTCAGGTTATACGCCATTTCTCTTTTTCTTACCAACAGTGTGACCATTCTCTCTCCAATTTTCTCTCCCTTCTACTTCTAGGCTTTCACTTCTGCAACGGACCTGTCTTCTTCTACTCATCAAAGGTAAAAATTTTTTTCGTCTTTATCGCACTTTCCCTTCAACACACAAACACCCTTTTACGCTCTACCCTCAATTTTCCTTGTTTCTTCAGAAATTTCTCCTCTTAATTTCTTCTCTTTGTCTATTCAATTTTATTTTTCGAAATATCCCCCTTTTTTGTGTTGATTGCAAGCGATTTTATCCCCAAAATGCCTGAATTTCACAACCCATTACTCAGTTGATTCATGTTTATTTTTTTTTAATTGTTTGATTTTATGCTGGGTTGGCTTTAGCACCGTTGCAATCTTTTTCACCATTTTCTGTATGCGTCATTATTTGATTAGCCGATGGGGTGGGAAATTTTTCGATTTCTGTATCCCCATTATTATGCTACGAGTCTCAGGCAATAAAGGGGGTAAAAATATCCCAATTTTTTTAGATATGGATATTTATTTCAATTTCGGTAGCAAGCATTCGTGAACAGGAACCTATTTGACCAAAAAAAAGTTGTAAAATAAGACTATACTTCTTTGTTTTGGGTATCTGGATTTTTCACTTTAAAGTGGCTGTTGCAGTTGACTTTAAGAGCCAATTCATTCAGGCTTGAGAAGATAACCTAGTGTTGTTTGCTCACCATCTTGTCCGCAATGGAATACCGTAAAGATTTCCTCAGTTGTCTTGACTCGGACATGTCTCTTAAGATACTCATGTGTCTGGATAATCCAGCTGATCTTGTTCGTGTCAGCTGTGTCTCGCGATCCTGGACACACTCTGGTGAGTTAAACTAGTTCAAACTATGCATATGTTTCTCAACCAATGCCTCAGTTTCATGACAATTCAATTCTAGTTCCTTGTTGCCTTGCATTTTACATTACGTTTCAAATTTGATCAACACTTTTGGTTTGCAGTTCTCATTCTCAACAGAGACAAATTTCAATAAAAAATATTAATTGCAAAGATTAATTAGTTTTGTGGTTTCCAGTGATTGCAAATGGTCTTTGCAAGCAGCTATGCTTGAGAATGTTTCCTCAGTTATCTAGAGTTGCTCTAGTTGTTGAACTGAATCAACCTGGGGCGAAGGAACATGCAGAGGTTGGATCTAGCTATTCTATGGAATGGTTAGCTCTACAGAGAGAACATAGAGTCTATGCTTATTTAGGCAGAGCTCTCATGTCATCTTTTGCAAAGAATTGCATTGCTAAGACAGTTGGTGCTTCTAGCACTGATAACTTTCCACGGGAGAGCATTGATAATACTCTAGAGCCAAGAGATAATGTTGCTGGTCGTGATTCCTACTGGTCAAGTAATGGACAAATTGATCCCAATGTGCCTGAGACATTAACATATGAGTTGGTCTCTCAAATTTGTGTTATTACAGAAATCAATATCCAGCCTTTTCAAGGTACTCTTTTAAATCTTTCAAATCATCTATTTTATATTTCTTTTCCTTTTTGCTAACTATATTATGCTTTGTCCAGCTCACTTTCAGATTGGGTCACCAATATATTCAGCAAAATCTGTTCGGTTTAAAATGGGTCATCCTAAAGCCTCTTTAGATGCTGTAGATGATGAAATGTTTGTATGGACCTATACTTCACCGGAGTTTCCAATGTCTCAGGTATTTAACTCGTATCTTATCTAGTTTGTCTACTGGTCTTCCACTTAATAATTTCTGTTTCAATGATTTCCTGATGCTTGATATGAAAAACTAGATGTTGTTTACTATTAAAGAATACCTCATTCTCCTGTATAACTGTACTCTGAAGTTTGTCCGGGTTGTAATAATTGCCTTCTATAACCAGTGAACTCCTAGTGTTTAAAATGTGATGCTTTTGATTGAAGAGAACGAAATATTGAAAAAAGTCTGAATGCAACTTAGTCTTCTTTTTGAGCATCAGATAAGGAAGACTTGATTTTATAAGTAAATCATCATCTTCATTGTCATTGTTATCATCATAATTTGGTTTTAACAGGTCTTTAGTACACCCACAATTATATGGTCAAATTTAGTCAAGCATTGTTATTTCGTTACAACTGTATAATGTATCCTCTCCGCATGATGACATAATAAGAAATCACCCACCCCATGAAAAAAAATTTGCTTCGGCCACCCAATTTCCATTCCACTGTTAAAAGTAATGTGAATCATCCTAGGTCTATTTGACCAAACCATGTCCATTTGGCAAATTTGCATTTAATTCAAATCTCTTAGTTCTGTTTAAGAGAATCATTCATGTCATTGGAAGGTTTTATAACTTCTCCTTTCCTTCACCACATGATATGGCGTACATAAGAAATCACCCCATAAGAAAAAAATTTGCTTCCGTCACCCAATTTCCTTTCTGCTGTACAAAACACAAATAATAGATTCATAAATCACAACCAATTATCAATAGTCACATTCTTAAGCTGTACACACAAATCAATAACAACAAAAGTCAAGGAATCAAATAAGTTTAAGCATCCAATTGGATGATGCCATGACTGTGAAGAATGTGAAGGGTGACCACTGAAACAATCAGACATACCACAGAACAGAATTACAGACGGGTGAGGGTGGAACGAATCAGGACTTAGAACACACCAAAAAAGATAAAATAGAAAGGTGAGCAATAGATCAAAAGTAGAGCAAGGGCATTGACCTTTCTCTTACTCATAAGACTTTTGTGAAAACTGAAAGTTGAGGATGTCTGAACAATCAATAGAATAGAGCATGTGCAAAACAGAGAAGTAGGTGCCCAGGCTTGGCTGGAGAATGCTGAGCTTGGCCAGAAACATTGCTGGTGAGCAGTGGGTTTAGATGGTCTGTGTCAAAACAGATGAGAGTAGTGGGTGTTGCATGAAATGAATAAAGCTTCAAACAAGGGTTTGAACCCTATAGGATGTTCTGATGAAGAGGGCAAAATATGAAAATAACCCTAAAAAACATGGGAGCAAAAGGGGGTTTAACCCATTGCAGCATAGGGACAGCAAGAGCTGTGGATTACTGCAATTTTGGGCATGACAGGCACAATGCAGAAATGCTCTGTTGTGCCATTTCTGTAGCAGGTGTCAATTTTGATACTAGGCCACAATGCCACTCTATTGTGCGCTATTGATAACTGTTAATAATTTAGGACAGAAACAGTACCTAGGTGGTTTTGGTGTTGTTTGCCAATTAAAATTGGGTTTCATCTCGGTAGCCTGCACCAATTTTTGATGCTGAGATGAAACTACAGTTTTGATTGTAGAACAATACCGAAAGCACCTATGGTATTGCACCTACGGTTTGTCATAATAATAAATAATTAAATACCATTCATTCAGCATAATTATGGTGGTTAATACTTTTTATAATATTTTCTCTACATTGATCCAGAGACAGAAAATGACTGATTTGTACAACTTTAAAACCAGCCATATAAATAAATTGGCTCCTCAGAAGAAGAAAAATAAAAATAGACATGTATAAGAAGGACTATTTGGCTGATAGGAAGTGGGCAACTTTAAGATTGATTTATTTGTTGGATCCTAAGGCATTTCTGTGCTGGGTCTAAATATTATTCAATATAAATATTGTAAGTAAATTGAAAAATAAAATTTGTTGGATAATGGGAACGTCTATTTCCCTCCAAAATAGAATAACCTAGGCTAGCTTGATGTTGCTGAGGAAAATAAAATAAAATAAAAGCTGCATGTAGTAATTATTGGCATCAATATTTTAATGATTCTGTTTGTGTAACCCTCTACACCTTCATTTATAACTCCAAGAACTGCTTTACATAATTTCTGAGAAAAATTCCTCATGAACAGGAAAACCAGCTACAGAAGTTCAAGCTTCCAGAACCTGTGCTTTGTATTGGGGGTATCTTGCAGATCGAGCTTTTGGGAAGGGTACAGAGACAAGAAATGGATGGTTTATTATACATTTGGTGCGTTCTGTCTCTCTCTTTGGTTTGTATTTCACAAAGTGGTTTATTATTGTCTTTTTTTAAACTTAGTGGCAGAGTAGATTCTGTATCCTAAATAAATACCTAATAAAATAAGCCTTATGCAGTGCCAGATTTTAATATAATTTTTGTCTTCTGTACACAAAAAAATGTGGCACATCATAAAGTCTTGACTCGAGTATTGGCCAAAACTGTTTATAGACAATGTTGTTTGAATGAATTTGCACAAATTCCCTCTTTCCTTTTAAGTTGAGAAATGAGAATAAACTTCTAGGTCCCTTGGATTTTTATGTCTATTACCTTTGGGAATATAATCAAGTCAGCTTTGGAGCAGGATTGCATCACTTGGACCTGCACTTGCATTGGGTGGTATTTTGTCCCTCACTCAACTATCTTTTAAATATCCACATAAGATGTGAATTTCAATAACAGAAATTTTTACATAATAAAAGAACAATATATATGGTTTTCTCTTTTAACACTACAGGGTCCCATTCATGTAGAAGTGTTAAATACTACTAACCTGGAGTCCTGGACATGCTAAAACTAAATGCTGAAGCCAGCCTGTCTCCTTGATAAGTTGACCTGAATGTGGTAAACAGATCAGACATCCATCAAACTGATTCTGGGATCCGTTTTCATCCCTATTCATGAGAGAATTACAGTGTATTATCCACCGAGTTAAAGTTACTAGTTACTTCTTTTTTGGCAGATGTGTTTGATATATTTTTCTGACGAGTATGTCTAGCTGCTGTCTAGATGTTTTGTAGTTATTGTTAACTAAAATCCAGTTATTCCTACATAAAAGGCTTAAAGAACTTTTGTTGTTTGTTTTGTCGTTTTATTGCTGTGAAGTGAATGATACTTTAACGTGTCCTTTCATGGAGGAGAGGAGTCCTCTGTTGTGTTGATCTAGTCACCTAGAGTTCAACAACAGATCCTAGAACATAGTGGATGGTGCAATAGGATATTAAATACATTTGGTAAAAAAGGTTCTACGAGCAGCAGCCATACATGGCATGTATATCCTCACCTGAACATATATTTGTTTACCAAGATTCCCCCCCTTAAAAAAAAAAAAAAAGATCCCCCTTTTCTACTATTTTTTTTTATGTTGTTGCTGATTTACCTTTTATCTCACTGTTTGATGCATTTGTGGAAAACAAAAATTCCTAGTGGAACTTTTTCTCACCCAAATTTTACATAGTTCAAACTGGGAAAATGCCGGACTTCATTATTAATTTTACCCTGCCTCTGTTCTGTTTAGTATGAGTTTATGCAAACTTCATGACTTGGCCGTTATACTGCCACTTTAATTTGAAAAAGTATCCCTAAATATTGCATAGAAGTCATATTGCAGATGGTTGTGCTAAGTTCCTAACTTGAAGAAAATTGTGATTGCAGTGTTACTCATGTTCAAGTTCTGGGAGGCTCATTGTCTCCAGCATTCAATGTGGATAATCTGGAGGCCTCTGGAATGTTTGTGTTGCAGAGGGACCGGCTGGCTAACTATCAACCTGTAATGACATCTGAAAATGAATCTCAAGAAATTTCGGCTGAGCAAGGGGGACCGAGGGAATTCCGGCAGATTGTGCCTATATTGCGTGGTCAAGAAGTAGGAGTTGTGGAAGATGATTGGGATGAGGAAGAATATGAAGTTGATGATTTTGAAGAAGAAGATGCCCTCTGATCTTTGCTGGTATAAAGTGCTTCTACAATCCCCTCCCGAATAAAGAAAAGGAAAAAGAACAAAAATTAGAATCTCCCCGGGTGAGGAGTGGTTGCTTTCAAACCAGTTTTCCTGTATTCTGTGTATTGGTTACCCTTCAAAAATTCTGGTCTTTCTGTGCTTTGGCTACTGATTTGATTCCAAGTATTTACTTCTCTTGTAGATATGGTCTTGGGTGTGGGCAAGTATACACTTTGTTCTGCACATCTGATGCTTGAAACTTGAGCTTTCTCTCAAGTCTAAACCTTATATTATCTACCTAATTGTGCGTTAACTATTGTTAGACAAACCAAATTCTGTGTTGGTATGCGTGATCTTAAAACTTTGAGTAAATTTATCAGTGTCTATTGCCACTCGTCTGGCTATTATTTTTGTGTTAAATAGTTGGTGCAAATTGGTTTATTGAATAATGGTTGATTAGATAGTTGAGTCAAAATTTAGTGAAAAAATGATAGTTGACTTTATGTTCACATTTAGTATTTGTCCGTGTCTTGAGCTGGATTGTTTATAGATAATTATGAAATATATATATATATAAAGCATTTTTTAGTATAAAGTAAGATGAGAAAATATGTATTTTTAAATAAATATCACACAAAAAAAATGTTTTTGAGCAAAATTAATAAACATGATGTTTTATAAAAACATAAAATGACTAAATTTCAAGGATGAAATTGTATAATTTTTTATAACAACTCCTGAAAATAAAATAAATACCAACAAAAAATTATGAACAGAAAACAGTAGCTATTTTATTGAATAATGAAAATGTCATACAAGTACTTAGAGGAGTGGTAGATATATATTCTAATATACTCTTTCTATCACTTTATTATTTGTTAAAATTTATTGAAAATTATGAAATTAAAAGATTAATTAAATATTAAAGGATTAATTAAATATGAAGTGGAACTTATAAAATTATCTGATTTTTCATAAATTTTAGCTAATAATAGAGTGATAAAAAAATATGTTAAATATTGTGTTATCAGCATCTGTATTTCTCATCAACTTTAGCAAAAGCTTCTAGGACAAAGAGTTGAGTTCAAAACACTTGCACGCAATATAACTAGTTTGTGACTCCTTTATTGATAAAGGGCATAGTTTAACTCTTTTTTAACTAGTATTCTCAACTATAAAACTCAGCTTTTGCGTACTCAGTAAAAGGTTTAGTTAAGAAAAAGAAAAAAAATATAGTTTGAAACCATGTGTCTCTTTAGTATGTGATTAAATGTTCAACTTTCGAGCCTATGTATATAGAAGAACATTTATTAGTCAATCTTTTAAAATGATCTTAGTACTTTGAAGGATTGGCTTTTGACTTTTTTGAGATATACTTCGTGTTTAACCAAAAAAAAAGAGTTTGAAACCCTTACGTTTTGGAAATTTACTGTTTATATTGAGGACCTTATCTTTCCATTCATTTTTTTCTCATCCAAAAGTTAATTTTATAACTTTTTTGTGACTTAACACATGTAGCAATAAAAGGTTTTAATGCATTAATAGAACCCCATTTATTGTCAAAAATATATTGATGACTTAATTTCACATTTTGTCACCTATCTTTCATGATTTTGCAAATTTTGCTACCTAACTATTTTAATTATACATTTCACTTAACTTTCAAAATTTTGCACATTTTGTTAACGAGAGTGGCAAAATGTACAAAAATTTGAAAGTTGGGTGACAAAATTTGCAAATAAAACAATTAGGTAGCATAATGTGCAAAATTTTAAAAGTTAGGTGACAAAATGTGTAATTAAAATAGTTGAGTAGCAAAATTCACAAAATCGTGAAAAATGGGTGGCAAAATGTACAATTAAGCTTATTGATTAAGAGATGTAGGAGATATGGAAAGTTATGACTGATCTACTTTACTCTTTCTTTCTTAATTTTCCACTTTGGCCTTTTGCTTTTTCTATTATTCTATTATATTTTTGACCACTTCTGTTTTTTTAAAAATATATTGCTTTTTTTATTGGATAAAAATGTTATATTATAGTTTTGTACTTGTGTAAATTGTTTGTTTTGTAAAAGTATATTATTTCAAAAGTTAAATATGTTTTGTCTCTCAAAATGGAAAAATGTTCATTTTTAGTCTCAAATTTATTTGTATCTTTTTGGTCCCCCATTTTGAGAAATAATATTAACGTGACTAACTAATTGATAACTCATGGTTGGCCACATGTCATTTCTATTCCACATGGCATAAATACTTAATGGTTTTATGTCATAAGTTTGAGAGGGATTAATATCTAACTTTTAGATATTTAGAGAAACTAAAATCAAACTTTTATTTATTTAGATGGACAAAAAACACATTTTATCATATTAGTATATGTTAATTTTTGGGCAGAATAAAGAGAGAAGACTCATTGTTATATTAATTTTGTAGCATTAATAATTAGTTTCAAAAAGGATCATCAGATATATTCTACTTGCTTAACAACCTTAGGCAAAATAAAGAGAGAAGACCAATACACCTCAATAGAAAAAAAATATATCAATTGGAATCTAATAGCTTAGGAAGAGCTTTATAAGTGTAGCTCTTGATCTTGATTTCTTTTAGTTATTCTTTCCATCAAAGTATTGCAACTTGTCTTCCTTAATTTTCTCAAAGAAGAGGAGATAAGATAGTCGAAACTTGCCTCCAAGACCCAGAAATATCTACAAGAGAGAGGTAAAGAAAGGTTTGTCTTGAGATTAAAACATGACTAAAGATTCTTTTGCCAAAGAGGGAAGAGAGTTTTACTAGTTTAGAGTTTTGGCTAAGAGAATAAGTCAACTGAAGAAGAGAATATATCGACTAAGATATGGAATAAAGATTTATGTTAAAAAATTCTCAAAGTTGGTAACCAATTAGGCATATTAGAAGGACTTATAATGAACTCTATTTTATTACTAGTCTTTTTATAGTTCTTGGTGCACACACGCTAGTGAGGCTTTGCCACCTAAAATCTTGTTTGCGGAGTCAATGTTCTTGAACATGGAAGAAAATACTAAAATTGAGATCCCTTGCACAAGACAAGATAAAATGTGTGGTGGGAAATAGAAATTCAACTTCTCTTTGGTATGGCAATGGACACCCTCTTGGTCTCTTTATCATCAAATTTAGGAACAATTTCATTTCAAATTTTAGTTTGGGAAAAGCTAAACTTGGAGCAATCATAGAAGGAGGTGATTGGAACTAGCCTAGTGGGTCTTCTAAATTAGAGGAAGTCATTAGTGCCATGCCTAATGATTGAAAGATCAAGATTTTAATGTTATGTGGTGAGTTGGAGGAGAGTTTGGAAATGGGTCAACAAAAGTTGGGAGGAAATCCTTCGGTGGATGGTGATCAGCTAACATAAGTTTATATTATAATAAAATATGTTTTTGGTTTCTCTAAATATGTAAAAGTTTAATTTTGGTCTCTCTTAATATGTAAAAGCTCAATTTTAGTCTTTCTCTAACATATGATGTAGAACCATTAGGCCACATGAAACGATGAGTTGCCAATTCATTTGCCACATTATCATTTAACATAACAAAGTTAGCTTGAGGGACTGAAGTGATCTATTTCTCAAAATTGAGAATGAAAAAGTTACATTTTAAAATTTAGAGAACCAAAAGCGAACACTTTCTTATTTTAAGAAATTAAAACCATATTCAACTCTTATTTAAATCTTTGATGGAACCTAAACTTTCTCCTAGTCGATGGTGTGAATATTTAAGGATGATTAATTTATTGGGTTTCATCTACCAGAAAAAAAAAAAAAAAGTGTTTGGGGGATTAATTTTTCTTTTCCAAATTTCTGAATGCTATTGGTGGTGTGAATATATAAGGATGATAAAATGTTATGGATGATCATGTATTTTTCCAAATTTTTGAAAGATATACTTAGAAAATTTTTCTCCCTCTCAAATTGACATGAAATAGAAGGAAAATGATCATTCCTTTTTATTTTTTTAAATTTCTTAAAAATTAAATAATTTTTGTTACATAAAAAAATTTTAAAATATAATAAATAACTTTATGTCAAGAAAAAAGTAATAGAATAAAAAATTCTAATTTTTTAATTAGTATAAAATGCTTTTTATATAATTTATTTATTTATTTTCATTCTTTTTTTTCACTTATCCAAACGAATGAAAAAAAAAACTTTTTCACTTTTTTTTTTCTTTTCTATCCCTCCAAACAATACAACTTTTTACTCAATTTCTCTTTTATTTTATCATTTTTTTTATTTTATCTTTCTTCTTTCTTCTCTATTTTACTCCTAATTCAAACCAACTATAAGGCTACTCGCCAATGTCAGCTTCTCCGATAACTGAAACATTCATCAAGTCTGGTAATTCTTGGTGTGGCTGGTCTAGCACCGAATTTATTTATAATCACATTGGTAATTGAACTAACGAAGAGACTAACTTACTGTTCATTGATTTAAATGTAGTTAAATTGTATTGAAACAGTAATAAATAAATATATTTTTTTAACATTAAATAATTTATTAAATGTTATATTATCAAACTTTGGTACACGTAGAAAGTTAGAATAGAACGAAGAAAGTATTATTGTGGACAAGAATAGGAAGAAATAATTTTTAATACTTTTAATCCTATTTTTGGTTGAAAAATAAAAGTAATTAGGGATAAGATCTTATATATCTTTAAAATTAATGGTTGTATGAGAGACTATTAAACGTCATTAGTGCTTATGCACAACAAGTACGATTAAAAGAAGTTTTTAAAAAATTTGGAAAGATTTGGAGAGGATCTAAATAAACATGTTAGTAATAAGAATAATTTATAGGAGCTTATGGTGGTTTTAATTTTGGAGAACTAAATAAGGAAATTTAATCCGTTCTAGATTTCTCTGGCATATAATTTCAAAATTATTAACACCTGTTTTAAAAAGCGGGAGAAACACTTTATCACTTATAAGAGTGAAGCCTCAAGGTTGTATATTGATTTCTTTTCTAAAGAGCTCAGATAAAAACATTTATAAGGATTGCAAGGTGATTCTACTAGACAACATAGGGTCTTGAACCTTAACATTTGTTTTTACAAATCCAAGAATCAAGTGGTGGAAGTTCAAGGGTAATAAACATTTGACTTTTAAGAAGAAATTACTAGAGAAAGATAATTGGAAATCAAAAGGTAGTGGCTAACCTCATTTGGGATAATAAGATGTCTAAGATGGTTAAAAATATTGCTAAGGTAATCTTGGGTAAATCAAAGGGTTAGGGACTAAGCAAAGAAATCTTGAGAGTACAATGAAAGTGTGCTAAAAAAGATAACAAACAAAAGATAACGTTTTAAGGCCTTACAAATTAATTAATAACACTAAAAAGTGGGCAGGGTATTAGAAGGCTAGAAATGAGACAAGGAAAGGCGTAAGTGAGACACGATCCAAATCTTGTTAAAAATTTTATTGAGATATTGGGACAAAAAATGGAGAATGAAAGATATATAAGCTTGTCAAAATAGAGAAAGGAAATCAAGAAATTAGGATCAAAATATATTAAGGATGGAGAAGGAGAAGTTTTGGTTATAGATCAAGATATTAAAGATAGATGGATGAGCTATTTTTATGAGTTTTTCAATAATGGACAAGGATCAACCCATAATATGGAAGAATTAAAATTTTAAGAGAATGAACAAAATTTGACTTACCATTGTAGAATTTGAGCTGGAGCGGTAAAAGAAACTCTTATCATGCTTGTAAAAAGGGGTAAATGGAGATCAGGAAGAACATTGAGAGACATCATTAAAAGGGATTGGGAATAATAAATTCATGAGAATTTAGTTTTTGACCAAACTATATAACATTTTGTGATTCATGTAGTCGACTTCATTTAATGAGATAAAGTTATTGTTACTGTATTAAATATTAAACAAGTATATAACTATAAGAAAATTAAGATAAAATTTTAAATTAACATAAGAAGATTGTATTACGTGTCCTATAAAATAAAAATTCATAATAAATAACTAAATAATAGCAATCTATATATGCATCTTATATATGAACCTCTTTCTATTTGAAAAATATATTAGATTAAAAGTTCGAAAAATCTAAAAACCAAAATAATTGATAAAATATGCAGATTTTCTGAAATCACTTCATATTAAGTTTTAACAGATTTTGGCCGTCTGTCACCTGTTAGTTCTCGACTGATTTTTGAGTTGTCCAGACCAACAACCTGACCAGTTCCTGATTCAACCGATTGACTGTTCACTTTGATCCGAATTTCAAAACTGTCTCACACCAACCTCACCAGTTTTATGATCGTTTCAATCATATGAGAATTTTTTTTTCCCCTTAACTAAATGGAACTCTTACGCCTATGCTTCATGTTGCTTCTTTTGAAATTTGCTAATTGACAAATTAGAGTAGAAATTGATATCGACTCGCTCTGTATCATATAAACAACACAGCATTATAGTTTCCAGCATTGTACATAACAGGATTCTGTCACAGTCTATAGTTCAATTTGAACAAGTACCCGTAGTGGACAAATGCACTCTTCTCACTTGTGATCAGTATCAGTAAGTAGAAACATGCATGTGAAGCAATATTCCAATATACGGGTGGATTTGTCCATAATAGTAGAAGGCACTAGCTCATGACCATTGGCAACTTGCTGAGTGGAATATCTCGTTCATTTTCACACTTGGAAACAATGACGAATAAATTGACTTATGCACGAAATCGCATTGGTCCTTTGTAAACATCAAACTAATCCTTTAAGGATAAAATCAATGCATTCAAATTGGTCTTTCAAGGACCAATTTGATGTTATTTGAATGGTCATTTTGGTAACACGATAAAACATTGAAAGAGGGAGGGGACCAATTAGATATTCCATGTCTTTTAGGGGAGGGGGCAAATTTATATATTTATAAATGATGGAGCAACATATTATTGTTGCATATATTTTGAAGGACCAAAATAGAAAGATACCCTACATAGCAGTTTTTGGAAACAATTATAAACAGGGTCCTGTCTTCTACTATGACGAAAATTGGTCATTGCTCACACCAACCAACATTTCCTGACCAATTCATACAATTATTTGACAACGAAACGTCATGGGAACCATTCTATTCTTGCAAACATCACGAAGTTTTGGACTTGGTTGGGGCAGGAAGCAACTGCATTGCACAAACCAGAAATTTTTGTTAGTGAAACTGATACTCCTAAGAATATTTACAACTCGAGAAAAACCACAACCTTCAAACAATCAAGAGAGATACAATTGCTGTGAAACTTAATTTTAAACATTGCTAATGCGGTTGATGCTGTTTTTAAGATGAATTGTCAAGAGTTAATTTTGTCTTTGTTTTTGTATCCCTTGGTCATTAGTTGTGCAAACGGCATGTGTGTGCATGCACATAGATAGGACATGAATACAAAGTTTTAGGGAAGGAAAATAGAAGCAGAAAGGAAGCAAACTATAATTATACTAGCAGGCACCTGATAGCAAGATATTAGAGATGAAACAAATCCAAATGCCCCAGTCACGCGGGGAGTAACTTTCTTGGGTGCCAATTGAAGCAGTCCAACAGCTACCACTGTATCCATTCCTGCTTTGATAAGTGCTAGAGTCCTCTCATTTGACTTGTTTAGTTTTGCACGGTATTGCTCATCCTGCAGCCATTGGTAATGAATACACATAAAAGTAAGGTAAGCACAGTCCCAAGGTAAACCAAAAACAGAAAGTTTGGAGAATTTTTACACAAGCATGGACAACATACTTCATATTTATTACGGTTCTTGAGTTCTTTCTCTATCTTCTTCATTGATGCAGAGAGTCTTCCAAGCTCCCCAAGCTGATCAAATGAGTAAAACACGTCACACAAAGGTTAACAGTGAAGGAATAAGAGGGAATAGATGCACACATGTTAGCATCAATGAAGGTAGGTAAGCCACAAACCTCAACCAAGGTGGTACACACTGAAGAACCCAGCCAACAGAAAAGAGATATCCGGCCAAGTAATTCGGTGCGTTCTTTATTCTGTAGTTAGACACAAAACTCTTATATACTGCTGGATGATATTTCCATATAATAATACAGAAACAAACGTGATGTGAAAGAAAATATATATTTTATTATTTCCTACCTGGTAGATGCCTGATCTGCCAAGCCACACAAATTGATCAAGAAACAAGAAAGTGGAGAGTAATGCATTCTTGGACTGAAAAAAAAATTAAAAAATCAACAAGATATTAGGAAAATAAAACAAAGATGAAGAAAGATGGAATGTTCGTACAGTTCTCATACCTTTCCCAACAGAATTAGGGGGAGGGGAGTGCCCTTTGGTGTTGGGCTTATCAGAGCATGTAGGTCATTGACAAACTGCAAATTAAAGAATGAAGTATAAAAGTGATGGTCATTGCATAAACTAGTTAACATCTTTTTTTATGCCGAAATGTCTATTTGAATGTTATAACTGGCTAATACTATACAAAAAATGCAGTATTTAACTTTCTTTGATTTATCCTTTTTCCAATTATGTCCCTCAGAACCCAAAAAAAGAAAATTACACATACTACACATTTCTTGTCTTTTTTAAACAAATCAATCAAAGGGGATACATATGAGGAAAATGATACAAAGAAAGAAATGCCATTATAGACTGCAACTAACTAAATGACAACAAGAAAATATGAACAGATGAAAAAGCATGTTTCAAAAATCGGAAAGTAAAAATAATCTAACCTTAAAAAGACGGAAGACTTTTCGTGCCAAGCTGGTTGATTTGTCTACATTCTGGGCAGTACCAGGTTCCCCGTTACTCAAAAATTTGGAACCATATTGTATTGCCCTGCATATTTTGTCCCTTGTTTCAGCCTTGCCCAAATATAAAACAAGAAGACCAAGTTCAGCCCTTGTTGCATCCAACGTACTCATCTTCTACACTAATTGCTGCCATATAACAAAATCACAGCATAGTTCATGTCAACTAAATTAGGAGAAAGGAGTAGGTAAAGTTAAAAGTGATCTTGTCAAGTTAAATAGGGAGGGCAAATAGTTTTAGAACTCTCACTTGATGCAGTAATGCGTGCAGAGAGTTTTTTTAAAAAGCAAAGGTGTCATATATTAAGTTGTTAAACACTTAAACTCATCAACTAAAGTGATACTAATATTAAAAAAGTATGCACAAAGATATTATCAAAATTTAACACCATTTAAATTTAAAAAGCCAAGAACACAAAGGAAACAATTTCATCAGATTTCAACTTACTAGCAAACTCATGCTTCTTTTCATTTTCATTTATTCTCTCAACCTTCATGCAAGGAACCAAACATAGTAAAAAGTAAAGAATGTTAATTTATAATAAGAAGATAACCTGTAAACTTCCAATTGTAACCTATTGGGCATACATTCTTCAACTACAATAGCTTCAAAGCTCGAGTGGTAGGTAAAAAATGGGGCAAAAATCATGTATTAGGTTCTACTTTATTATCCACATCACAAACACCAAGTAACATCCCCTCAATTTTGTAAAATTTTACTCTATCGGATCAAGTTAGGATCAGTTAATTTGGTCGGGAAACTGCAAAATATTCATTTAGAGAGAGATAAATGATTCATTCTTCAGCAATTTTGTTCAGCAGATCTTCTTGATGAGATGATAATTCATGGAAATTCAAACCAAGAACCATAGTTATCAACCCCTAATAGTGGCAAGCAGTGGCCAGCCCCAAACACAGTCAACACACTGTAGCAGGATAGCTGAAAGTGGGATGGTCGCTATCTTAAATATTATAATATGAACTAAAGACTTTATACTACACTTACAAATACTAAAAAACCAAAATTGAGGAAATGCATGATAAATAACAAGTCACAGTTTACACACAAAATCACCATCAATCTAGGAGCAATAAGAACATAGGAATGAAGTCAAAAAATGCAAGGTGATGGTGAAATTAATGGGAAAATAAAAGGGAACACGTTAGATAAAAATCAGAATGTTAAGTTGTGAACTGTGAAGTAAGGTGGAAGAGAGAACAGAACACAAAAATAAATAAAATAATAAATAAAATAAATAAGAACATAGACCTGTAAAGTGTGAAGCAAGAGAGGTCAAAACAGAGGTAAAATTTTGTAGATGTTTCTGAAGCAAAAAAATGATTTAGAAAATCAGGAAGAGATCACAATTTACCCCCCCAAAAAAAACCCTAACACTGTTTCAGGGGTAAAAATGGTTTTTAGAAGCCCATCATAGTAGCACTACTATAGCGCACAAGAAGCTGCTATATTGGTCATGATTACAGCTGCCATTAAAAGATGCTCTGCTATTTGAATCCTGTAGCAGCCCAGAGCCACTCCACTCTGCTACTTCACTATAGCACTGTCATAGCACACTATTGACTTCTATTATTATAACTCTTCTCAGATTAATCATGTTTATATGGCATCTCTGCAAAACACTACCAGTTACTGACACCACCTAAGAGTGGAAGATAAATGTCCATGACGCTTGCAGCAACTGAGACAAAGAAACACCTTGCTTATGGCCCTTAGCTTGAGCTCTTTGATCTGATAGGCTTCTGACATCACAATCAGGACAGAATTTATTAAGCCTCCTTGAATCCTCACTTGGCCAAGGAAACAGTTGATGTAGGCTCTACAATCTAATAGTGATAAGTTTAAATATCCAAAAATTTCATTAATTTGGTTTAGATTTGATACTGAGTCTGAGTCATATTACTCTAACATCTAATTGCTGTGCCATAAGAATTTCAGGACAATTAATGTTAATGTAGTTAATATTATATTTTCAATCCTACAAGAATTTTATTGTAGTCATATAGTTGGGTATTTTTGTTGGGTAAATTTCAGGAATTAGCTATATGTGGGTTTTTTTTTTCCTTATGCTCATTTTGTTATTTCAAATATATAAATGCTCCAAAATAAAAACAAAAACCTATAATTAAAGACTATTAATAATTAATAATTAAAAGTCATAATTTTAAACCAAACACAAAGTTAATAACAAGAGTCAAGTAATATAAAAGAAAAAAAAAAAAGAGTACAGCAAGAACCTTTGGATGTAGATTAATATAAAAAAGAATGTAATATAAAACATATATAGTTTTACCAAGCCATGATTGACTCCTGCAGCGATACCTAGATTATTTTTCTTCTTTCTTTTTCTAGACTTCTACGCTATTTTATTAATTTCCACACCAATCCAACAATGATTTCCTACACATATAGCATTAAATCCCACCCCACCAAATCCCTAATTATGCCTTGCTTGAATTTTCCTCAATTTCATCAAACCCCAAATCTATTCTCACAAGTACTGTTCAGAGTACTCAAGCAGCCACTAATTGACCATTTAGTCCTCCTCAGCAACAAAAGCATTTTTTCCACTAAGTGGATTCAGCTACATGGATCAAATAATACAATTATACATTTGTGTTCTGTCATAAACAAGAAGACATCTCCTAAACCGTCATCCTTGGAAATAGAGTAAGAGACAACAAGAAGATATTTGGTAAGCGTGGCACGGTAGAATGAAAGAAAATTCCATACATATTGTATTAGCCCTTCCAACTGTGGTTACTTTAGGCCTCATCTCGCAAGGTTTAAGAGGTATTCTTGGAACTCTATATAATACATATCACCCAATCCTGACTCTGTTTCCAAATAAGAACTTGGATTAAATTGCATGGGGGAATGGAAAAATTCCACTTTTTTATCTAGAATCACTAAACTGTGATGTTCTACAAATCTGTTGCTCTTCACCTCACCAAAAATATGATCATCATCAGGTCCTGCTTTACAAACAAGATTTGAAGGACTGCATGAATTCTCTATCTCTAACTTTATCTAGCTTCACTAGAATGGGTTGGTTAATAAGATACTCTAAAGTCTTCAAAGAAGATTTAATTTACACGTTCAAAGGCAAGAAAAGAGGGTTATTTGCGAGAATAAAAAACCACGACAGATATCTGCATATTAACCAAGGCACTTAGAATTCACCCAAAAGAACAACCAGCAGATGAATACTTCGCTTATCTATGCCAAAATATTGAAACAACGAGCAAATCTAAGAGCATCAACATCCAAGTTTCTGTTTCTCCAAAAACAAAATATTACTCATTCAAACAGCTTTCAACATCTCAAACCCCTCGCCCCACAATTATTTTGAATAAGACAGACATCAAAATAACGTTTAATCCATTAATCAGGATTAAGATTCATATTGTCAAATCAAAAGGCTTAACTCAATTATGCCATGTTTGGCACATGATATAAGATAAAAGTGAGAAACAGAATCGATCCATCTGAACTACCCCGTAGTCCAGTTACACCAATCCCTTTCCTGTTATAACAACAACCACATCTTCAAATCTTCGATTTCCCACTTCTTTTCTATCATTTTCAAAGCAACCGAGCACACCACAAACAACACAACATTCACAATAACAATAATAACTAACCTATCAAATCAAATCACAAAATTCCAACGACCCAGTTCCCCAACCTAAATTCAAAATCAAATCAACACCCACTCAAGTCGACCCAAAATCAAAATTCGCAGGCACCACCTTCAAAGATTGCAACTTTAATATCTCAAGCTGCAAGGTCAAAGGATCAAACAACTGGGGCACGTGAATCCCCCACTCTATTAGACGAATAAAATAACCTTAGCAACGAAAAAAACACGAGAGAGAGAGAGAGAGAGAGAGAGAGTACCAAAGTTTGTTTGGGCGAAGGAAATTGTGTTTGAGAATCAGAATGAGAAACCACGCTTTTGGGTTGGGCCTTCGACGGTAGATAGAGTTGTGATAAGGGCTTGTTTGGTCCTCTATTTCTTGAAACAAACAAACAAATGGAAATGGTATGCTCTGGTTTCGTCCCTCGCCTGGAAGAATCTTCCACCGTTCGATGATTCCGATGGCAACGTGTCGCGCGTTGGAAGTCGCAATTAAGTTTGATTGATGTTGGATCAGTGTCGTGGAGAGATTCAACACGACTGCGTCGTTTGGTTTGCCAGACACACCTCAACGTCCACTCTGTCATGATGCAAAGCTTATCTTCATAAAAAAATATTTGTTTTGTAAAGGTGATAATAATAGTAATCATATCATCCTTTCAATACACGGGTGTCACAGAACGGATTGCTCGTAAACAACCACAACAACAATAATAAATTAATATGAATTTAATTGACAATTTGACATGCATTATCATTATAAAATTTTTATATATTACTAGTGTAATAACATGTACCTGAACGAGTGTTAAATTTATAATTTATAATTTATATATATATATATATATATATATATATTGATATAAATTTAAATAATTTTATATTCACATACATCTCATATTATTTTAATTTATAAAAATGCATGTTTTAAAAAATATTACCTTTATCAATACATTCTCGTTTGTATATAATTTCGATTTATACAAAATTTTAATGAAAGACATTAATATTAAAATATTTTAAATTAAATTTTGTAATGATTAGTTTTTTCTTTAAAAATGAGTTTCATGGGCATCTAGTGTCAATGTAAAAGCTTTGTACAATTAATTATTATATATATTAATTTCAATCGCCCAATTAAAATGTTTTTCTACGATAATGAATATTTGTCTTGTTATATTTTGTCCTACATCAAAGTTATTCCTTTAAATTAAAGGACACTAATACTTAATTTCAAAGAAAAATATAATGCGCCATAGTCCTAACATTGATTTTTAGAATATTTTAAAACAATCATTCATATCCTTATTGTATAATACCAATTATGAGGTATTACTTATATTACTTTAGATTTGTTTGAATTTTTTTATAAATATGTATGAATATAGAGTAGACTCATATACATTAATGTATATTAATCTTATCTTAGTACTTATACGAATTAAAAGTAAATGTAATTATTTTTGGTAATAATTAATTTGTTATTTAAATCTCTGTTTCTATTGGATAATAAAAATAAGAGAGAAAGAAACATCAATCAAATGAAATATCAATTAAATTTATAAATACTTGAATAAATTATTGATGTTTAGGTATATGGTTTAATTTTTATTATTATTTTAGTTTCATATGTATAGTAATTATTTATTATTTATTATTGACATCATTTTAAAATTTTAAAATAATTAAAATATTTGATAGCATTACTTAATATTTTGTTCCAAACATAATATTCATGATATACAAATTATTGTTTTATTAAAGCATTTGTTTATTGATCATTGAAAAGATAATAAAATGAAAATTACTTTTAGAGAAAAAAAATAAGTATGGTAATGATGCATATATATATATATATATATATATATAATAAAATTAATTTAAATTATATTTTTCACAACTTATTTGTTATTTTTTTGGGTAAAGATCATAAATATCATTCACTAGAGATACTTTGAACCAGATAAAACTAGTCATAATTATTATAAAATAACTTATTTGTTATTTTCAATTTATTAAAATTTTTTTTTACTTTATTTATATTAGATTTATAATTTGAGTGTGATGTTTTGACTATAAATTAATATAATAGAAATTAATTTTATTTAAACAAAATATTATTTATTACTAAACATTTATTAATTTGTTGTTATGAATTAAATGATAGAAATTAATTAAAAAATAATTTTAGATGAAAAAGAATTATTGTGATGATAATAAGTGACGTATAGGATTTAATAAATAGAAAAATTCTTTAGATATTTTCAAATTTAAACAAAAATTTAAATAATAAAGAGACTATCATATAAAAATTATTAATGCATTTAGCAATACATATTTCTTTCACATATGATCTGTGAAAAATAGAAATATTAGTCATACAATTGATTTGTATAAAATGGTGTATATTTGTTGTGTGTGTTTGTGTATATATATAAAGAGGAGTGAATAATTTAACATTTAACATGCATATTAATTATAGGTTAATAAAAGTTGACACCATTTATAGACAAAATAAGACTTTGATACCATTTTCTTAGCTTTCAAAAATTTAATTTAAATTTTAAATTTTATTAATTAATTTAATTATGTTATTTTAAATAATCTAATTACCTTTGTTTAAAATAATTTTTATTACTTTAATTAAAATATATACTGGTCATAATTACTTTTATTAATTCATATCACAATATATATCAGTCATAATTACTATATTTAATAGAAATATGTATTTTAACATAAAAAATATCATTTTTAACAATATTTAATAATTATATTTAATAAAAATTTAATTATATATAACAATTACATGTAATTATCTTAATTTAATAATTACATTAATTACATCAATTAAATTTTCCAAAAATTTAATAGTATATTAAATAAAATCTAAATTATAAATTATATGTATCATGTGAAAGAAATCTAAATTATAAATTATACGAATCATGTGTCTCTCATTTTATTATATGTGTCCTGAATTTTAGGTTTTTAACGTTAAATTAAGTTGAATCAACATTAATTTTTCATCCTTTATTTTTTTAAAAAAATAGAGAGATTTCTACTATCTATCCAAATGTTTAAATTTCTTCAATTGATATTAAATATAATTAAATGTTTATAAATCAATTGATTTATAATTACAAACAATTATCTTAATTATATATTTATTAATTACAATAATTACTTTAATCATACATTTTAAAATAATATATTTACCTTAATTTAAAATAATCTTATTATGTTTTTTAAAAAATATATATGTATTAATTATGTTAATTTATTCAAATTAGAATATACACCGATTAAAATGACCTTAATTATTATAATTCTTCAGATGGGCAGAAACCTCATTTTTGGGTGGATTTGAAGTAAAAATTAATTTATTTTAATTTGAAATGCTATATATAAAGAAAGGTCAACAAAAAATTTTGTCCCATTTCAATTTAAATAAATGAACGTCATATATTTAGGTCAAATTAATCATCCATTTTAAATTATTCTTCCATTTTAATCTTTGGTCCATTAAAATATTAAATTATTTCAAATTAACATGTGTAATAAGTAAATGAATAGTGAAACTATAAATGAAGAATTTAATATAAAAATAATTTAAATTAAATTCCATATTTAGGTCAAATTAATGCTCCTTTTTAATTTAATCATGTATTTTAAATCCAAAATTATATTAGATAATTTAATTATGTAATTTAAAATCATCTAATTACCATTGTTTAAAATAATTTTTATTAACTTAATTAAAATATATACATGTCATAATTACCTTAATTAATTCATATCACAATATATATTAGTCATAATTACAATGATTAATAAAATTGTGTATTTTAACAAATAAAAATAGTACTTTTAGCAATATTTAAAAATTATATTTCATAAAAAATAAATTATATATAAAAATTACATATAATTATCTCAATTATATATATAAGTAATAATTACTATAATTAATTTAATTACATCAATAAAAATTTCTAACAAATTTAATAATACATTAAATAAAAAACTTGATTATATATAATATGTGTCATGTGTCTCTCATCTTATGACAAACAATCATAAGAAAATTTTGCTTCATTTTTATTTAAATAAATGAACAGTGCATATTTAGGTCAAACAATCGTTGATTTTAAATTAATCACCATTTTAAACTTTGGTTCATCAAAATGCTATTAAATTATTTTGAATTGACATGTGTAATAAATAAATAAAAACATAAATAGTGTGATAATAAATGAAGAATTTAATATAAAATAATTTAAATAAAAATTATATATTTAGGTCAAATTAATTATCCTTTTCAAATTGATTTTCCTTTTGAAATTTAAAATTATGTTAATATTATTCAATTCAATTTGTAATTTAAAATAATCTAAATAACTTTATTTAAAATAATGTTCATTGCCCTAGTTGAAATACATATTGATCATAAGTTCCTTTAATATTTCATATCACAATATATATCAATCGTAATTAACATGATTAACAAAATTATGTATTTTAACATATACAAATACTATATTTTAGAATTATTTAATAATTATATTTCATAAAAATAAATTATATAACAAATACATGTAATCATCTTAATTATATATTTAATAATTACATTTATTACTTTAATTATATCCATAAAAGCTTTCAACAAATTTAATAATACATTAAATAAAAAACTGAAATATATATAATATGTGTCATGTGACTCTCATTTTAGTATACGTTTCATGAATTTTCACATTAAATCAATCAAATTGACATTATTGTTTTCTTAATTTATTATTCAAATAAAGGACATTTCTACTTTTTATTTAAATGTTTACGTTTCTTCAATCAATATTAAATATAATTAATTATTTATAAATCAACTAATTTAATTATAAATATGGGCAATCACCTTAATTATTTATATTTATTAATTACATTAATTACTTTAATTATACATTATAAATAATATATCTACCTTAAATTAAAATAATCTTACTATCTTTCTTTAAAAATATATATGTCATAATTATGTTAACTTATTCAAATTTATTAATATTTATAAAGTTGTTGTTAGAGAGAGAAAAATTTTTCTGCCCAAAGTAAGGACAATCTTGACAATTTTATTTCAAAATTCTATTAAATGCATTAACCATTGAAAATAGAAACTATACAAGCAGATTAGTAGTCACAATCACAAAGGTCATTCATATACTGGGAATGTTTTCTGTATCGATTACTTTTCCTCTTCTATACTTTTTTGCATTGCCTTAATTGTCCCAAAATACAGAAGTGCTTTAGGTATTTTTCTTTTTTTGTTATTCTTAGTTCTCATTATTTATTTATCTACAATGGTGTATTCATCTGGAGTTTTTCTGTATCGATTCTTACTTCTAGGTATTTTTTTGTTATTCTTACTTCTTATTATTTATTTTTCTATATTGATTCTTCCTTCTTATTATTGGATATACCTTATTTGTCTTCTAGGATAATGTTATGTGAGGGTATGACGTGTATACACTTATAATGTAACGTACTTGATTGAGAACGTTAGGAATAATTGTGAATATAAGTTGCTGAACAGAGGAAGTCACAGAAGGGCAGAAAGTTCTCTCAGTAATGACTGGAAACAATTTGTAACATAGAAATGATTGCAAGAGGATCAATTGTTGAAGTAATGTATTGTTCCTTTAACATATGTAATGAATAAATTCCTTTTTTTCATGTCATATTGTAATTTTATAAGTCAATTGTAATTTTTCATGTCATAGATATATTTCTTTAATTTATGTGGTGAACAAATTCCTTTTTTGGTAATGTGAATTCAAAGATATTACCTTTTTTAGGGACGTGAATAAATGTCATAATGTAGCTAAGTTCTTTGAATTCAAATATATTTCTTTAATATATATACCACTGCACAAATTAAGAATAATTAAAGATTTGGTTATAACTATGCTGAAATTGGCGATTTGTTTATAATTATGTTATTTACGGCAAAAACGTAAAGATATAATTAATTGTCAATATTTCAATATATTGATGAGAGAGAAAATTATGTTATATAACAATAATGTTATAATAGCAAGCTAATTTAATAGATATTTTAATAGATTCATGAGAGAGAAAATTAATTTAATGATTATTAAAGGTAAGTAATTTAAATTTAAAATATTGAAATCACACTAAATTAAGGATTTAATTAAATGAAAACAAATTGATATTAAATGGAAACAAATTAAAAAAATATGTTGGGGAATTTTTTGTAATTTTCGTAATAGTTACCTTTACTATAAAATTTCTATTATTATCGTTATAAAAATTCATATAAGACCCAAAAAAATTATATATTTACAAAATAAATAGGGGATGACAATATATTAATGTATAATCAAATACATTTATGTGGTGCATAAATTTTTAAAAGATATCAATATAAAATTAACCAATAAATTAAGATATTTACAAAATACGATTTATGTGGTGCATAAAAAAATAAAAAAAATTATATATTGTTTAAAAGATATACTTTATTTTTGATATTTTTTATTAAAATATTAAATAAAATATTTTATTACTTTCTTTTATCAAAATATTAGATTAGATAAGATCTTAGAAATATTAGATTAGATAAATACTAGTAATATTAGATTAGATAAAATATTTTTAACATTTTAGTAATATATTTTATCTTTTAAAAAAAACAATAATTCACAATTTTAGTTACTTCTTTTATTATATGAAAATGTTAGATAAAATTTTGATATTTTTTTATTAGAATATTAAATAAAATATGTTGTTACTTTTTTATCCTAATATTAGAGTAAATAAGATATTAGTAATATTATAAAAGTCTAGATAAAACCCCAAAATAATTAGATATTTACAAAATAAATAGGGGATGACAATATTAAGGATTTAATTAAATGAAAACAAATTAATATTACATGGAAACAAATTTAAAAGATATATCGGGAAATTTTTGGTGATTTTCATAATATTTACCTTTAATATAAAATTCATATTCTTATCATTATAAAAATCTAGATAAAACCCCAAAATTATTACATATTTACAAAATAAATAGGGGATGACAATATTAAGGATTTAATTAAATGAAAACAAATTGATATTACATGGAAACAAATTTAAAAGATATATCGGGAGATTTTTGGTGATTTTCACAATAGTTACTTTTAATATAAAATTCATATTCTTATCATTATAAAAATCTAGATAAAACCCCAAAATAATTAGATATTTACAAAATAAATAAGGGATATTTTTAAAAGATATCAATGTAAAATTGACCACTAAATAAAGATATTTACAAAAATATATTTACGTGGTGTATAAAAATAATAAAAAATGTAATTAAAATATCATTGTATATTGATTAAAAGATATACTTTATTTTTGATATTTTTTATCAGAATATTAATGAAATATTTTATTACTTTATTTTATCAGAGTATTAGATATTAAATTAAATAAGATATTAGCAATATTAGATTACATAAAATATTAGTAATATTAGATTAGATAAAATATTGGTAACATTTTAGTAATATTTTTTTTATATATTTTTTATGTTTTTCTTACATGTCTTTATATTTTATAATTTTATATTTATTTATTCAATAAGTATATGCTAATTTTTTTTTCTCCTAAATTTTGTAGGATTAAGCATAAGCAAGAAATTGAAGGTTTTTTCTTATTTCTTTTCATAAAGAACCATATTTGTATGTTCTTCGTATATCAATAATCGATTTTTATGTTTTTTTTTTCAATCTACTTATTCTAATTTTGAAATATTATTTTGATTTCACGTTTCAATAATCAAATATAATTATTGTAGATATATTAATGGTGTATAAGGTTAATGTTTAGAGTAAATTATATTGACACCCTCTAAGGTTTTGTCAAATTTTGCTTGATACCCCTCTTTTTTTTACCCCTACACTAATCCTCTTAGTTGTTTGAAAACATTACACTAACACCCCTTATATATTATACTAACCCCCTTAATTGTTTAAAAAATATTAAATTGTGTACCGCTATAGGGAAGGTTGTTGTAAACGTTAAAAAACTATGGGATTTTGTGTAATCTAAAAAAATCTTAGGAAGTGTTCATATAATTTACTCAAATGTTAATAGGATGGTGTTTACAAGCGGGAGAAGGTCTAAGAATTAGTTAAGGACTTTTATCACAAGGATTTACCCAAACAAGGTACATTATTTCTTTTATACTTTAGTGTTTTAAATTAAATCATGTCCAACCGTATTGAACTTTTTTTTTTAAATTATGATTATTTAATGAGTAGGATTTTATGACTATTGGGCATGATTTTTATAATTATTGTGGAGATGGCCTATTACTTGAGTTATCCTACACAACAGATCCAAGTGAAAATGTATTGACCCTTCATGCTTTTAACAACATTGACAAACCCCATTTTATATATGGTACAGTAAAGATGACCTAGTTTTATTTGTTGGATGCAAAACATCTTATTATGCACTATGTGGGAGATAATATATTTCACATCAAGATTTTTGACATAGTTAAGTATAAGAAAATAGAATACCTAAATTTAGATGTTTTGGGCAATGCTCCTACACCTAACTATTTAGAAGGCTTTTGTAGGAATTCAAAGGCAAGATTGAATCCTAATGATGTCTTTTTTTTTTTTTTTGTAAAATATATTTTTTAATTTTTATTATAAGGTGCATCTTATACTAGTGTGCTTAGCAATCAATTTAAACTTATCTGCAAGATAATATGCAATTCGGCACTACTTTTAGTTTTTTTTAATAGAATCTATGTATGCTAAAAATGCATATTTAGAGGATCTAGTTGGAAACAAGTTTTGTCTTCAATTATATGAAATTAAGCCTTATATTGTTGTTTTCACTTTTAGTAGTGTTAAAAATGACTAAGTTTTATCAGCTAAAAACAATTCATTAGTGTCAGTTGCATTACTTAGGTGATCATATTATTAAGATGAAGATTTTTTCTCTTAACAAAACTAAATTTTATTATCCAGTTGTTTTAAATGACTATGATTTAAATGAAGACAACATTGTTGAAGAAGATGATCAAATTCATGGTATTTGATGATTAGCAACAGATTCTTAACAATGCAATTCATGATGACCAAATTGAAGGTGTATCAAATCAATAGCAGGACATTATTAATGATGTAATTGGTAGGAGGTGGAATAAACCCCTATCTCACGCTGGTGTTAAAAGAGGAAAGACATAGGTGGGTAAATCAATAATTATATTTTAAAATATAGCCAAATCTTTCTGTGTTTGTATTTAAATATTAATCTTGATAATATTGTTGTAGGTGATCTCATCAAGAGTTGGGAAGAATTTTATTACTAAAAAAAAAGAAATTTTTTGTTCAACATGAAGGAGGCCAGACATTTAATTGCGAGCTTAGGGGTGGTGATAGAAGAAAAAATGAGCGCTATATCAAATATGGGTGGTATAAATTCATATGAGCAAACAATTTAGCAGTCAATGACATTGTCTATAACACCCCTACTTTTATATATTAAATTATTCTATATGTTTAAAAATTGTTTTTAAGTCATCAATGTATTTAGAACAATTAATAATAATTTTAGAAATTTTTCTAGAATTTATTGAGATAATTTTTGTAAAATGACAAAAATACCCCTAGTTGACTGCAGGAACCAACTAGAGACTTTTTGACCTCAAAATATTTTGAAAATTTTATATTAAGTATCTCTCATTATAAAAACTTTATTTTGAAAGAAAAGTAATGAAAATATAATAATCCTATTTCAATTCTTCCACTGTTTTTTTTTTATAATATTTGACAATACAATTCCAAAAAATCGGAAAGGAATTTTGAAATTATGATTCCCACCATTTTTCTCAAAATTTCAAGAATTATTTAATCGTGATTTTTAATAATTTTTCCGAGCCAAAGCCCGGAGAAATTAGAAAATGACAATTTTGTCCCTATTTCTCAACATTAAGAACTGACATGAGGAAAATATTCAATTGATATTAAAATGTCAATTTGAGCTTGGAATTATGTCATATATATTAAAATATAATTTTGGAAATTTTTTGAAATTTTTGTGTAAAATGACCAAAATGCCTCTATGTGTCTAATAAGTCAGCCAATACTGGTTTGACATTCAAAAAGGTGAAAATGGTAATTTTAGTTTAATTATGGGTAAAATATTTAATTTTATAATTTTCATAAAAATT
Organism: Spatholobus suberectus; assembly: GCA_004329165.1. Lineage (NCBI taxonomy): Eukaryota > Viridiplantae > Streptophyta > Magnoliopsida > Fabales > Fabaceae > Spatholobus > Spatholobus suberectus. The sequence continues at coordinate 19,016,394 of CM014731.1, read as the reverse complement.
TTGGTATTTAGTGAATTAAAATGGATTTTCTATGAATTTTCTAGCTTAAAAATACAAAATAAATACATATAATTTGAAATAAATTAATAAAAATTAAAATTTATTATTAGAAATTTATTTTTGATGAAAAATAATTTATTTGTCCATTTTTTCATTAAAATGCATTATTTTGATATTAAAAGCTAATTTTGCAAGTTTAGATATTTTTATCGGTACCGATAAATTCACCTACAGATAAAATTTGACACATGGAGGCTTGGGACAACTGGTGGAGCACGTCCCCAACCCTAAAATAGGTGATTCACCACCTATTTGGGATATGTGTCCCTAAATTGGATTAAAAATAAATAAAAATTAGATTTATGACATAATAGTGACATAATGGATGATGTAAAATGGTGGGACACCTAAGCCCCCTCTTCCTCTATAAATACCACCATCCATGGAGAAGATTTTCACCATCCTTCTCCTCCATAAGCTAGAGAGCCTCTCTCTCTAGACATTTTTCTTATTTAGTTTTTATGTTAAAATTTTGCTAGTTTTCAACTAGTAGAATTTCTTCCCCTAGAAGCTCTACGCCAATAATTCCATTCTCTTCATCAACTGCTTTAGAGGTAATGGTGTGAGTGAGGTTGGTTCTAAATTACTGTCACTTTGCATGTTAGTAGGAAGGGTTTTCTCTTAAACCCGTTTAAGCTTAAGTTTTATTATAGTTATTATTGTTCAATGTTAAACTTTAATTTTTGTTAAGTTGTTACTCTGCCCAAATTTATATTATTAAATCATAATTACTAAATTGTTATTTTGCTCAAATTTAAATTATTAAATTATACTTGTTAAGCTGTTACTCTGTTTAATTTTAGAAAATTAAAATGCATTTGCTAAATTGTTACTTTGCTCAAATTTAGAAAATTAAAATGTATTTATCTAGTTGTTATTCTGCCAAAATTTGAGTAATTAAATTATAATTACTATGTCGTTATTCTGCTAAAATTTTATATGATTACTAAATTGTTATTTTGTTAAAATTTTGGTATTATGTAATTTCTGCAAAATAAGGCAGAAATGTTGATTATACTAGTGCTCAAATTAATTGAGACTAGGGAAACCTTTGCTTGAGAAGTTAGGAATTGATAGTTTAGTGAGTAATGTAAAGTAAGTGACATGCGGTGGCATAACACCCTGCTAGGGAAGCCACAGTTTGGTATGTTGAGGAATGAAAGGTAAGGACCTACTTGCAGAGGTCTTGGGGGTAGGCATTAGTGGTGAAGGTCCCAATGGCTAGGGTAGCGCCCTTGAGCCGAGATATTCGCCTGACGAAGCTCAATAACCCTGACAATTGCTCAACATTCCAGGATTGGTTTGAGAGTATTCCTCTACAAATGGATATCCTAAATTGTTATTTTGTTCCTCAATAATGACGAAGACTGTACCATGTGATGGTGTTGAGAGAGGTATATGTACTCCCAGTCACTTCCCAGGTTCTGTTGAGAACTATTACCCACTAATGGGAAATATGGATCCATACCTAGTTAAGGGTAGTCGAATACAACTTAGAACGAGCCTTAGGATCCCTTGTGTTGTCAGTTGTGTTTTATCTTTGTTTTATGGTAGATTTCCTACTGTGCATGTAAAAGTAATTTTAGAACAAAACACCTCACTCCATTATTTCTTCTGTGTATGATTGATCGTGATTATTGAAGACAACATTAACGCTTCGTGATGCTGAGTACGAGATAGAGAACATCTCAACGGGGGAGGACTTGAAGACCTATAGTATTTTCTTTTTGTATAAGGGATAGGGTAGGTAAATACTACTCTGTATAGGATCTTTTTGATGTATATAGTGGACTAGGTAGTATATGTATTTTGATGTACTTTTGTTTTTTGACTGTTATGTATTACTCAAACCATGATATACAGTTTTATGAAATATATATATATATATATATATATATATATATATCTTTCATATTTTATTACCATTTCCAAATTCTATTAAGTTTGGAATTTCTTTTAAAAATGGAAAAATTTTACACGCATTTTTATATACTTAAACTTATAACTAAATTAATATGAATTATATTTAAAATTAAGAGAGTGTTACATTGTCCATTTTTGGTTTACTAATGATCTTGAAGCGCTTTATGTATGGATCAATTAGGCATGGTTGTTAATTTCTATCTTTAAAACACTATAATATTAGTTGTCGTTTTGATGCTTTTTCGGATCTTTTTGAAGTCAATGAGTACCAAATATTTGGGTACTTTTTGAACCATGATTGTATGTATCTAATGATGCATTTTTTCTATTTTTATACTTATGAATATGGTGATATTTGACAGATTCAAAATTATAGTTGCTATAAACTTCTTTACTATGTTGTTTTTATTTATTTTTTTTAATTCCTTCTATTATCTTTTTCCAAATATGGTGACATCTAATGATGCATTATTTATTTATTGATTTTCCTTCTGATATTAGTATATACTTATTATGTTTAAATTTTTCATATTTATATTTTTTAAATTAATACAAATTATTTTAACTTAACCCATATTTTGCCTGTGCATCGCATAAGTACATGCACTAGTTAAAATATATATTGATTTGTAATTACCTTAATTATTATAATTATTCAAATGGACAAGGATGCTTGTCCAAATTTCGTGTAGACTTAAAGCAAAAATCAAATTATTTCCATTAAAATGCTAGTTACAATGAAAAGTCAACAAATTTTTTGTTTCATTTCTATTTAAATAAATGAACATTGCATATTTAGGTCAAATTAATCGTCTATTTTAAACTTTTGTCCATCAAAATGTTATTAAATTATTTCAAATTGACACGTGTAATAAATAAACAAATAGTTCAAAAATAAATGAACAATTTAATATGAAAGTAATTTAAATGAAAATTTCATATTTAGGTCAAATTGAATGGTCCTTTTAAATTAATCGTTTATTTTAATTTTAAAATTATATTAGTCAATTTAATTATGTAATTTAAATCATCTAACTACCATTGTTTTAAAAAAAAATCATTACCTTAATTAAAATATATACTAATCATAATTACCTTAATTAATTAATATTACAATACATATCACTTGTAATTACAATAATTAATATAATTATGTATTTTAACATATAAAAATAACATTTTTTAGCAATATTTAATAATTGTATTTCATAAAAAATAAATTATATATGATTAACAATTACATGTAATTATCTTTTATACACACACACACATATATAAAATTACATTTATTACTTTAATTATATCAATAAAAAATTTATAGCAAATTTCATAATACATTAAATAAAAAACTAATTTATATATAACACGTTTCATGTGTCGCTGATTTATTATACGTGTCATGAATTTTCACATTAAATCAAATCACATCAAAATTAGTTTTTCTTAATTTATTATTCAAATAAAGGAGATTTCCACTTTTTTAATCAAATGTTTAAGTTTCTTCAATCAATATTAAATATAATTAAATATTGATTAATTACCTGATTTTAATTACAGGAAATTACCCTAATTATATATATTTATTAGTTATTAATTACATTAATTGTACATTTTAACATAATGCATTTATCTTAATTTAAAATAATATTACTTTCCTTTGATTAAAAATATATATGTCACAATTATTTTAATTAATTCAAATTAGAATATATATAGATTGAAATTATCTTTATTATTTTAATTATTTAAATAGACAGGGACATTAATTTCAGTGAATTTAAAGGAGTAATTAATTCATTTCTACTTAAAATGCTCTTTATAAAGCAAAATCAACAAATTTTTTTGTTTTATTTCCATTTAAATAAATGAATATTTAGGTCAAATTAATTGTTGATTTTAATTAATAATTTATTTGAAATTTTTGTTCATTAAAATGCTATTAAATTTTTTCGAATAGGCAACATGTGTAATAAATAAATAAATAGTGTGCTAATAAATGAACAATTTAATATGGATATAATTTAAATGACAATTCCAATTAAATAAATTATATATAACAATTTCATGTAACTATTTTAATTTTAATTTTAATTATATATATTTAACAATTACATTAGCTCCGAATCAAACGATCCCCAATTAATAAGACAAAAATCTAGTTTATTGAGTAAAATCATACAAAGATGACCACATTTGCTTTAAATTCTCTTAAATTCTTTTGAATCTGTACATGTGAAAGGAATAAAAATCTTAGTAGATCAAATTCAAAGCAATAAAGAAACAAAATAATAAAAACTCAAATAAAGAAGGAGTTGATAGCAAGTTGGGACCTTGAGTACCATTTTCACCTCCATCCTTAATCTCATTAACTTGATCGTCCATTGTAGATTATACACTAAGCAAAAACAACATAAGCAAAAAAAATGAAAGGGAAATAATAAAACATAAAAGTGATAAAAAAAATAGAAGCTTCTCAAATGGAGAAAATGCAAAAAAGAGAGAAAAAAAAACGAAAAAATTTACCCAATGTATAGGCACCTCAATTTGACAATATACTTTCTCACCTTAACAAAGACACAGAGAAGACAGAGACAATGGAAGGAATCAATGTAATGGGGTTGACTGCTCAGAACATGTAATAAAAAAATATTGTCATTGAAGAAATGAGAGGAGAGTTTGGGTCTCTCTCGAATATGCACCCCTTTCTCATTTCTTCTTTCCTTGTTTGCCTTTTATTCTTTATCTCTGTTTGAACATCAAAATATAAACATTAAAGTACTAATAATTCCCGTGATTGTGTATAAGGGTGATTGTGAAATTGTGCTCAATCAGAAGACGCAATAAATTATTTTGTTTGCATATAAATATGTCATAATTGTCCATAAATTGATTTGTGTGCAAATGAATGTGAGGCTGACATGTAAGCCAAAAATAGAGGAAAACATTCTGGTGTTGTCAAGTGGGATAAGATTCTATATGAAATTGCTCCAAAGATTGACAAATGGAACTTTCTTGTTTAAAAACATTCTACTTTGTATAGAATATAGATTATAGATTATAGATAATAAGTTATAATTGATAATTGATAATTGATAATAATAATATAATTGATTATTATTCATTATGTTAGTATTTAAGCTAATATAATAACTTATTATCATTATAATATATATTTATAGTAAGTTGTTATAAAATCACATGATAGTAAACAAAAATTTACCGCAATTATAAAAAAACATTTCTTAAAATTTAATAAATTAATAATCAAATTATATAAAATCAAAATTTATTTAAGGTTTAATGATTTAATTGATTAATGTAATCAGAATATATACTTGTTATAATTACCTTAATTACTATAATTAAATATAATGACATGTTTATATGAATTAAAAAAACAAAAAATCGATAAAATTTAGGCTAAAAAAGAATGAAATGATGATGCCATGTGACATTTACCTATGTAACAAAACCTTCTTTTATAATACATAATAGATTGATTTATTTTTTATGAAATTTTAATTATTTATGTACCAAACATCAATTTTTTATCTAATTAAAATTAATTAGACATCTTATAATTATCCAATATTGACTAAATTAAGCAATGCTAATTAATATAATTTAATTTAAAAATGTATCGATAATCATAATAGAATTGAAATTGGATTGTATTTATGACAATAATTTAATTGTAGTTTCATGGACCTTTATATATTTATAGAAATTTGGAATCATTATAAATAATGATATTTTTTCTTAAATTATAACATTTACACTACCTACAAATAATGGTCTTGCAAAAAAGAAACAAACGAATATGAAAAATACTAGTTATATAATTATGGAAAATTTAAAAAATTAATATCTTAAATTAATTTATAATAATTATACTTACAATTAAATTTAAAAATTATACTTAAAAATTATACACAAATATCTTCCCAAATTATACTTAAAATATATAATAATAAATAATTTGGTCCTTGAAACTTATTTTAAATTATTGTCATAAATAATAGAATGTAAATAAAAAATTATTGATTATGTAAAAATTATTTATTGATTTCTATTTATGACAAAATTGGGGTGAATGTAAATAAAAAATTATTGATTAAGTATATGCTTTTTTTTAAAAATCAAAAATTAAGTTATTAACGAATAATTAAGTCAAATGTCCAATAGAATTTTTAATTATAATTAAGGTAGTTATTTAAAAGGTAGGTATTTAATATATTTTTCAAATTCAAAATTTAAATATAGCTATTTAAAACTCATAAATGTAAGAATTATAATAATTATAATTATGGTTTGCAACTAAACCAAATATTTACAAAGCACCATATATAATGATACGTGTTATCTGATACTCTCTATAAATAACATATGTCATTCAAACCTTGAAAGTTACTCTTAATTCGTCATGTGTAATATGAACTTGTGAATAGATTCTCAAATTTATTTATAATGATTAATTAATTAGAAATCATGATTAATATAATTTTAAAGATAATTATTATAAAAAGAGGAGTGCTAACAACACACTCTGGTTGAAATTTATTAAAAACTATAAAATCATGAGAGAGAGTCATTAAATAAGATGTGAGACCCATAATTTTTTCTAATTTCTAAAAAATTTCAACTAGTAAGAAAGACTGTTTAAAAAAATGTGTCAGAGAGTGTGTTGCTAGCATTTCTCATTGTAAAAATTAATAAACTTAACGTTTATACTAATCAATAATTAAGTGATAGTATAAAATAAAACCTTTACATTGTGTATATATTATATATTCAATTAATAAAATAAATAATACATGTACTAACAGTATAATTATCATCTAATCTCAACCCACTATATATGATAAGTTTCTTGACTTTTATGATAATTATCTTAACACTATGTTTGTTTTGGGTAATTTGAGAGAAATATATTTAGCGAAAAAAAATATAAGAGAGATATTAGATATTTCCTTTGTTTGTTTGGAAGGTAACTGAAAAAGAGAAATTGTAAAAATTTATGTCCTACCGTATTATATTTTCTCCCACTTTTTAACCATGATTTTGGATGGAAAGTGCACATGAGCAGTTGCTTAAAAAATAAATAATTTTTATAACATAAAAAAATTAAAAAATAATAACAAATACCTTTTTGTAAAAAAAAATAGAGTAAAAAATATTTTTAATTAATATAAAAATATTTTTTATATAATTTTTTTTATTCTCTTTTCTGCTTATTTAAATAAGCAGGAATTTTTTTTTCTACTTCTTTCTTTTTTATTTTTATCCATTCAAACAACACATCTTTCTGACTATAATTTTCTTTTATATATATCCCTTTTATTTTTTCTTCCAATTTCTTTCCTCTCTATTCCATTTTTAGTCTAATCAAAGCATGAAAGTCATACTAAGAATAATTTCTAATTGGTTGAGAACGTAAAAACTTTTATACTGACAGTCCATGTTTGTTCAACTATTAATATTTTGGCTTGTGCATTATATAGGATAAACGTTTCTTTTATATAATTAAAATTTAAATATCTTTAAATATATAAATTATATTTTTATTTATAATAAATAATTTAAATTGTAACATAAGGTTATTTTTAACTATTAACAAATTATTTTAAGCAAACTATTGAAATTCGATTTAAAGATAGAAATAGAATATGGTATATTAAAATAGATAGGCAACTAAAAAGATTAAATATACAGATAAATATATAAATCGTAGTTTAAGATGATTGAGAGGAAATTTTTTTGACTAAATTTGAGAACAATGTAGCATCCTGAGTTTTAACCTTAGGAAATAAACCCCGACTAAGTACCTTGTACCCTGAAGAGGGATAAGTACTTGTTACCACAAGGGTTTATATTATTACGAGCTCATGTAGGTGCATACTCATGTATGTTTTTGCAAAGATGATTGTGTTTGTGTATAATGAGGAGTATGTTATTTTCAGTTTTGAGCTATTTAAAGCTTTGCTTTACAAAAAGAAAGACGTGGCTCTAGTAATTCGAAAGGGGTGATATTTTATCAGATTAATATATTATTGTAGTGGATTATGTTCATTATAATAATTATATTATGATATGTACATATTTCCTAAATTATGATGACTTAATTAAGGTTTTAATAAAGTATTAATATGAGAAGTATTTATAAAGTTAAAGCTTTGTTTTTTCAATATATATATATATATGTTACTATAGTGATTTAAATTATGAGTTAAACATGAGAAACCTTTTAAAATAAATCTTTTATATTATACAAGTTGCTATAAGGAATCCTAAATTATACTTTTACAACATAAGTGTTTTATTTAAAAATCTAAGCTCTTTAATATATTCAAATATTGCTATAGCGATTGATTTGCAAGTTTAAGATCAATATAAAAGCTTTTAAAATGGATTTCCTTAAATTACATGTGTCGCTATAATCTTTTTAATTAATTTAGTTTTACTTGAAAGAGTGTTTTAGTTATAATTATAAGTTTTATAAATATATGTTATATGTTTTAATTATAACTAGTTTTGATAAACTTTATGCATATGAATTTAGAACCCCTAACCTCGTTATGGCTATAGTTAGTGGACTTATTCCCTAACTATCCCCAAAGGATCCGATGTATTCAAGGCTTCTAAGGGCTAAGGCGATATCAGGTAAACACCGAGGTCACAAAATAGCCATCACGAGATTGGTTTATCAATCTCGTTAGAAGGTTAAACCCACCCACAATCCCATAAACTAAGACCAATGCTTTAAACTAAAGACCTCTTCCTTTATATTCTTACACGATCTATACCCACCTTTTTACTTTGACCCCACGGGACCCCCCCTTCCTCAATAAGTGAAGACACCTCCCCCCTATTATCCTTCATTTCAACGCCCCTTCTCTCTGAGTTTTGCGAAGTCGCCCCCATCACTCAAGCTCTCCTTCCCTCTCTCTCCCTTTGAGTCCTTCTTCCCATGCCACAAGCCACTGAGACACCATCACTAACTCACCACCCTCCTCCACCTTGCCACCAACACGCAACCATCGAGCCTCCCCTCCACCACACTACCATGCCACCCACCATCTGCTGTTGCCACTGCCCACATGCAACCACCACCTCACCATTGTGAAGCCATTGTGAGGCAGCCAACACCACTCCACCACCATGGTATCATCCACCTTCACCATCTCTCAACCTCTTCCTTTTCTACAAATCCACCATCATCATGCCAGCTCTGTGCCCTCTCTAACACAACCACCACGAACCACCACCAGCCACCACCAGTCTGCGACCCACTACCATCTTTGAATCCACCACCAAGACCACCACCTCAAACCCCTTTCCACAAGTTCACCAAAGCCATGACCACCATCACCTCAAACCACCCCAGACAGCTTTGCATGTCACCCTCCTTCCTTTTTTACCTTGAGACCGAGCCACTCTCATCCAAAGGAAGTGCTTAGAGCTTGCCAATAAAGCCCATATCAAGTTGAATTGGCCATCTCACAACATAAAAACCCAAGATGAGTCGCCATTACGAGAACCCCCTCACTTTTCTTCTTCTTTGGGTGTGTTTTTGAACTTTGCATACGGGCCTTTGAACCTTCGAATGCCACATGTAAATACATTTCTGTGATATACGCCCGACGAGCTTCGTTTTGGAAGGTCCTAATGGTCGATTGGACCACTAGAGAAGAAATGACACTGATTACAAGATTGGACCACGTCAAGCAGTGAGTAGAGTTCTTCTCACACTTGAGGTAATTAAAGGGGTAGTGAGATAGTCTACCTAAGGTGGACATGTAGTGTCAATTAGGAGCACATCGCTCCTAACAACTTATAGCTTTAAGTCGGTAACTTTATATTTATTGCACTTATATATTGAATGTGGTGTTTTGATGGTTGTGGGCTGATATATATATTGTGTGGTGATATATGTGAGTTGAGCTTTGGGGATTCAGAAAGGAATCCCAAAAAGCCACATTTAGAGTCAAGAAATGTAGTGTTGCTTTATTTGATTTTATTGTTAAATTTGTGCCTGAATCTGCTTGGTTTTGTGGAAATTCATGTGGTCTGTCCTTAAGGAACCAAGTCTTGTATTTTCTTGAGGTTCCTAAAATATTTGTTGAATATTCTGGCAAGGTAGGTTCAATTTGTGATGGTGTAATATAGCTATGGGTTTATGGACTTTTCAAGTCTAGTTGAGTTGGCTAAGGTGCAAAAGTGGTTGTATGGGAGTGTTTCCTATTTGTCTATATGTGTAACAAGGGTCTGGATGTGTCTCTTGCTATGTGCCAAGTCTTGTTTAAGCTTGTAGGAAATAGGAAGTTCTAAACTATGTTGGATGTGTAGGCTGAAATTGTTGGATAACACATGTTTTGTCTTCTTCCAACTCGTGTGAGTTGCCTAGTGAAAGTTAAATCAAATCCTTTGGTGGGCACGTAGCCTTATATGTCTTTTTTCCAATCTCTGTGGTTTTGGAATTTTTGGAGTTTTGTAAAATATTTGGTGATTTTCTTTGTGGGAGATGTCAACTTTATTTATGGGCAAGTCAACTTGAGAGATAGTTATGGTTTTATTCTATGTGAGGTGTTGTGGTAGGAGTTTGTGTTGACAATGATTTCCTTGGTTTCCTACACCTAAAAAGGTGAATGGAATTGGTTTAGCCCAAGTATAAATGGTGGTTAAGTGTAGGACAAAGTAGGAGGTTAAAGTGAGTCGTTAAGAGATCGTGGTAATCTCGCTTTGTATGAGGCTTGTGTTGTTTTAAAAGTTGGTATTAATGTGGGAAGAGTTGGCCAAAACCCTTTAGTAGGCCTGTAACCTCATATGTTAGCTTTCAAATGAAATTGGTCTTGCCTCGATTGGAGGTTTGGGGGACTTGTGATGGTTTCATGAGCCATGTAGATTATGTGGTATTCTTATGGGGCAGCATGTATTTGTGATTGCGTAATTGCTTATGTGTGGTCTATATATGCTTGGTAATGCCTCACTATGATACCTTGATGGTTGATTTATAATATGGATGTATAAATGTGGATATAAAATGCATGATCTATTCTACTTGCACTCCAATGAAAGAGATGCATTTTGTGTGGCATCATTGATATGTATATATGTGGCATATATGAGTCATGATGAATTGTTATTGCAACATGTTTGATATATGATTATAAATGTTGATTCTTTGCGCATATGATGGTATGAGTGGACTATGGATTACTGTAGTTTCTTTCCCTATTGAAGTGACCTGTAAAAAACGTTGGATTATGTGTTGGTCAATTGGTTTCATCCAACGGCATAATAAAGGATAACGATGAGAAACCCAATAATGATGAGGGAAATGGTATTGTTATGGAGGCTTATGCCTAAATGAGGTTTAGTAGGGTCAGAAAGCCAAATTGGCTATATTTTGTTGGATAGATGGTTTAGTGGGGTGAGAAAGCCCTTTTTCTTTGTTGGCCAAATTAGTATGTCAGGTTTCATTTGAATGCTTTCCTCACCTAAACTTGATGGTTTTAAAAGTTTGTTTTTGAGGCTTTCTTTAAAGTTGATTGATTTTTGAATGACGTCTTACAAAACATGATTTTGATAAGGTTGATATCTAGACTTGTGCACAAAGTCTAGACATCCTTCATAACTATTGATGTCTTTGAATGTTATAAATTGGGTCTTTTGAAAGTGTTTTGAAAATTCAAGCTTTTCCTTGAGTCGCCTAAGGCGATCAAGTGATTTATTGATGTTTGTTGAAAGCCTCATGAGTTTTAAAAATGATTTTCTAAAGTGTAAGTGATTTTGGGTTGAGGAAAGGTAATTTTGAACGATGGTGGGCTTTTCTCTTTAAAATCCATCTTTGTTTCTCTCATCTTGGCATTAATAACAGAAAAGGCATAATAAATTCATCATGCATTATGACATCAATGGGATGGAAAATCTTTTGTGGACTTATAAGCCCAAAAGGCAAAATGCCTCGTACACAGGTGGTTGTCTTATAGATACTTTTTTTGTGCACATTTGATGGTTATTGATGGAAACACCCATAAGGTGGAAATGTTTTGTACGAGGTGGCAAAATGCCTAGTACGGGGTGGTTGGTGCCATATTATAGATGGAAATGGGTACCCATTATGCATCATGAACACTAATGAAAGAGTAGTGCATGACTAATTAGTTGGTCATGCATTGCATGCATTTTGGTTGTTTGTCCCATGAAATTGGGTGTTGTGAAAGTGCTCATGATATAATATTATCTTGTGGGACTATGTGATGGTTATGCAAGCTATGAACTATGCTTGCAATGTGATTGCTATGCTTGTTGATTGTGAAGGATGGTTAATTGTGGTTTACGTGTTGTGCTAGTATATGATGAGTTTTGCCCTCTGATGAGTTGTTGTAGTTGTAGTGCTGCCAATGAGGTGGCATACCCCTTAAGCCTGTTGCGTGTGTTGGATGTGTTTATGTGGGTCCCTGCTAACGAGGAGTGACATACCCTCAAGCCTATAAGCTCCTTTTTATGCTTGTCTAGGTTTGTTATCTCACACTTTTGCTTTTGTTTTGTTTCTTGGCTATAGCCCTGCTTGTGGCTAAATAGTGGATGGATAGACGGAGTCTCATGTGGATCACTCTCGGCAGCGAGGGAGAATGGACAGAGCATAGGGAGTAGCGGGGTAAACTACCGAATCATGTTTTCTTGGAGGGTTAGCTTTTGGTATGGGCACCTTGACAGCTTCAATCCTAGCCAGGTGATTTTGGTGGTGCATGACTTGCACTTATCGATGCTAGTGGATCAAAGAACGTACCAGTTTAGAGCCTTGACTTCCTCCTCCTTGATAGTGACTATAGCTTCTGCCTCAAGGGAGCTAATGACTAGGGAGCAGAGGAGAGTTGCTATAGTCCCTGCAAGTGCTACTACAACAGAGGGGCGTAGGAGAGGCTATAGTCAGGAAGGGTAACATGGCCTCTAGCCATTAGGCCTATAAGTAAAAGGACTTGTAAGATTGTTAGGAAGGTTGCACCTTCGCATATGCCTACCTTCTCATGGATTGTTGGGTCCTCGAGAGCCCCTCAGGACACCATAGAATTTGCAGCCTAAGTGGGCGAAGATAGAGATGGCAATGGGGATAATAGGGACTTCCTTAGCGACTCCCCAGATGATAACGACCCTAGTTTGTCCTGTAATGTGGGTTAAGGTGGTTTTACCCTTAGCTAGTAGGCTTAGTCTTAGGGAGAGTTTGCGGTGTCCATGATTCTTGTGAGTTAGCATCTATAGTTGGGGAATAGGAGTTTATTAATTTCATTTGGAGATTTGTAAACTATCTATAACATGTTTTATTTGGTATTGTTGTCGCAACCAGGGTCATGATGGGACGGCGAAAAATATATTAAAAACAAAGGAGTTGCCACCATAGTTTATTAAGGAAAAACATGGAAAAAATCTAAAAAATAGTCTTGAACCAAATATTGGATTCGGGAGTCAGTTACGCATGGGGAAGGTGTTAGCACTCTATGACATCTGTTATAAAAACAATTGCCTTTTAACTTGATGTGTGAAAATATTAATTGTCTTATCCTCTTGCTTATAAAATTATTAATCCTATTATCTTTTGTATATTTTTTATTTAAATTATAGATTTATTTTATTTTATTTTTAAAAAAGATTATTATTATTACTATTTTATTTTTATGGTTTTTGAGATCGACAGGATTGAGCTCTTGCTCCCACGTATCCTCTGGTGTAATGAGGAAATCAGACTCACGTAGTTCTTTGGATAGAAAAATTGCTTTATGGGTTGGTTTTTTTAGTTTTTAATTATTTCTTGTTATTATTATTATGATTAAGGACTATTAAAATATTAAATCTCAAATATTATAGAATATTATCCACAACGATAGGCAGCCTAACAGATGTGGATTACTTCTATAAAACAAAGTTATAAAAGATTTCATGATATTCAAGTGAGTCTTAGACCCAACATGATAAATCACTAAATCTATATGTTTTATTTTTATTACAAAAGAAATATCAATCAACAATTTATTAATCAATTTTAAACTCTAGATAAGATTTTGGTGATATTCAAGTAGATCCTAGACCCAACATGACAAATCATTAAATCTCAATTTTATTTTTCCTTTTACTAAAAAAACAATATATTAATTAATCTTAAATTCCATATAGGATTTTTTTTGTATTCAAGTAGGTCCTAGACCCAACATGAAAATCACTAAGTCTACACTTTTGTTTTTATTTAAGAATTGATGATTAACAAAATATTAATTACTTACAGTTAGACAAAGCTTTTGTAATATTCAAATGGATATACCCAACATGAATAATTATTAAATCTACAATTTCATTTTTATCTAAAAGAAAAAAGAAAAAATAAATTATTAATTAATCATAAACTTAGAAAACTTTAGCGATGTTCAAATGAATCTTAGACCCAACATGAATAATCACTAAATCCACATTTTTTATTTATTTTTGCTAAAGAAAATTAATTTAAAAAAAACTCTTTTTTTTTCTTTTTTCGGACTATGAAGATCACGTTCACTACTAATTCCAGGAAAAAGTTATCAAGCAAACATTTAAATTATGTTTAAATTCTATTATTACTTTATTCATATTTATTGTGAAGGGGCAACAGAAACAAAATGGAAAACGGATTCCAAATCTTCTAATCCAAAAACGTATTATGATTAAAAGGATATACTAATGGGTCTTAGAGAAATTACTGCTCCAGTCATTAAAAAAAATGAAATTATCCTTGGGCCCAAGACTAATTCGAAGTTACAGAAGGTTTGGGAATTGTTTTGGGCACGTAGCCCTTTTCCCACGAGATGCGGTTTCGACAACCTCAGGGGATAATTCTCGCAGCACCATTACAGAGAGTGTGAGGCGGTATAAGGTGAAGGCGTGACGGTGCAGTGGAGGCTCGCAAAAATGTGGTAGTCAATGGTGGCTCGCACAATGGTAGTGCGGAGGTGGTTTGCGCAATGGTAGCACGACAGTGATGGCGTGTTTTTTCCATGGCAGAACTTTGGTGCCTCGTGGGATATTGGTAGATTGTCGACGACTCTGGTTGTCGAAGAATGTGCATTGACGGCGAAGCAGAAGAGTAACAAATGTGTGAGTTTGAAGGAGCAGTTTGTATATTGGTGAAATTGCAGATCTGAGTATAACAATAGTGTGATAGAGTGTGGATTTTGTGTGCATATTATTTGTGATCTGTAAATGAATTAACAGTAATAAAGAAAATGTGGTGTAAGGTTCATGATTTTTGAAGATAAAAACGAAATTGATGTATTAATACAGGACCAAATATTGTTTATGTTTTTGTATTAATGTGGGAATTATTATTTTGCGATTTGTAAACTCCAATACAGGGCAATTAGAATGAAGACTAATCCAAATACACCTAGAGCAAGTAAATTCAAGCAATGAAATAACAAGACACACACAGGGGAACACCGTATTGACACACAGATAAGGGAATAAATAAAAGGAAGAATACCTCTTGTAACTTCACCAATGGAGTATCTTTCTGCACCTTTCCTTAATTCAACTCCCCTCTCCCCTTTTCTATTTTTTCTTCTTCTTATTTATAGGCTAGTGTAAGCTTCAATTGGGATTATTCAAGTCCCATAACTGTTTCCCTTTTTCAACTCTTCATTTCCTTTTGTTATTATTATTCTTTATTTTGTATTTATTTTCGATAATGATGATGAACTCTTGAAGTACTATTATGAATGAATATGTATGGCCATGGGCTTAAAACTTTTAATTCAACAAGAAATTTAATATTTTTAGTTAGTTACGGTCCATGATAATTTTAGCCCAACAAGAAAAGAAAAAAAAAATATTTAACACAATAATTATTTTTTAATTTAAAAAAAAAAACTACAATTACCCGGATAAAATTGGGTGTTCACAATTGTAAACTGGATACTTATTGTTTTTAGTTATGCATGGAACCTTTCATTTGTTGGCATTAAAGATTTCATTTTTCTAATCCCAATACCCCGTATACAATTGCTATTAGGTATTGACAGACAGGAGCTTTGTATTTTAAGGTTTTTATTTTATGTTTTGCTATCAAGAGTTATACTTGCCTGGTTGTTCATGCTGATTTATATTTTAAATGTGATTATATATAAATTGTCTATCAGGTACCTGTAGACATGATCACTCTAGGTAGCCATTTTCTTTTCTTTTCCCTATACGAGGGTATTGTGTGATGTTTTAATAGGCTCCATATTTTATGAGTTGTTAATACAGGCTTACATAAAAAGCAAAAAAAAATAAAATTACTCAGGTTTTTACCAAATATAGTAAAAGAAGGTTTTAATTTGGTAGAACTAAATGAATATTAGTTAAACTCTAATCCCAACTAGCTGGGTCCTACAATTAGTGTATGAAATGCACATCCAATTAGGAGAATGTCTAATTTAGAGTGATGACAGTGAGAGACTCACTCTCTGATTTCTATATATATATATTTTTTTATACATATTGATTTTTATATTCTAATTTGTAATAGGCTTAAATTCACTTTTGGACCTTATAGTTTCACGATTGTGTAAATTTGGTCCCCAAAAATATTTATTACACATTTGGTCTCCCACGTTTTCTCAATGGAGCAATGTTGGTCTATCGTTAGTCTACCGTCAATCTTTTAATGAAAATTGTTCACTTGGCACGTTAGTGATGATGTGGCATTGACATGTTGACGTGATAGCTAGCGTGTTAGTTTAACAGATATGCTGAGGGGAACATAAACCCCTGAACAACACCTCATATTTACCAAGAGTCTCATCATTAGTTGGTAGAGGGAAACATAATGATACTGGTACTTGGTTTGGGTGATGGTATGAAATTAATGTTCATATTGGGTTTGTATGTGTCGATTTAAGTGATGGCAATGACAAGATTTGATGAGGCTTGGTTTGTGGTTATAGGCTTTTGCATGGTTGAGGATGAGGTTATGTGATATTGGTTTAAAGGTTTAGTTGCATGTGATGATAAGTTGAAGGTGAAGTCACAAAGGTTCATGAAGGATCATTTTTTATATTTTCTTTGTTTTGAGAAATTTTTAATATTTTTATTTATCCAAACAAAATTGGGTGCACACATTATGAAGATATGTTATGTCTTTTTCTTTTTCTTTTATATATATTTTTTTAGTTTTTGTTTTCCTTTTCGTTTTATTTTTTTCTATTTTGCATTTTTTGTTATTTATTTATTTATGAACATTATTATAATTTTAAAAATTTTAATATGATTTTTTTTAAAAATTAAATTAAAAAAGATAAAGAAAATAAAACAAAAATAAAAAAAATTAAAAAATTGAGACAATTAATTGTGCAATTTTCATCTCTAAAGTATGGTGATTGTGCAATTTTGATCTCTAAAATATCACGATTGTGCAATTTTGGTCTTCAGTGTCACATTAGCATGTTAGTGTCACTTCAACACATGTCTCTATGCCATGTCAGCACACGTGTTAGTGTCACATTAGCATATGTGTCAAATTGTCACGTCAATTGCCACATCATCATGTCAGTGCCATGGCATTACGAATGTGCCACGTCAGCAATTTTTGTTAAAAAATTGACAACAAACTAACAATGGATCAACATTGCTCAGTTGAGAAAACGTGGGACCAAATGAGCAAAAAAATTTTGGGGGATCAACATTATACAATCGTAAAACTATAGGGACCAAAAGTGAATTTAAGTCTTTATACTAAAAGAATAGTTAAATTTTTTTATACAAAAATATAATATTTAATGTTATTAATATACTAATGCTTATTATTAATAAATAAATTTAATTTATCAAAGTCTTAATTAGTGTCTTAAAAATATTCATTAGCAATACTTATATTACTCAAAACATAAAAACAAAATTTGGATTCCTTTGAATTTATTTTATTTAAATTTATAAAAGTAAATTTTTAAATCGGTTTTATAAATTTTATAATTAAATTTATAAATAAATACCTATTTTATAATATTTATTAGTTTTAATCGCAATAAAAAATTACTTAACGTGATTTAAATTAACTAGAATTTAAAGTATCTTTAGAACATTTACTGAAACTTTAAAAAAATAAAATTACTCAATTAAAATATTTTTTTCTAAATAAAAAGTGTTTTCAATGTGATCCCTATGTTATTTGTATTATTAAATTGCATTACCTCTGTATTTTGATTTTAATTATGTTTAAATAGTGACATGATGTATTATCATATATAAAAATCACCATCAACCTAGGTTCATGTCAAGATTAATACTACTCAACTAAAAGTAGAGGACAATGCTCTTAGCCTATTATATTATAGAGTTTGTGTTATTTTAGCTAGAGCTCTAAACATTAGGAGAGCTTATTAGCTCATACATTGGTCTTAAAATATCAAAAATCATGAGTGGTTTTAATTTAAAATTGTTTATTTTATAGGATTAATTATGTTTTTAGTCCCTCATTTTATATCAATTTTTGCTTTTAGTTTATCTTAAAATTTTCAATTTCTTTTTTAGTTTTTCCTGTTAACTTGAACTGTTAAATGATGACGTGATAGTTATGTTGACAGCTACGTCACTTGCTACGTGGACAACTTGCCTGATGTGGTAGCCATATGGCATTGGTTGCTTTTGGAATTTTTGTTCTTAAGCTTCTCAAGACCAAAATACAAATCATAGTCTAGGTAAAAATCCAAACCTAGATCCACCTAACTCTAAAAGTCTCAAATTTTACAAGTGAAACAAAAAAAAAATAAATTCAAACCCCACAAGTGTTAACCCATTGGCAAACATACCAATTTGTACAAGTAGATAGTGATTAGTACGAGTATCGTTTCCTAAATGACTTGTGTAATACTAAATTTTTCACAATTAATGCTATGAAAGGAGACATTCACACAAACACGATAAAGATTCTTTTAGAAATTTTTACAAACACTTAGAATGCGGAAATTAAGATTAACAACAAAGAAAGAAAGTGTTGGGGTTTGACTAAACTAAACCGTCCTCTTATGCATACAAAGATTACTTATTGTGTTTATACTCCATTCATTACCATTGACCCATAAAATTATCTAAACCCTAATCCCTTATTGGAGTAGACCTGAGTTACTTGTTTAAACCAACAATCCCTTGATTAATTTACCCAAACAACTTGCTTTAAGAAAAGAGGTTAAGATATGGCTAATAAATCATGTTCTATTCCTAGACACAAGGTTCATTAGGTGCTTACTTCAATTCTTTGAAAAGAAAATGCTTTCCATCATCATCCAAAACAATAAAATCAAGTCATGCGAGATCAAACTATAATAAGCATTAAGCATAGAAATAGAGACACATATGAATAAAATATAAACTTCAATAAAGAACTTAAAAGGTATACATGAGAGTAGTTTTAGTTACATCAAACCCCAACTAAGGTAAATCTAGCTACTTATAGTGAAGATAAGCATCCAAAGAAGAGATGAAGAAAGTGGATTGGAGGTCCATGGAGATCTTCCCAACTGGCTTCCAATGCTCCTCTGATACAGAGAGGTGTCTTCAATGTAGTGTAAAGAATGTTCTGCCATAAATGTTTTTCGCCCTTTTGAATGCCAACATTCGTGCCTTTATTAATTGATCTATCCTTGATACGCTTAGCAAAGTAAACATTTGCTAAGTGAATCCTTCAAATACTTAATTTAGGGCACTAGTTTCATTCAGCAAAAACAAATCTACCTAAGAAAATTCTTCAAGTTTTGAAAACTCTTCTCTCAGGAGTTCAAGTTTTCACTAAGCGAACATCTTACCGTTCAACGAGTTTTGGTCAGTAGGAACCCCTTTTGATTTAGTGAATATCACTCTTAGCTTAGGAATTTCCCTCTAAACAGCTCTAAGCCTTTTTCTGCAAATCCTACAAAAAGTGTTAGGGGATCAATAGTAAAATGTTTAATTTCACTAAGTCTATTTACTGATCCAATTTATGTACATTTGCTAAATTCTGGGGGTCAATTAAAGTCTTAAGTAAGGAAAAAGGAGGAATAATTGTTGGAACCAAAGACGTATGAAGTGTCTAGTCCCTTAAAATTTTGAAGATAATAAACTTATTAAAGTTTAAGTTTCTGTTGCAATAATAAATGTGTTTTATAGCGTTCAAAACCGTGGCGTCCAACGCACTAGTATTAAACAAGCGTCCAAGTGACTCATAATAACGACCGTCCAGAAGTAAGTATCTATCCTAATAAGCTAAGTTTTTTTAAGGCTGAGACTTATACACAATGATCATCCAAGCGTAAGTCCTAATTCGTCTGAGCTTTTACTATATGTTTTTCATAAGTGTTGTTCGTATTTTATGCCTTATCTATTTCAAGACAAATAATGTTTAAATGTATAAGTTTTAAATGAAAGACAAATGCATTTTAGTGTATAAGCGCAGTCTTACAAATAAAGGAAGTCAACTTATCAGACTGCCAAGCCCAAAAAAGAATGATTAGAAAAGTAGCTCTCCAACATAGTCTCGCACTTTCCATTTTTGTGCAAAATCTAAAGTTACCTTTTTTGACTTCTTTGAAAGCTCAATATGTGCACCTTTCCTTGAAGACTGAAGTTGTACTCCCTTCAACGGCTCTTTTCTTCTGAAGACTATATATATATATATATATATATATATATATATATATCAAGAAAGAAGAATGAAGATAGAGAGAGACTCACAAATAGTACTTCATCTTCTATTTTAGTGCAAAACAAAAGTTACTTTTCTAACTTTACCAGAAACTCAATATATGGGCATTCATTTTTCTCTTGAAGACTGAAGTTGGAAATCTCAACGGCTATCTTCTAAAGGCTATATATATTAGCTTAGAAGAGAAGAAAGACAGAGAACTGTAACAAACCCTGTGTTTACTGGACGATTATGAAAACCTTTAAACTTTTTGTAGAAAAGTTCTTATACTACTCTTAAACTATCATACCCTTACATTGTGAATTAATTTGTTTTAACAACTGTTTCACGTTGTGAAAGCCTGAAAAGGCTTAGTGATTAAAGAATACTTAGGTGGTTAAATGATCTGGGTAGGTAGCTTTGTAAAGCCTGAAGAGGTAGAGAACAATACTTATTTGTAACCAAAGGTTGGTTAGTAGAAAACCTTCAGGACAAAGGGACAAAACGTAGCTCAAGTTGAGTGAACCAGTATAAAATCCTCTGTGTGCCTTCCTTCCTTTATCCGTTTATATGCCTATATTAAACATTTTTATTAACTTGCCTATTTTAAATTGGTTATAAAGTTTTTTTTTGAACACACAATTCAACCCCCCTTCTTATGTGTGCCTTGTTCTTTCATTGCGCACACGCCACTATCGACTCTAATCACAACAGGGCATCATCCCTCTTTCCCATTTACACCAACACTTTTCTCTCTCCCCCTTCACTTTCTCTTAATCTCTTAATCTCTTTTTCTCTCTCTCACACTCTCACGCTCTTGGTCAAGATGGCCTTTGCTCTCTCACTCTACATAGTGATAACACTGTTTTCATTTTCCCTTCACTCTGTTGTTGGAAACTTAGGGCTCGAATTGCCCTTTCTAGTTTAAGACTGATAGCTTAAACATATTAGGCTTAGATAACTTTTTCATTCCTATAAAATAGGATTTTTGCTTTTAGTCCTTTATTTATTTTTTTATTTTCATCCTTATACTTTTTTTATTTCATTTTGGTCCCTGTCGTTAGGTTTGTAAACCTAACGGAGGGATCAAAAGAGAAAAACAGAAAATTATAGGGACCAAAAATTAAGAGAACCAAAATGAAAACAACCAAAATTAAGAGAACCAAAACGAAAATAATTATCTTATATTATAGGGACTAAATAGTTATTTAAACTAAATTTATAAAAATTAAACCGTCAAACACTGCAAATGCACTGATGGGGAGCAAAAAAATTAAATATACAACAATTGTATTAATGATTAGCAAAAAAAATTATTAAAATTAAACCTTAAACATACAATTAACCTTGTAGAAGACATGCAATGATGCAATCACCTTCATGTTATAAGGCAAATATAACAAATGGGGAGTGGCAAAAGGGAAACATAAAATAAGATAGAGATATTAAAACGAATGGTAGCAAACGAGTGTGGAATAACAAAGAAACTGGAAGAAGGATGCACGATGTTATTATTATAAGCAAAAACCGCTAAAGTTTCTTGACATTGTACATGATCACTCTTTTTTTTTGAATGTTTACAACCATGCCCTTTATATGAGTACACAATGTAATGTGTTTCTTAGGTAACACAAGGTATCAGTGTAATGTATAGAAGATGTCAATGTGATGTATAACGGGTGCCAGTGTAATGTTTTTCAAACAATAAGGGGTGCTAGTGTAATTTATAATTTTTTTGGCTGGTCACTAGTACATTGGTTGTAGGTTTAATTTTTCTGCTCTCCATTAGTGTATTTGTAGTGTTTGAAGGTTTAATTTTATAAATTTGGTTTAAATAACTATTAAGTCCATATAATATAAGATTATTGTTGTTTTGTTCCTTTTAATTTTTGTTGTTTTCATTTGGGTCCTCTTAATTTTTGGTCCTATAATTTTTTGTTTTTCTCTTTTGATCCCTTCGTTAGATTTGATGGATAAACCTAATGGCAAGGACCAAAATGAAAAAAAAAATTATAGGGATGAAGATGAAAAAAAGAATAAAGGACTAAAAGCAAAACCCTTTATTTTATAGAGATGAAAAAGTTATTTAAGTCAATATATTATTTTAATTGGGATTAATTGTGTTAATTAATTGTCAATTTTACATATGATTAAGTTAATTAATTATTAAGTTATTAAATCATGTCAAGATTTAAATATTAACCTAATTTATTAAGAGTAAAATAATATTTAATTAATATAACAATCTTGTGAAATAATAGTAAAACAAATTATAAGTATAAAATAATAATATAAATTATGTGAACATAATAATTAATTAATTATTAAGTATAAATATTTTAAATAATAGCATCTTTTGTACGTTATTGCATCTTCTCCTCTGTTTTTCTTTTAATCAATTTTTTACCACATTTGAAAACCAAAGTTACACATCCAACATGTTATTGCATCTTCTCCTTTGTTCTTCTTTTAAATTTTTGAATCCCCTTAACATTTTTGGCAGTTTTGGACTACCTGAAAATTAGTTGCAGTTAAAAAACTGCTAGAAACTTGAGAATAAAAATCCCACAAGTAACCAATGCCACATGGTTGCTACACATTAGCCAAATTGTCCACGTGACAAGTAATGTGGCTACCAACGTAACTACTACATTATCACTTAACGATTCAAGTTAATGGCAAGGATTAAAAATGAACTAGGAAAAATTTAAGAGGGACTAAGATTGCTCAAAGATTTTATGAGGGACTAAAAGTAGAAATTGGCTTAAAATGAGGAACTAAAAGCATAATTAATTTTATTTTATATTATAAAATATTTATCTTGTTAATTAATATAAAATGAAACTCTCTAATTTAAGAACTATTTGTGTTCCTCAAATTTTAGGACCATTGTAAAAGAAACCCTAAATTAAGACCTTGCTCCTATTTGTCTCATTTCTAATTAATGATTTGATCTATTATTTTCACATCTATATTAGTTAATATAGAAAGTATAATTCAATTTTTTTAACCAATATGTGTTAAATCAATTTTGGTATGTCTTATAGCATTAATGTTAATTAGGGGTGATGAGAATAAGTTAAGCAAATGGTTGAGAGTCTAATTAATGACCTAACTTGCATTATTTTCAATTTAAGTTAGATTTATTTGCTGAAAAGTTAAATTAAAATATTTTAAAAAATTATTTAATTAAAAATGTGAAACCATTTTAAACAAGATGGATCAATAACAATTATATTATTGTACATTAATATTATTATTTTATGTTAATTTATTTTATTATAAAATTATAAAATTATATATTTATTAACCTATTTAAATGTTTAGAAGCACTGCTTATATAAAGGTAGTTCATTAATCTATTCAAAGGCCTATTATAAAAATAAATTTTTAAATAAGTCATTCTAAACTTAAAAAAGAAAAAAATATGCTAGACCTTGAAAACAAAAGCCTATGTTAAGCAAATAACTAAATAAGTCATATTCCTTAAATTGGACAAATAATCAAATTCATTTAAGATAAAACATAACCTAATTAGACCTATTTATATGCTTAATGTAACATCCCAGGTGCTGACGAGGGTGAGGAGTGATCGTTGGTGCAAAAAGAGATGATGCACAGACAAGGAGCGGCTCCTGGCAGGCTTCCAGCGGGACGGGTACATGAATGAATCGAATACACACCCGAGTGAGAGGGATCCAGAGGCTGTGCAGGTATGTGACTGTACAGTTGAGGATAGCTGAAAGGAATTAATAAGTGCTACTTATACTAATAAGATGCATCTACTTTTCGGTAGCCTATCACTTAAGAACTCCATAGTTAAGCGTGCTTAACTTGGAGCAATTCTAGGATGAGTGATCTCTTGGGAAGTTTCTCAGGAAGCGTGTGGGTGAGGACAAAGCATGTTGAAAAGTCTTGTGTTGGTTTGTGGGGATAGCCGTCAATCTTGAAAGCATCCGGACGTTACACTTAATGTCAATCATGGTGTTAAGAGTTTATTTTATTATTAAAGACTTGTTATAAAAAAAACTCAGAAATAGAGAATATAGAGAAGAGAGAAAACAAAGGAACAAAGAGAATGAGGGAATTCATCTACCATTATCAGAATAGAAGTACCCTATTTATAGGTACAAATTGTAACTGAATGGTTACAAATAACTTAATAGTATTAAGGAGAAATTAAAAAAACATAATGTATAATGAATATGGACAGCCACACAATTAATATTTATAACACTCCCCCTTGGATGTCCATTATTCGAGAATGTGCCTCGTTAAAACCTTACTAGGAAAAACCCTGTGGGATAAAAACCTAGTGCAGGAAAAAGAATACATCATTCTTCAATATGTTATCATCTACCTCATTAAAAACCTTGTCAGGAAAACCCAATGGGATAAAACCATGACAAAGGGAAAAAGAGTGCAAAACGTATTTATTTCTCCCCCTCATGTAGACAATCATCTTTAAGACAACGAAGTCCAATCTTGTGTACCAGTTGTTCAAAAGCTTTTCTTGGTAGTGACTTTGTAAATAGTTCTGCTAGATTCTTACAAGAATAAACTTGTTGAATAGTTATATCCCCACTCTTTTGAAGATCATGAGTGAAAAAGAATTTAGGTAAAATATGCTTTGTTTTATCCCCTTTAATGTATCCTTCTTTCAACTGAGTAATACATGTAGTATTATCTTCACATATGCTTGCTGATGTCATATTTTCTAAAGATAAACCACAGGTTTCTCATATATGTTGAATCACAGATCTTAGCCAGACACATTCACGACTTGCCTCGTGTAATGCTAAAATTTCTGCATGATTATATGACATGGTTGCTATGGTTTGTTTCACAGATTGCCATGAAATAGCTATACCACTGCATGTAAACAAATAGCTTGTTTGTGATCTACCAGTGTGAGGATCAGACAAATAACCTACATTTGCATAACCAATTAGAGATATGACTTGGAAACATTTGAATAAAACAAGCCCATATCCATTGTACCTCCAAGATAACGAAGCATGTGCTTAACTCCATTCCAATGTCTTCGTGTAGGTGAAGAACTATATTGTGCTAATAAATTGACAGCAAATGCTATATCAGGACGTGTATAATTAGCAAGATACATTAGTGCTCCTATAGCACTAAGATATGGTACTTCAGGACCAAGTAGTTCTTCATCCTTTTCTTGACGTCTAAAAGGATCTTTATTTACATCTAAAGATCTTACAACCATTGGAGTGCACAACGGATGTGATTTGTCCATATAGAACCTTTTAAGCACCTTTGCTATATAAGCCTCTTGATGCACAAAAATCCCATTATTTAAATATTCAATTTGTAATCCCAAACAGAACTTTGTCTTTCTTAAATCCTTCATCTCTAACTCTTTCTCTAAACAATCTATAGCTTTTGGAAGCTCTTCAGGAGTTCCAATAATATTTATGTCATCTATATAAATAACAATTATAGCAAATCCATTTCTAGATCTTTTCATAAAAATACATGGACAAATGGGATCATTTTTATATCCTTCTTTTATCAAATACTCATTGAGACGATTATACCACATGTGTCCAAATTGTTTTAGTCCATAGAGAGACTTATTCAATTTGATTGAGTAATCTTCTCGAGAACCTGCACTAGTGGGCAAATTAAATCCTTTAGGGAGTTTCATGTAAATGTCATTATTAAGAGAGCTATACAAATAAGCTGTAACGACATCCATTAGATGCAAATCGAGCCCTTCATGTGC
This sequence comes from Spatholobus suberectus, assembly GCA_004329165.1. Classification (NCBI taxonomy): domain Eukaryota; kingdom Viridiplantae; phylum Streptophyta; class Magnoliopsida; order Fabales; family Fabaceae; genus Spatholobus; species Spatholobus suberectus. Next base: position 18,990,001 of record CM014731.1, on the reverse strand, counting down.
AACCAGACTAATTAAATATCGAAAAGTATTTGCATCTACTACAGGTGAATATGTCTCTTCAAAATCAATACCGGGTCTTTGTGAAAATCCTTGAGCAACAAGTCGTGCTTTGTATCTTACAATTTCACCATTTTCATTTCGTTTTTGCACAAAAACCCATTTGTATCCAACTGGTTTTACACCTTTAGGTGTACGAACTACAGATCCAAAAACCTTTCGCTTAGCAAGTGAGTCTAATTCTGCCTCAATTGCATCTTTTCATTTTGGCCAATCATTTCTTTGTCAACAATCTTTAATGGACTTTGGTTCTTGATCCTCAGTATCATTTATTACATCTAGCACTACATTATATGTATACATATCGTCAACTTTGAATTTATTTTGGTTCCATCGTATTCCATTCATGACATAATTTATAGAGATTTCTTCATTTTCAATAAATTCAGGTACTTGAGTTTCTTCTGCAATGGAAATATTAATTATGTCAAATGAATCTTTTGGACTTTCCATATCCTTAATTTGGCCATCTTGCCTTTTAGCTCCTTTTCTTATTCAAGGACTTTTATCTTTGGAACCAATGGGTCTACCACGCTTCATGCGTGTTTGAGACTCATTTGCAATATTAGATTGTCCAACTAGGACATCAATTCTTATTGAAGCATTAGCAGCTGGTACATATGACTTAGTCACCTTTTTTGGGTTAGTAAATACATCTGGTAATTGGTTGGCTAAGTTTTGTAAATGAAGTATCTTTTGAACTTCCAACTCACATTGTTTTGTACGAGGATCAAGATGAGATAATGATAATTCATTCCAACTAATATCTTCTTCCAACTGCTTATTCTCTCCCCCTAATGTTGGGAAAACTGATTCATCAAAATGATAATCGACAAATCAAGCTGTAAATAAATCTCCTGTTAATGGTTCAAGATATTTTATAATAGATGGAGATTCATACCCAACATATATTCCCAACCTTCTTTGAGGCACCATCTTAGTTCGTTGTGGTGGGGCAATTGGAACATATACAACACATCCAAAAATTCTTAAATAGGAAATATTAGGTGGTTGACCAAAAACCAATTGTAACGGGGAGTACTTGTGGTGACTTGTTGGCTTGATGCGAATCAATATTGCAGCATGTAAGATTGCATGTTGTAACACCCTTAACTGTCAACATTTTTGTAACTCAAATTCGAGCTCTAATAGCTCAGTAGTAGAAATTAAGGTAGATTTTTTTTAAAAATCCTTTAAAACTAAAATTATAGCATATTATAAAATGTGAAATCTTTTTCCATGTAAAACGAAATAAGGGTTTTACTACCAAACCATTAATAAAATACTATGATAACAAATACCAATAAAAATGAAATACAATTGAAAATTCTATAAAAATGCAGCTACATATTCTTGACACGAAAAGAGTTTACATTACATTCTAATGACATTATAACACGGTCTACTACACAACTGGATACTCCTTCAGATTAGAGCATTACCATTCTAATCCCAAGAGAATACCAGTTTTGACACCACACCAGATTATTTCGACATCTAGTATTATGGAATCAAACCATGAACTCATCCTTCCACATGAACGGGTCTTTTACATCTTTAACCACGCTTCCGTCGCGCCACTCTAATACCATCTTGGTTAAGGGTTGTAACTACGCATTGCTAACTCGTGTACCTATTCACCAACAAACCAAAAAGCAATCCATTCCCTATTTCCGTTCCAAATATCCGCAGATGAATAAAGGGATGGATTAATTAGGGGTAAGAATCAAACAATTTGAAACCAAGAAATCAAATAAACCCAGAAACCCGCCCAAACCATAGTTCATATCATATAATTAATATGACAAACATTAATAGATCCATATCATACAATAAATTGTAAAATCATGTATTAAACATTACAACATTCAGTAGAGAGCACATTCACAATTCATAACACATTATCACAACATATGTAAATATCATAGTTATTATGCATAGATAATGCATCCCATTCTCGTGCTACACACAAATAAAGATTTGATGCATGACCTATCGTCTTGCTTTTCAATCCATTAATCATTTCTAGCGAGTTACTCAATAAATCCAAATGGTAACACTACAAGTTTGTCTGTGCTACTACCATCCGCAATTGATGCGTCCCATACTACACCAATTCGGGGTTTTATTGAGACACTCGTTAATGCAATGCATGTGGGCCCATAATCCATTTAGTGTTCATCAATATCCATGGAAAGTGATTGGGAGTACATATATATCTCTCACACCGAGGTACAATCTTCCTCATTATCGAGGGAACGAGCAATCTTTCAGCTTAGGACATTCATAGTCCAAACAGAGATATACTCTCACACTAATCCTAGAATGCTGAGCAGTTGTCGGGGTTATCAAGCTTGGTAAGGCGAATATCCCGGCTCAAGGGTGCTACCCTAGCCATTGGGACCTTCACCACTCGATACCTTACTTCCAAGACCTCCACAAGTGGGTCCTTGCCTTTCATTCCTCAGTGTACCAAACTGTGGCTTCCCCATCCATAACACATGCTCTCAGTGCATGGTTCACAACATCAATATATATGCATATGATGTATGAACATCCACCCACAAGAATAATAGATTCAATTATAAACATTCATACTTTTCTATAAAATTTAGCAAAACCTCTATTTTGGTGCATTCCATCACACCTCTCATTAGGCATGGACAATAAATCAACAGAGGGAAACCATGGCCAATATATCCATTCCACAATTTCATTCATTTTATTAAAATTATCATCACAATCAATTGGCCATTTATAGGTATCATTCACACCACATCTTTTTATCAATTCAATTGCATTTCATTTTTAATGCCACCATCATAGACTAAATCAATCATTCAGTCAATTCGATTCACTGAAACATATTTTCGTTAATCATTAACCATTCATGCTATTAATTGCCAATTAACAAAAGGATCTTGTTTCTTGGTTCAAGAACTCACATCTCATTAACAAACCAATGCTTATTATAATTAAAAGACACTAATTAATCTACACTTGTTCTATCCCAAATTATCTTTTGATTACCAATTTGATGATTCTAATTATCTACCCATACTATAAAACACAAAGTTAAGCTTTAGGGATATCAATTAAATCATAGGCAACTTTTTTGTTTTCTATCATATTGTGATACCCTGTTTCTGTTGATTGTTTTGGCATAGCAAATGAATTTTTCTTCCGACCATATTTTTCAGTCTTTACCTTAAATATGTCTAGTTTCTAAATATAATTTTTCCTAATTTTTATAAAATCATTTAAGGGTCCAATTGATCACTTTTTTCGTGGCTAGTTGCTATCAGAATTTGACAGAACAACAGTCAATCAAAAATTCGCCAAATATTCATCACATGGATTTAGATTACGAAATTTTACAGGGATATTCTAGACATACAGAGGCATCTCTCTACCATAAATCATGAAAAAATTCCAACCACACACTAAGTTATACAGGAAAAACAGAGGCTGTTCTACTGCAGTAAAAATTCAGCAACTTATAATTGAATCTTTAAGCATTGTAATCAAGCAATTGACATATATTTCAAGCAATTCCATTATCAAAAGCATCATATAAGGCCCAACTAAGCTCTATGTGACTAATCATGCAAACACGTCACAATTAGAATCCTCAAGAGTCATTCAAATGAAATTGATAACACATAATTCATCAAAACCACCATCTAGGTCATTATCATTCTTGAAATCAAATTAATCTAGTTTCTACCCCCTTACCCATAGTGACCCGCGACTGTCCACAAGAGGGGAGGAGAGGGCTTTGCTCATTCATGTTGCTAATCAAGCTCTTAATTGTACAATTAAGACAAAATAAGCTTCAATTAGTGTTCTATAACAAAAGCCCCTTGAGAATTTGAAGAAATTTCAATGGGAGACAAAGAGGGATTGATGGAGAATGGTAGATGGTGAGGGGTGACAAATTTATGGAGGAGAAAGAGGAAGAAGAAGAGATTCCACTCACCTTAGCTTGGTCACCAATGGAATTGGAAGACTTGGGCCTTAAGAAAACCTTGGAATTTTGAGAGCTTTGGAAGGAGAATGAAAGAAGTGAAGATAAGGGTTTGGGAGAAGGAGGTGCTCGTTGATTTATAGAAGGGAGGAGAGAAAATACCAAGTTTTTAACCTCTAAGTGTTAACATGTGTCACTAAAATATTCGATGTTTGTTTAAATTTCGATTCAACGGGCTTAGAGGGAGTTGGAGTTAATGACATTAGACTTAATCTAGTCCCTCCTTAATCACATATCTAAGATATCTCTGCAAACAAAGCTTAAAATAACTAGTTTATTTTATAAGTCATTTTATGAGTTATTTACGAACTTATTTTTAGAAAACTATTATAGAGATCTTAGTTTGAGTTCTCCTTGTTCAGGTGAGGTTTAGACACACTAAGGAACCTCCTGTAATTTTTTTGTAATTTTTAAAGCTCATTTAGTGTTTCTAACTGTACTCTATAAGTGCTTGTGAACACTTTTTACTCATATATGCTAAATTATAAAAATTCTCGAAAAACTTCTTAAAATTCATGATAAATTTCTAATCATTTTTCTAAGCTTAAAAATTATTTTTCTTAAATTTCTTGACCATTATATGATTTATCTCTTGATTATCTTTCTTTATTCTAATTTATGAATTGCAAAAAATCTAATTTTATTTATAAAATTACCAAAAATTATTTTGATTTCTTAGATACCTTTCTAATATTATTATAAGGCTAGAATATATTTTTCTCAACTTTAGAAATGTCTCTGCTAATTATTTAGACATTTTTATATAATTCCAATTATTACCTTTATTATTATTATTATTATTATTATTATTATTATTATTATTATTATTATTATTAAGTCTAGATATTATTTATTCATTGAAGCTAAATCAAAGCTTTCAAAATTTATAAATTTATGTCTAGACTTTTGATTAATGTCACAAGACAATTAAACAAATAAAAATTATTAGATAATTATTTAAGTAATATTTTGAAGATGTTACACATGTCCCTAAGTAGATATTGGAAGTTTTGATTTTATGAGTAATGGTCTTGTAATCAATTTTAGACGTTTAATAAACGATCCTGCAAGTCTATTTTGTGTATGAACATAAGCTACAGGATATTCAATATCAATTCCAATAGACATATAATACTCATTAAAAGCATAAGATGTAAAGTCACCAGCATTATCAAGACGGATTTTCTTAATTAGATAATCGGGAAAATGAGCTCTTAATCGAATTAGTTGAGCTAGCAATCTTGTAAACGCCTGGTTGTGAGTTGACAACAAACAAACATGTGACCATTTAGTTGATGCATCAATTAAAACTATAAAATATCTAAATGGTCCACATGGTGGGTGTATTGGTCCACAAATATCACCCTGTATCCATTCTAAAAACATAAGAGATTCATTTCCAATTTTTGCTGGTGATGGTTGAATTATCAACTTTCCTTAGGAACAAGCAGTACATGGTAAATTATTAGATTGAAGAATCTCCTGGCTCTTCAATGGATGTCCACATGAATTTTCAATTATTTTTCGCATCATAATAGACTTGGGATGGCCCAACCGGTCATGCCAAACAACAAATTTATTTTGATTTGTAAATTTCTGGTTTATAACAATATGTGTTTCAATTGTACTAATATATGTATAGTATAAACCATGGGAAAAAGCGGGCAATTTTTCTAATACACATTTCTTATTCAAGTTAAGTCTCATGATATAAAGATACTCCATATTTCCTTCTTTATTTGTCTCAATATGGTATCCATTTAAATGAATATCCTTGAAACTTAATAAGTTTCTATGAGACTTGGAAGAATACAATGCATATCAATGTGTAACTTTGTTCCTCCAGGCAACAATATATTAGCTCTTTCGGAGCCTTCAATTATATTTGTAGTACCGGATATAGTCCTAACATTGACTTCTCTCATTATTAAATAAGAGAAAAATTTATTATTCTTGAGAATTGTATGAGTTGTTGCACTATTAGCGAAACACATGTCCTCATTATTGATGCTAGTCCCAACATTCATTCTTCATTAACAAAATAAATAAATAAATAAAAAGGGGCATAAATAATCAATAAAAGAAATTATTATTTAAAAGTATAAAACTATATTTGAAAGAATAATAATCTTGGTAAAATTCAATAAGATGCTTTGGTGTATGACAAGTACATAACCAATAGTCTTTGCCACTACAATGATAGCATTTTCATTTTCATGTAACTTTATTTGCCCCTCTTTTTCCTTTTTACCTTTTTTTTATATTATTTTTCCACTTCTAGTGAGAAAAATATTCTTAGAATTTTTCTTCATTGATGGTGTCTTCAAGACCCATTGTATCTAGATGAATTGCAACATCTAAAACTCAAGTAATTTTTTTTTATAACATCAAGGGTTTCAAATTCGAATTTTAAAAGATTCGATATATTCATATAATAAAATCATATAACATCTAAATTAATAAAATTAATAAAGATGTAAACATTAAACCTTTATATACTATCACAATGATTAGACAATTCAATAAATTGTAAATTACTAAAGTAACAAAATATGCAATGTAAACAATTACATTGTCAACTCTACTGAATCATAACAACCATGAATATAATCAAAGTGGTAAAAATATATATTTTTTAATAATAATGATTACTCATAATGATACATGTCATTTTCCTTCATTTATAATGATTAAAACAGATAAAATACCCAATACCCAATCCATTGTAACAATAGAGAATTTCATGAAACAATTATAACAATAATAAATTTATATAAATTGATATTAATTTAAGAACTCAATTAATCTGAATGTGTAATTGAAAACTATATTTAATATAACATAAAGTGTAACTTTAATATTCATAACAAAGTGGACCCCTATTTTTGTTTTAATTGTTCAATGACAATTATAATGCAACTATAGAACTATTTGTTCTAATGTAACTATTAATATTACTAATATAATGTATATAACTCAATTATATTAATTGTAATATATGACAATAACATAAAATGTGATCTAATAATAAATTAACATAAGCAATTATAATAATAATTATTATAATAACTGGACACAATAATTAATTTATTATCATGCATTATATCTAATTAATATCTATAACAACCACTTTCCATAATTAATATGCTTTATATGCATTAGCAATCAAACATATTATTAACAATGTAAAAGTTTAATTAACTTATATATAACGTATAAAATAGCAATGAATTACTATTATAAAATAGGTTAAATGTAGTATAACACTAAATTATTATATTATGACAATTTAACATATTAATCATATTCAATATAAACTTAAACATATAAACAATTACAATATAATAAAAGAAATATTTAATATAATGACGTGTATTAATATGGGGAAAAAAATTCTTTGAAATTTCTTTCATGACCATGTCCATGACAATTATCCAGACTATTGCTATAATCACAAATTTGCTCATAACTATGATTATTATATGTTGCTACATTCACTTCTGAGAATGAAGCACTACATTCACTTCTGGGAATGGAGTAATACCAATATGTTTGGCATCATGAATTTTCATCAAAAGATCTTTCTATATATATATTGCTACTACAGAGCATATTGTCAAATGTATTTTAATTCAACGTTTCATTCAAAGCAAACAATATGTACTAAAAAAAAAAAAATAGATGATCCACACAAAATATAGGCATTGTAAGAGCAAATGTACATACCTTTTTGATGCTTGAATGAAGAAAATTAGACCAAACCTTGAGAAATATTTTTAAGACTTCACAAAAATTAATAATCGTGCTGATAATGTATTATAAAAAAGACTCAGAAATAGAGAATATAAAGAAGAGAGAAAACAAAGGAACAAAGAGAATGAGGGAATTTATCTACCATTATCAGAATAGGAGCACCCTATTTATAGGTACAAATTGTAACTGAATGATTACAAATAACGTAATAGTATTAAGGAGAAATTAAATAGACATAATGTATAATGAATATGGACAGACACACAATTAATATTTATAACAAGACTTTCACTTTTTAATCCTTTTCAATAAAATACAACTTTGTTTTGACTGTAGCTAGCTATCTACTTAATTAATTTTAATTTGTCTTACACTTATCACTAACGTCAACTATGCACTACTAGCTTTATATATATATATATATATATATTATTTTATTGGTTACATGAGAGAATTAAAGAAAAAACAGAAGAAAAGGGGCACAAAAACTATAGACGCATGCGCTCAACACCTGTCTAGTCATCCAATAACAACGAAGCCATATGTATCGGAGGAGTCTGTGATGAAAAAAAAAATAATAATTTAACATCATGTAATTGAGAGATTATTTGAGTTCGTTCTTGATTTTATTTTGAGCCACTTTAATAAGAGAAAATATGATTTTGAGTTGAGAGTGATTTTGTCCACTTTCTAGAGAGTTTTGTTCATTATAAAATTACGTAATGAGATAGCAAATTTATTTCATAACAATAGGTAGGGATTTCTTAACAGATTATTCATAATGAATGACTCAACCAATCATAGGATCACTCTTAATACAAAAACTGATCTTCTAATATTCCATAGCTGAAATTAATAAAATCTATAACTATCAATTAATAATTTTAAATAATATTTTAATGACTGATTAATGCAAATCTATTATTATAATTAATTTTTTTTAACGGTCTTCGCCAACACAAAATCCACATCTCTTTGAGCACCCAATCTCGCGCAGAGTGTGTTGCAATCGACAGTCCCATTCCAAAGCCAGCAAGTCTCTAATTCCTTTACTCCAGTTTCTGTACCTGTGGTGCACATTCACTTCCTCTGTCACAGCTAAAGCAGAATCAGAGAGAATAACCGCAGCCTGCATATGATATACTGCCAAAAGCTCCGTAAGAAGAACACTAGCAGTACCCACATTTCCGTGAAAGCCAAACAAAAACCACCATAACAGTCCCTGCAAAACCCCCCAAAGCCACATCTGCCAGTAGAGGAACTAACAGTCTAACACTGCCATCAACATTCACTACAAGAATGTTATTTATATTGGCTTTCTTTTAAGAACATATTTTCAGTTTTGACCATAAAAATATGGATTGTACAATAATAAATAATCTTATTCGAGTAATGATAAGATTAATTCTCCCAAAAGTTATATTCATTTGTAAGATTTGAAGTTGAGACCTACTTAACAAAAATCAAACGTGTATAAGAAAAAGATGACAGTAGCCCAAGCCTGTAAAGTCGTTATTTTCACGTTGTGCTGCGGTTCCTGTAATGGTGGGCACTTTACATTTCAGATCCACGTGGAATACTAATTTATTTATTTTTAAAATCAGTGTCAAGACAATTTTCTCATCCGGCATCCTATATCCAAGCCGTCCAATATCATATCAATATATCTTACGGTTGAACAAACGTCTCCCACGGGGCGAGATACATTAAGATTTCCCACGCTAGCCATCACCATGAAAAATTTTAGGGTAATTATTGCTAAATAATTAAAAATTATTATTAATATGATTTTTAAGATAATTATTATTATAAAAATCAATAAACTTATTGTATATAATTGTTTATGATTAGATGATGGTTGTTATTGGTGGAAATTCGTTTCAAGAATTTGATTGATTATAATTCTCGACAAATAACTTCTCACAATGATTCTAACAAATAAAATATTTAGGTTATGGGACTTAGAATCGAAAAACTTTGTCAGTTCTTTTTATTTGAACAAGCAACGCTTATACTTTAATTTCAATATAACCAGTCATGCAAATCAATCGAAAATGAATTTTCAATATGTTAGATGATTTACAGATATCAATAAGTATAAAGATTTGAATGAAGTACATTTATATTGCATCTACCACCAACATAATTATAAATTCGAGAATATTACAAAGAACAAACTTTCATAAATAAAAAGGATAGAGTTTGGAGAAGAAATAGTGGTTAAGGAGTGATTAAGTTAAGTTTCGAGAAGAAATGGGGATTGGGAAGTGAATAAGTTAAAGTTTCGAGAAGAAATGGGGATTGAGAAGTGAATAAGTTAAAGTTTTGAGAAGAATTAAAGAAAGAAATAGATGAAAGCAATAAATAAATCAAACACCAGTGAAAAGAAAACTAAATTTCATTAAAAGATGGGTGAAAACATACACAGATTCCTTACAACCGATAGCCATGTGAGTGCGGCATGAATGGTATTACAGGAAAGTGTACAGAGTTTCAACCAAAGAGAAAAATAGCAACGCAATGCTTTATTTATAGACAAATACTACAAACGGTCGAATTATAAGATTTTGACACGTGTATAGTGACTAATATATCCTATCTAAGATTTTGTCAATTGTCAAATTCCTCTAACTTTAGATAACTGCTACTAATGGCTTGAAATGATCTTCGAGCGTAGTTCTTTTCGACCTCGAAAAGTTATTTTCTTCTGTAACTTGTATTTTGGACTTGCTTGACTTTTTTTTGATAGAACTGTTATTTTCTTCTGAAAATATTTATCATCTGTTTAACTTAGAAAATTTTATTCATGACCCCTAACAATGGTGTAAAAAGTGTATTGTAACACTATAAACTAGATACTACAAAAATTATTCAATGCACCCCCTTTTACTTATACACTTCTCTTTTATTTTTTTAATTTTTTTTTTCTAAAAATATCCTTTCTGGAAAGCAAGTTGCGAAAAGTAAGTTTGTAAAACTACCGAGCGTCAACTGTCGTGGGATTGTTCCAGTTTAAATAGTGGTCTTAAATTTTAATCTTAAATATGAAGTTGCATTAAATACTCGAAGAAAGAGTTTTATCACTTATAAATGTTCCTAGCCGGCTTAAGCACAATTGTCGTCCATGAAGAATACCTATAGTCCTTGACAAAAAAAAACGTAAGTTTGCATTCTCTGCCCTCTCGCTGCACTTTGTTTCAATCGAATGCTACATTGATGATAAGGAGGAGGAGATGCTAATGTGCGCTCTTGAGGTTCATAGGAAAGTCACTGAAGAGGTTTTCAAAGAAGCCATGCAAAAGGAAAGTTTGTAATCACTTATTGAAGCTGCTAACATGAAATGATTGCCTGAATATTCCAACTCTACCTTCAATTTACGTGCCAAAATTATCATTGATGACTTTAAAGTTGTGTCCCTTGTTAGGTAAGTACTGAGATTGCTATGAATTATTACCCTTTAAAATTGTTGCTAAGCTATTTGTTTTGTTGTTCGTGTAAAACCAACTTGTGTGCTTAGCGTGATGATCATCCTTATTGGTAGTTTCTTGGTGTTTGTCTGTATGAAATTTCAATTTCAAATGCTTGTATTTGATTGTTTGTGTTCAATTCTCTAGATGTTTGAAGCATTCTGCAAACGTAATTTGTAATCGGTTCCACTGTGGTAGCTATTTCGCGGGGTAGAATAGAGGAGTCGTTTCTAAGTTCTATGAACCCATTTGCCATCATTCGGTAAGGAAACCTTCAGCAACAAACAAAAGAGAAATTTTCTAAGGGAAAAAAATGCAGGAAAATAATCAAATATATCAAGAAAGATACCAAATAATGAGTGCGTATGATGTAAACAACCTTCTGGTCTGAGTTGCTTGGAGGGAAGTGCATCAGTAGGAATCAGAGCTCGGCGGTGACAAAATCAGCATCGGAGGCTTGAGATCAGTAAGGAGTAGCCGGGAATAGAAAAGAAAAAAAAGTGATTCAACCATTTCTGGCCACATAATTTTCTGAAAATTAGTTTCTGAAATGTATTAAATATATTCTGAAAATTAATTTCTGAAATGTATTAAATATATTCTGAAAATTAATTTCTTAAAAAAATTATAAAAAATATAAAATAAATGTATAGATAAAAAGGAACAATGCATTTACCAATTGGCATTTAGAAAAGAAAAGGTCTTTAAAACTGATCCAATTGCTTGGACAAGGAGGGCTATTTTTTTTTTCCAACCTAATTTTGTGTTCCTCGGACTCTATGCCTTTGAGCTTTGGATATGCCTGCTCTTGTTCGGCCGGAAAATATATAACTGAATTTTTAATTTAGATAATATAATGTTTTTAAATGCTTAATTATTTTTATTCAGTAAATAATTATTTTACGTGATATATATATAACCGGTTCCACTATATTCAAACTAATAAATCGTAAATCACAATAACTTTATTAATTCAATTACAGGTCCAATTTTAAAAATATTATGTTACAATATTGTCTCACTATATCATGTTAAATATACCATAATTGATCGATAAGCAACTTCAAGACATAATGATTGTTTCACCAGACAAAAACTCAATTGCTTCTTTGTATGACTAGTTTAAATTTAGTCAATTAATTTGTTCTCTACTTGGCTAACTGAATTTGTGAAACTTTATCTATGTGAATTTTCTGAAATTGATTTAGTGATACATAATACTCTTTTGAAGATTTGTTTGTCCGTTTTTATACAATTTCAAACTGTTCTTTGCATTAATTATTTTTTAACCATAATTGTAACGCTTGGCCACTTTTAGAATTGATGATTATCCGCACAAATCAATACAAGACTTTTTAGTGTGTTTTGTCCTCACCCACATGCTTCCTAGGAAACTTCTCAGGAGATTACCCATCTTAGAATTGTTCCAAGTCAAGTACGCTTAATTGTGGAGTTTTTAAGTGATAGGCTATCGAAAAGTAGATGTATTTTGTTGGTATAGGTACCACTTATTAATTCCTTTAAGCTATCCTTAACTGTACAATCTCATACTTATACAACCTCTAGATCCCTCTCATTCTGGTGTGTATTTGATTCATTCATGTGTCCCTCCCACTTGAAGCCTGTCAAGAGCATCTCCTTGTCCGTACCTTATCTCTTTTGCATTAGCGATCACTCCCTGCTCTTATCAGATCCCAAGAAGTTACAATAATACTCTTAGTTACTTTACAATTTTTTAGTCAATAAATAATAAATGCCGTAAATTGTCTCTTTTTTTCCCCACTTTTATGAGGATTGGAGAAGACAACTCCATAGTCATTATTCTTGCTTCACACATTAATTAATTAGGTGAAAAATAATTAAGTGAGAAAGAGTGATATGATTAGTATCAATAATTTAAAGATAATTTTGAAAAAAAAAATACAATTGTTAACAAATTTAATGCTACTAATTGAATTAACTGATTTTCTTAATTCATGTGATTTAGTTAAAAGAGTCTTATATATAGGGATGAAATCATGAAAGTAGTACTGGATAATCAATTTGAGATTTACAATATTGATATGTTTAGTTCTATAGGATTTGCTTCTTTTAAACGAATCAATAGTTTTGTAGAGAAACTTGTTGAAACTTGAAGACATATTTATCTATTAGTAAATGTTTTGCTCATTGCCAAAACTATGATAGAAAAGTTTTGCTCATTGCCACAACTATGGTAGAAAGAGCCTTTTCTGCTTCAAAATTGTGGAAAATCAACTATATAATTGAACGAGAGATGTATGGATGAATAATTTTCTAATAACTTATATTAAGAGAGATGTATTTAATAATGTTGACAATAATAATGATTTCAAGACATAAAATCATTTAGAGAACAATTGTAAAATATGTAATTTATTTTTTATTCATAAAATGTGTAATTTATTTGATCATGCATATTAAAATTTTTCTATGATTTTAACATTCATATGCCTTGCTTCTTAAAACCAAGGATGGAGAAAGGATGAAAGGAATAGTAAATAATCTTTGGTAGTAGGAAGGTCATGAAGAAGCTAGTGCAAATTCTGAATGAGTAGATGGTCATGAATTTAAAATTGAATTTCAAAATGGCAGAAATAAATATCACAAATTGGGTAAGAAGCACGACGCTTTTGGTTCGAATTGAAAGGAGTTGTGGCAATTGCTGAAAATGAGCTTAAGATAAGAATTCAATGCGAAAATCTCTGACTTCGGTCCAAAAGCACTTCAAATCTGGTCCAGCATCCACAAAGGTGTAAAGAGCCTTCTTATTTGGAGATATTACCAGGATAAGGATATGTTAGTCTGGGGAAAGCTTTGGACATAGTCTGGACTTATGGTGGGATATTACTCTTGATATCCAACAAGCATTCTCTAATCATTTTAAGGTAAGACCTAATATTTAAGATAACAAGGGTTTGAAGCAGCTAAATGGCCTGATGATGCTCAAGTTGCTACTTGCTACCATATTCGATTCTACTCTCATTGACTGGAAAGTTAGGGAAGTATGCCTACTCTTGGCTGGTTGAAGTAGTAGTGAGTTATTGCTACTTTCATGATATTTGTAGGGAAGTTTTCTCAGGCACAGTGCTATTAGGCTGATAAATTTTATATAGGGGTTTGATGCTAGGTTCACATCATTGTCTCAACGCTGACCTAACAGGGGCTCTAATAAAAATATGGGTAATGTCGCTACTTGAGGTGTTGGGGGACAATATTTGGTTCAATAATACTTTAGTTTTTTTTTGCATATTTGGTATTTGGAATTGCTGATAACTGCTAGTATAGTATGGTGCACTAAACTTGTGGGACTGTATTCCAATGGTGAAGTGAGCTAAAAAATTGGATGTATCTATTCCTTGAATTTGTACTGGTTTAGTTTGGCTGGTTACAAGTACTTCATTGCCTTGGAAGGTGATGATCGATGATTTTGTTACTTGAGTACATATCTCATATGGTAGATTTTCTCTTGCTTTGTTATCATTTCTGTTACAACATATATGACTCAGTTGAAGGTGTGGCCAGGAAGTGCTTACTAGTAATGTCAAGTCCAGTACCAGAATGTTGTGTTTCGTTGGTCATGCTAAAAGCGAACAAACTTAGACCAAATATTTAGAAGCAACTGTGATTAGCATGGATTGCTCCCAATCCGGCATGAGGTGCTGAGTATGATGGATGTTTGTTAGCAAATTTGATTTTCGAAGTGGTTCTATCCTACAACTGTTATAAGGGAGTACTGTATACCATGGTTATAGACTTATAGAGAATAGTTCACATGTCTTAAGGAAAGGGTGAATTTGTATATCTTAGGCCTTAGCGGAATCTGTATGCTGAGAAGGTTGTGAAAGGATTTTGCATATTGATGGCACTGGTTGAGTTAGTTTTTTGGAAGTGGATGTGCACTTAGTTTTGAAATATAATGTGAAGGTAGTGAGAGGTTTTTAGTGAGATCTGATTCTATACAATGTGTTGGCACTTGGTAATGTAATCTATTATAGTGTTCTTTCAAGGGGTTAATGATGGGTCACCCATTCTTGGGCTTATTGGGCCTATAGTTAGGAGCTAAATAAAGAAGAGAAGTGGTAAGGGTAGAATCGAAATTGGAGGGAGACAGAGTTAGAGGGGGCATAACAGAAAGTTCAGGTGGCAAGTGATGAGTGGAGAGAGAGAGAGATGAAAATAATTCTATATAGAGGGAAGGTTGGGGGTGGGGTGTCGAGAGGGGGATCAAGGAAATTGTTAAAAGGAATATTTGGTGGGGCTGAGTGAAGAAGCTGATTCTTCCTCAGAAAAAGGGTTCTATATTTCTGTTATTTGTTTGTTTTCTATTGTTCATCTTGTAACAAAGGTTTATACCTTTGATGTCATTCTAATTCAGTATCAATATTATTTCAGTTTTACCATTCCTATTCTGGTTCCTATCGGTTTATACCCGACCTGTTCTATCATATACCTCAATACATGAAGCATGACTCAGCACAGATTGTCTTCTGATATAGATGCATTTATTGGGAAGCAATATCAGCGCAGGAAAATTGTGAAAGATTAGGATAATTTCATATTTTTTATTCCCTGTTCAAATTAGGATAATTTTAGCTTTTTATTTCCAGATAATTTGGGATTTCTTTCTGTTTTTATAAGATAAGATTCTGCTTAGTTTGAATTTAGTTTGGATTTAGCTAGAATATATTTTATTAGATAAGATCTTATCATTTAGGATTCAGTTAGGATTTCTTATCTGTAGCCTTTAAAAAGGGCAGTTTATGACTGGAATGAAATTATCAGAAATTATTTCTTTAGAAAACTTCCTTGTGGGTTTAGGAGGGGCTCTGTCAAGGACGAGTCTGCTCCTTGCCTTCACTATAGATCGCAAGATGTCTACCGTGTCTAGACCCGTGACTCGATCCCAAGCAAGGGCACATAACATCTTCTTTGTGTCAATACCTAGTGGGATAAGGCTTTTGCTGTTGTTATTGTTGTTGTGTCAATACCATAATAGAACTTCAGTGATTTATCCAATGGATCAAGTGGAAGAAGTCTATCATATATACAACTGCACACAGGATGTTTAGCTTCTTGTTATTGTTTTATTTGTCAACTTGTTTCTTCTTCCTTGTGTGGTTGGGGTGGTATAATGATGGTGTTGGCTGTTGTTCACGTCTTTACTGATTAATGTGCTGGTTTAACCCAAACAAAAGATCTCTTTCTCAAGTATGCAGTATTAATGAAAAACACCTGCCTGTAGAAAGAACTAGGAACTGCTGCAGTGCAGCCTTTTTGTTGGTTGAAGTCTGTTGGTCTTAATAAAAGTGTGTGGTCATATGAGGTTGATGTTTTGGCTTCGGGTGTCTTGGACTATATTATAGGCGTTAAAGGTTGGTTCTGTTTTCAGGATACAGAACTTATATTGCAGTTTTCTCATGTTTTGGTGATGGGCTTGAGCATTCTATATGCATAAGATCTTGTTCCCTTTATGTTTAATGAATTATTTGACTTAAAAAAAAAGATAGAGAAAGTATTATTACAAAACTAAAATTATAGAGAATGTAACTAACTAAAAATCATACCAAATAATCGAATTCATAACAATGTAGTTCAATGTTATTCATAATATGTAATTATTTCCATCATTGTTCCCTCCATTTGTTATTTTGATGTTGGAATCCCGCTCAACCTAAAAACAAATTAAAAGAATAATTATGCAAGTTTAACTATTCTGTTTTGTTGCTAGTAAATACAAGGACAAGGAATCCGTATAAAAAAGACTGCTATCATATCGTCATTCTAGTAATATATACTAAGGCTTTTTTTTTTTAATAAGATAAAACATTTTCTAACTGGAACAGAGAAAGATGACAAAGAGTTTCACGACTGGGGGGCATTGCCTCCCTAACTTTGATATGTAAAATGCACAAGTTTTCTTTCAACATATTTTCAGAATGGATTACATTGCTAGTTTTGAACTTTGTGCAGTGTTGGTATTAACATATCATTTTTATTTTGTTCCATTTAGTAATCGTTTTTAATATCAATTTCAAGCAGTGTTTCATATAAACGGAAAGGGAAAATTAGGCAGCAAAAATATCAAACACGATCAATATTTATGTAATGATAGGGAAGTCATAAAAATTGCAGTATGGCAGGAACACGTATTTTGTTGGAACATACCAAACAGGAAAGAAGACTTACCCATGTTAGAGTCAGTCAGACTGTAAAAGTGAACAGTTCATGAGTACTAGACAATGAATTCCTGAAACAAATAAGATAAAGTGAGTTGAGAAAAACTGAAACTACATATAAAGATTTAGGCAGAATATATATTTATTTAAGGATTTAATTGTATGCATTTGAGAAAGTACACTGCTAACTCAATAAATTTCATTAGTTGGGAGAGAATTGGAATTATCATGTTGTAACTAATAATAATTTTTGAGGTCCAAAAATAAAGTAGAAAAGTATACATGAGACCAAAACATTTGGGATGGAGATCATTTAATGTTATATATGATACAATCAATTTAATAAAATTGAGAGCAGACTAAACAAAACCACATGGCTTGGGTAAATTTTATCCCTCAATGTCATCACTAAATCATGTTCTTAGCTTCTCCATGTCAATTAGAAAATAGTTAAGAAATAGTAGAATGTGCTATATCATTATAAAAAATTACTCGACAAAACATTAATAAAGCCAAGGTAGTAGGTATAATCAATGTCACCACTATTATATCCCCCCCTCCCCAAAGCAAGGTGTAGATAATAGTGCGTTAAAAATGGTGAAACACGAAATATTTTCCGAAAGCAAACTTAAAAGAAAGTGTACAATAGAATATAACCGATCTTTATGATTTCACAACTTGCCTCCCTCAGTGCACAAAATAACCAATGAATGTCAAGGAAGAAGATGGGAAGAAAATCTATGTAAGTGACAAAGTTGGCAAGCCAAACAAGTACGTGTGTACTCCCTAACCGTGAGTACTAGCATAACAGGTTAATACCTGCTTACAAAGTCGCAGAGTTCAGATCATTAACTCGGGTTGCTTTCCTCAGTGATATTCTCTATATGCCAAGGAATACTTACGAATTGCTGCGAAAAATAATCATAGTAGTATTTCATTTGAGGGCATCCCATTGAATTCACTTGATAAAAGAATGGGAGTATCAACTTAGAAGTCCCCGTGTAAAATCCTACAATGCTTGGTAAAGACTGAAGGGACAAAGCGAGGAGCTGTCCAAATATTATCTTGTCTTCATTGGATTCATGATCTCCCTCTTTGGACACTATTTCCTGTATTGCTTGGCAATCCTGTACGAACAAGTGCTTCAGAAGACCTAGACTTCTGGCTATTGAGAATGTGAGCAAATATACCAATCCATGACATCCAGTAACAGTCAAATATGTAAGATTTGAAAAGGACACACTGGATGGCACTAAGATTTCCAGGCACGGGCAGAAAAGCACCTTTAATGTTTCTAGTGTTTTAAGTAATGGTTCTACCCATGAGTGCTCTAACCCTATGGAACTAAGCTTGTGGAGAATATCCAAATGTAAGCCTTTCAGCTTTGAAACGATTTTGGTACAACCAGCACTAGGTTCTTGGGAGGGGAATATTTCATTGAAGGAACTACAAGCAACTTTAAGATTTTCAATGCTGGGTATCTTTTCAAGTAATCCACTTGAGAATATATTTGACTCATCATCATCATGAAAGCACAACAATGTTAGAAATTTTAAATTATGCAGGAGGTGAGCGGCATTTGCACCAAATTGTCCTTGCCCAATCATAGTGTCTTCCTTAGTTATTGCTTGATGCCCCAAGTTAGGGATAACCTAGGAATCAAAACCACTAAGAAAATAAGAATCACGAACAAGAGGGTATAACGAGAAAAGCAAGAAAAAGGTCATCAACAGAGGAAAAAAAAGAAAAAGAAAGAGAAAACATGCAAGAATAAGAGTAATAATATCTAAAACAGAAAGATAGAAAATGTTAAGTGGTTAACAAGCATTCCGCCAAGAAATAAGAGCAAAATAAAAGCAGTACAAGTTGAGAATTTGTCTTTGCCTGAAACAATCCATGTGAAATCGCCATAGCGTCTTCCTTTCTGAGTGACAATTGCTCCAAGTTTGGAAAAATCTATAAATTATTCAAAACAAATATATATATAAATATATAAAGAATGTAATGAGACCCAACTCACTTTACTATGAATAAAGTTTTGATATTGTATTACAAAGGAAAATGTCTAATAAATTTATAACACTATCAATTGTATTTACAAAAAATGCTAGGAACACCCATACACTATCTTTTCAACGTGCATGGTGGAGAGGAAGACTACTTTAAGAAGCTCAATTGCCTCTTTTTTGTATCCTCTCTTAACTTTTCTTTTTTCCTCTTTTTTTATTTTGGTTAGAGGATCCTCCGAAAATTAAACAATTTTTATATACTGTAGATTAATTACAAAAGATAAAGATATCCTTTCAGCACTTACATATATTTAATCTTACCGTTGAAAAATACATTAGTCATGTATGATTTCATGTGAGGATGGAAAAAACTATTATTTCATTACCCATTATATAAAAATAGTTATATATTAATTAGTGGGATTTCATTCTCTCATCATCTAGAGCTATTAAATATAATGAAAGAAAAATACTATTAATACACTATGATAGTTTTTTTTAACATTCCTTTTATTACTGAGTTTTTTCTATGATGGTCCAATTAATAGAAAGTGGAGCCAAATCATTTGAACCGGCATGGGATGTCAAATATTGTGTGACTAGTGTTCTTTTACAATTTATCCATATTAAGAACTGCAAGCACAAGATGAAAACTCGAGGAAATTGTTTTAATACCTTTTCAACTATGAAAATAGCTTGCTGATCAATTGAAATACCAAGTTGATCCTCTATATCTGCAACTTCACAACTATGATGCTCAGTTGTAAACAATTTCAACTTGTCACAATGATATGTATCTAGATATGTTAGCATAGGCCATTCTAGCGAGTGTTTTCCAGGGTAGAAATACTTGAGCTCTGGCAATCTCCATAGTGTTAATGTGGTCAGACAATGGAAAATGAACTGTTTAGTTTCTCCCTTCAAGGCTGCTTTATCTTCTACAAAAATTTCCACCAACCTTGCACAATCTCTCACATCAAGCATAACAAGATGATTGGCCATTGATGTTGGAAACAAACTTTTAAGGTTTTGACAGTTATAAGTGTTCACTTCTTGTAAATCTTGAAGGCTGAGAATTTTATCAGGATTCAGATTCCAGATATGCTCCAGATTTGGCAACTGATTCAGAATCAGTTTCTTCAAAGGAATAGAATGCTGAGAAGCTGGTTTCATATCTGCTCCCATATCTTTCACATCAACTATTGCCTTAACAGATTGACAGTTGATTACATGAATCTCTTTCAAGTTACATAGAAATGGAAGCAAATAAAAAGGAATCACATTGGATAAAGATTCACATTCCACCACAATTAAAGATTTCAAATTGTTGAAAGAATTGTTACTTGGGATTGGAACAACACCAAGCCATATCTCTTCTGAGTGAGGATGATCACCAAATTTCAAATGCTGTATATCACATGCAGACATTTCCACCTGTAAGTGTAAAACAGTTATTAATTTGAAGAGTTTAACATATAAATATATTAGGAGGGTGTTTGTAATATTCTTATTTAACACATAAAATTCACTTAATACAGATTGTACAATGCATGCATATGTATAATAAACTAAGAAATTGTTAAAATCTACTTCCTTAATTTTTCAATTGATAATTATAGTTTTGCACTTTACCGTCTAAAGTATATCTCCCATTTTAAAAGAGTCAAGGCAAGTTGTTGAACTGAAAGTTAAAACTAATTTTAATATTATGAACATCCATGTATAGTATGCCAACATGCATGTCCTAGATGTTATAGATATGATAGAAAACCGTTTACATGTCTTCACCTAACAACTTAAACTTTTGGGATCATTGGTTCATGACATGGTATTAAAGTCTCCATGACTAGATAGTTTAGAAATCAATCCTTGTTGTCCCTATTCTTCTAGTAAAAAGTTAAATTTAGCACAAGGTAGATGGGCTTATGCATCATATTCACACTAGCTTTTGAGTGAAGGGACATGTTAGAGTTATAAATTTCAGGGTGGAAGGGATTTATATTGAAAGAAAAATAGAGACTGTTCAAAACTGATTGAAGAAATGGGACAAATAGGTGTATGAAAAGTTGGATGTAAAAATTCAATTGTTCGTAGATGAAATTAAGGAGCTAGATATGAAACATGAGGTGAGTGGTTTGTACATATGGAGGAAAGAGATAAAAAAAAATGAGGTATTTTACTGAGCTGCGGCAGCAGTTTAAAAAATACAGAAAGTTTGTTATTTCAAAAATATAGATCAAGGTGGCTGAAGGAAGGGGTTCCAAACTCGAAATTCTTTCATGCTTGTGTCAAAGCTAGAAGGAGATGCAACCAAATTTCTACTTTGAAAGGTGATCTGGTTGGCTGGTTCATGTTGCTAGAATTAAAAAATGCAATGAATTCTTATTTCTAGTCTCGATTTTCGGAATCTTACTGGATGAGACCCACTCTTGATGGGGTTACTTTTCCAACTTTTTCTGTCACTCAGAATGAAAGGATAACAACTCTATTTTTTCTTAGAAGAAATAGATGAAATTGTCATTAAGTGTGATGAGAATAAGATCCCTGATCCTACGGTTTTAACTCTTGTTGTCTTACTTTGTGTGCTAATTCCCAAATGTGATCTTATAAACTTGGGAGATTTTCGTCCTATCTCTCTACTAGGTTGTTTGCATAAAATTGTAGCCAAGGCTATGACTGTACGGCTGGGGATGGTTATGGATTCCTTAGCGGCTTGAAACCAATAAACTTTCGTTGATAATAGGCAGATTTCAGATGGAATTGTGGTCATTAACGAAGTGGTGGATTACATAAAAAGGACTTGAAAGGGTTGTCTAATATTTAAAATTGACTTTGAAAAAGCATGCGATTCAGTTGATTATATGCTAGGCAGATTTGGATTTAATGATAAGTGGACGTTAAGGATGCAAGCATTCATTTTTAATGGCATATTATCAGTGTTTGTAAATGGCAGTCCGACCGAAGAAATTTCTTTTCAAAGGGAGCTGAAATAAGGGAATCCCCTTGCCCTGTTTTTGTTTCTCTTGGTAGCAAAAGGATTGGGGAGTTTAATCAGGAATGTAATGGTGTGCGACAGATTCATAGGTTTTAAAATTGGAAGGAATGATATAGTTGTTTCTCATATGCAATATGCAAATGATACTATTCTGATTGGAGATTGTGATGACAATTTGTGGGTAATGAAGGCTACTATGAGGATTTTTGAACTTGCCTCAGGTTTGAGAATTAATTTTCATAAAAGCAGTATTATTGACGTTAATGTGGATGATTACTTTCTGAAGTTTGTTGCAGATTTTATGAATTATAATATCGAATTTGTCCCTGTTCAGTATCTTCGAATTATGATTCGTGCCAATCCAAGGAAGGCATCAACATGGCAACCATTAGCGGATATGATTGATAGAAGGTTGTCTTCCTGGAAGAATATGTATCTCTCATTGGGGGGAAGGATTATCCTCCTTAACTCGGTTGTTAAACAATATAATAAATTACATGTTACATTTCTTTAAAATGCTGATGGGGGTGAAAAAAAAAAAAAAACAGATCATTAAACTTCATAAGAATTTTTTATGGAGTGGGGTTAGGGAGAGGTGGAAGATCCCAAGGGTTAAATGGAATGATATTAATTTGTAAATCAAAAGATACAGGGGACTAGGGGTGAAAATTTTGGCTTTATTTAATTTGAGCTTGCTTGGAAAATGGAGGTGGCAGTAATTGGGGGAAAACTGAAAAGAAGAACCTTTCGATTTAGGTCTTGGAAGAAAAATGATTTTCAAATCTCTAGTAGTTTAGAATTAAATTTGTATCATTCAAGTGTGGCTTCAATCTAGTAGAGAGATATTTGCAGTAAAGGGCAGGGAGTGCAAGGAGATTGGGTCAATGACGATGTTGCTGATAAAATGAGGAGTGTGTCTATTTTATTAATTTTTATTTTTATTTTTGTTGAGGCTCTGGGTTGATAATGCTCTTTTAAGAGATTTGTTTTTGAGACTTTTTATGAACTCAAAAAATAAAAATGGGTATGTTGTTGATATGGGCAAGTGGGTAGAGAAATTTGGTATGAATGTTTAATTGGAGATAGAGGTGGCAAAATGGGTCGATTTAGTTAGGCCAACCCAAACTCACCCGATATAATGTCAAGACTTAAGCTTTAAATTTTGAACCTGAATTAAACACAAACTTTTTAGTCTGATTTGATCATGGTCCAATCTAGACTTAGCCTACAAAAACTCGCAAAAATCCCGAAAAGATTGAGTTTTCATCGGGCTTGAACTTCATTTTAGAGGTTCAAATTGAATTTGGGCCTTTTTAATTCAGCCTACCATACTCGCAACCTGCATTAGGCTAGCCTAATCATGATAAGTAGCTTGTTTTACCACCTCTAATTGAAGGCGAGGTTTCCTTGTATGGGAACAAGACATTTTGGCTAAATTCCAAAATTTAATTGATACAATATGTCCTATTCTTTGTGTGGATGATAAATGCGTGTGGAAATTTGATTCCTTAAACTCTTTCATAGTGAAATCAGCTTACTCAAATTTGAATGCCAATATTTCCCCCAATCAACATATTTCAGCATTAACGACGAAGGTTTTTGAGATTTTGTGGAAGACTTTGCCTCCATCTAAGGTGATGGCTTTCTCTTGGCAACTTCTATTGAATAAAATTCCAACCAAGGTGAACCTATTTCAAAGAAATGTATTTAATTTGGAAAGTGATTCGAAAAGTGATCTAAATTGTGTTTTGTGTGGCAGCTCGAGGAATAAGCATTACACTTGTTTGGACACTGTTCCTTTTCATCCTGGGTGTGGTATTCAGTGTTTAGTGGATGGGCATTGTTATGCCTATTCTTTAGACCTTATTATTTTAGTCTTTTTATCAATTTTGTTCCACGAAAAAAGGTTCTTCTATACTAAAGGCTTGGTCCATGATTTGGTAAGCTATTGTTTGGTCTATTTGGGAACTACAAAATGGGATTATTTTCTCTAACTGGAGGTGTGAATCTTGGGAAGTACTTGATAGAATGAAGGTTATGTCTTGGAAATGGTTTATAGCTAAGTCCAATAAAGAGCCTTGTTTACTAGCTGAATGGTCCATGAACCCTAACTTATGTATCTAGAGTTGTTTAATTATCATTTGTTTGGTTGTTTTAAGATGTATATGCCCTTATACTCTTTCAATGAAATTTGCTTTACTTATAAAAAAAAAAAAAACTAATTTGGAACATTAACTATGAATTTTGTGACTTTAGAAGATGAAATTTCAAAATCGATAACAAAGATATTTAAAGCTTCATTCTACCTTCTAAAAAATTGAAGTCAATAATAGGATGTTTAGAGTTAGTTGGTGGTGACATTAAAAGTTGTCAAAAAAGACAAATATCATTGGGAGGTCCATTCATAAATATTCACTATTAATAAGTGATTTGTTTATATTGAAAAGGACTTAAGTGTAACTAATTTATTTCTCAAAAGGGAAGAGTGCATATTTTAAAATAAAAGGAGAGAGAAGTATAATTTAAACATTTTTCAAAAAGAGAGTATAATTTACTCAAATATTTATTATTCATTTTAAATACATCTATGTAAATAAGGTTAGGTATATACCAACTTAAAATTAATAATTATAAAAACTTAAATTCCCTTATAAAATTGTTGTAATAATCCTTTCAATTACTAATAAAGAAGGAATTGACCTTTTTATTTTTTAAGATATCAAATAAATATTTTTCATTTCATGTTTTTAATAAAATATTAAAAACATTATTAAAACTTTTCTGTATGAAGATATAACACCACTATAATGAAAACCTTGCTATAAAATTATCAATTAATGATTGTTCCAAAAATATGCATGAATTTCGGCATCAACCGAGGCAAATTTGAAGCGATTAAATTTAGGCCAAAATATAATTTTTGTTCCTCATCTAAATTTGTGTTTGAATTTGGTTCTTTAAGTTTAAAAAGTTTTAGTTTGGTTTCTTGTAGTGTTTTTGTTAGATCAAAATTGTCTTTTTGTCAGTTTTTTATACTAATAGTGTTAATTTTGGTTAACATGGCAAACGTCCATTTGATGTGACATCTCTCACAATTTGTTACTTATCACCAAGTTGACCAAATTAGTATGACAAATTAATGAAAGGACCAACTTAGTCTAACTGAGACACTTTAAGGGGCAAAAGTGGGACATTTTATACTTATGGGATCAAATTGATATAAAAAATTTAAATGAGGGAACAAAATTATATTTTAGCCTTTAATTTACTTCAATATAACCAAAGTAGTATTTTAGCCTGTGTACAATGTATTGGATAAATGTTTATTTTTATATATCTAAAATTTATAATAAATAAATATTTTTAAATATATAAATTATATTATAATTAAAATTTGTTATTGAACATATAAATTATATTTGGATTTATAATAAATAATTTATTTTATGGTATAAGATTATTTTTAATTATCAATATTTTTTAAAGAAATATTAAAATTCAATTTAGAAATAAAGATAAAAAAGATATATTGAAAGAAATAAACAGTCAATAAGAAAATCACACATACAGATAAAAATAAAAATAAAAAGAATGTAGTTTGAGATTGTTGAGAAAGAAGTTTTTTGGACTAGTTGTTAAATCAAATTAAATTTTAATTTAAAATTAAAAAGTATTTAAAAAAATTTAAATTAAATGCTCAATATATAATATTAGTGTAAGACAAATGACTCACTAAATGTAATAATAATTCCTATAAATGCTCTCATTAGGAAAATTTTTTAAAAATGCTCTAGTTGAAGGATTGCTCCTAATTAAAAACATACTCATTCAATATGAGGATTCATACTTATAGTAGAGAAATGTAAGAAACACAATCTCTAACATATTCTTTTAAGCATACTCATTTTTATTGGTTGAAAATTTTTAGAAATTACAAAATTTTTTATGTTTCACATCTTATTTAATTTTGTAATTTTCAAAAAATTTAACCAACAAAATAGAATGGATTAAAAGGAGTATGTTAAAAGGTGTATTCTTATCACTCCTCTTTATAACACAGGAGTAAATAACAATTCAATTTGGATAATGAATTTCTTACCTGTTGGTGAAACAACGTCTGGATTGTCGTGTTGAGATCATTGTGGAATTCGAAGAGAATATCAGACTCCTCCGTTGAAGTTTTAATCCCATAAAACAGTGGCGCATTTATGCCCCCTTCAGAGAAAGTTTTCATATTGGGACATTTAGCTACCGTCCCTGTTTCCAAATGTAACAACTGCAAAGTGGCATTCCCTAAATAAAAGCTTACTAGCTTTGGTAAGGAATCCAGCCGTAATGTTGTGAGGCTTCCAAATATGATCTCATGAGAAACATCTTCATCTTCTCTTTTTACTATTTCTTATATTGATTCGCAATCCTCTATCTCTAGGCTCTCAAGTTGCACCAAACTTTTGGCAGTTGAAAATGTGAATAAATACTCCATCCTTTCACAGAGCCTCACAACCAACTCTTTCAGACTGATGAAAGAAACTGCACAGCACACTAATTTTTCTAACCAAGGGCACTCATAAAAAACTAATGTTTCAAGTTTTTCAGAGTATGGCTTTCCCATGGGAGCTCTAACCCTATTGACTCCAGCTCTTTTAATTCCCATAGGATTAATTGTTTCAATTCCGCAAGTATTCCGTCATGAACTTGGAGTTTTCGAGAGGGAAATATCTCCTTCAGACCAAAGCATCTTTGCACTGCAAGATGTTCTAAATTGGGTACCTTATGAAAGAAATCAAAAGGCAACATGTCTTTCTCATTGTTATAATTCTCAAAGCAGAGCCGAAGAACATTTAATTTGTAAAGGAGATCTTGTGGCAAATGTGCATCGCTCAACAAGATAATGCTTTCCTCATTGGGAACAACCTGGCAATTAAGTCCAAATGAATTCAATTGGAAGGAGGAAAACAATGAAAAGAAAAGGAAACAAAAAAAACATGACGTGCTAATGTTTTTTCACCTTTGCAACCGAGAACAGAGGTTGCTAAGGCCGGCTAATTGGAGCCTCTATAACTGCTTCTTTGTGACTATCATGAAATTCTGATATGAATAGCTTCAAATTGGGACAATAGCCCACGTGTAGATTTTCTAGTCTGGGGCATTCCAGATGGTGTTTTCCAGGATAAAAAGAACTAAGCAGTGGCATAGCCCAAAGATTTAGGCAGGACAAACAGGGGAATTCAAACATTTCAGTTGTTCTATGATCCATTGCATCTTCCTTTCCAACAATTTCTACCAACTTGCCACAGTTCTCTATTTGATGGGTCTTAAGCTTCCCAAGAGTTCCGGCAAGGAATGAAGGGAACAGTGTTTCCAGGTTTACACAGTTAGTAACAAACACTTCTTGCAAACTGGGGAAGCTGACAATTCCTTGGGGGTTTTTGTTCCATACACATTCCAAATTTGACAAGTCTTTTAAAGGAAGCTTTTTCAAAGGAAAGAATATTCCCTTGGCATTGGCTCCACTGTCATCATCTATATCAAATATTACCCGCGCTGATTTGCAGAATTCTACATTCATTTCTTCCAAGCTCTTCAATTAAGGAAGTACATTGGATGGAATTACAATATCTCTTTTATATGCTGCATCAAAATCCAGTTTCTTTAAACTGCCAAAGATGTCTGGAAAAGTAGGTTTGCCGTGCCAAACTCCCTCCATCTCAGGATAATCCACAAGTCTCATATGCTTTGAATATTCCCAATAAACCTTAAAAGCCAAGAAACTCAACGTTAGGAGTGTATGGAAACTACATATAATATGGCAAGGATTGAAAAAAAATATATATATATTTAGTTACTTTCAAAGAGAAATAAATGTTTAAACCTGGAAAGCCAGCACATTTTTTATAAAATAAAACGTGCTTGAACTTTCTATCATGTTAAATGAGTGTAAGTTTTATTAAATACACATTAATTTCGGTGTGTCACATCTTATGATCATTAAATTAAAACATGAAATATTTGCACTATAAAATCGAAGAAAAGAATGGTTAACGATAAAAAGAATCTAAACTGACGTAACATGTTCTTGGAAACAAGAGAAACTAAACTTTTATTTATTAAAAATATATTAACCTTCATAATTAAGACCGCTTGCTTATGACGTGTGTAGCACTTGGATTTACTTTTTTGATTGTAGACAACAATATATGTGCCTCGAGATATCTGCAGCTATCACGTATTAAAATTCATTTTTCATTTTTATTTTCTAATTAAATTATGAGCTTAATTTTAATATATTGTTTATGTACCCATTTTTATATTGTTAATCAAATAGAAATCAGCTTAGATATGAAATTTATAGAAAGATCATCTAATGGTGTATTTATGAAGGAGTTGTTTAAGTCACTTTTGATAATGGGCCTGAAGCCCAAAATTTTATTTATTATATTATTATTCACCATTTTTTATTTAATTTTGGAATGGGCTCCAATGGCCTAAGATGTAGAAAGAGCAAAATAGGAATAAATGGTGGTTAAAGGTCCTGGCCCAGATGAGCCAAGAATGCAAAAATTTAGTAAAAGATAATGAAATGAAAATAAAAGAAGAAAAGGATAATAAAACATTTTGGCCAAAGCAAGCCCAAAATGTAAAAATTAGAAGATAATAATAAAAGAAAAATAAAAGTAGAAGAGGCAAAAAAAAAAGAAAAAAAAAGGTGATAGAACGTTTTGGGCTTAGATTAGTCCTCTTGTGAAGAATAGAATGCATTGGGCTTCAGAGATCCAACTACATTGAACAGAATGTTTTGGGCCCAAAGGCCCAATTAGTATTGAAAGGTAGAATAAAATTAAAGCATAAGAATAAAAGGAAAAAAAATAAAGGGCTAAAAGATGTGTTAAGAATGCACAAATCTAAGGAAAAGAAAGAAAAAGAAAAAAGGGAATGAAAGTAAATAAAGAAAATAATATATAAATAAATGGATAAATAAATAAATAAATAAATAATGGAAGGGCACAAAAAAGATGTTTTGAATTTGAAGAATATAAATGGAAAAAAAGGAAGGTGAAGAGGAATCAGCGTAAAAGTGAATTTGAACTGAACTTAACCTATGATCAGAAAATAAGTGTAAAAGAGAGATAGAGACCATGTTAGGCTCTGGCCCAATAGATACGGTCCAAACTCCAAACCATCTTCAAGGTAATAGTATTAAAAGAACAAGATGGATTCAAAAATTAAAATGAAAACGAAGATAAAAGTTGAGGGGATAAAATTGAGTATTCACAAACATTAATCTTCCTCTTATATAAGTATGACTCCAATTTTTGTTTTCTCTTTATATATTTCTTTGTTTTTTCGTTTTTCTAAAACCTCTTTATTTTCAGTGTGTTTATCTTTTAAACCCCAAACTAATGAGGTGTTCTTTATATGCCTCATTCGTTCCCTCTTGAGGTATTTTCTTTTTCTCTCTAATTATGACCTTGTTTTCAAATCCTTTTTTAAGGTATTGCCAATATTCAATTTCTATGGCAATATTCATGATTTGAACATTCAATCATTGTTTTATAAAAATATTTAATTTAAGGTGATTATCACCAATATATGTAAATTCCATTATAAATCGATTCTCAAATTAATCCCTTACACTAGTTGTGACTTGGGTTCGATTGCTAGATTTTTCCTGTTAGTAGGCAATATGTAAATTCTACTATAAATGCTCGCAGAGGTTGGTGGTCTTTTCTAGCCTTATAAGGAAACGTGCCTTCCCCAAATCTAAACATTCATGTATCAAAAAAACCAATATATATTTTGATTTAGATTAATTGATAACATTAATATATATTTTGATTCAAAGTTATAGTATATTCAAATTAAGAAAATTAGCAATATTTATAATTTGAACATTCAATCATTTCTTCTTTAAAATATTTAATTATTATTATACATATTTTATTGAGTAAACATCAAACTTTGTAAGAACTTCTTCCTCTACTACAACTTGTCTCTCAATTTGACTCCATTGTAAATATTAGTATTCAAGATTATTCACTTATGTAATCTTCAAAATATTAGAGCTTTCATTTTTTATTTTTTTTTAGTTTACTTTCATCATCTTTTTATTGCATATATTTTTATTGAATTTCTTCGTTTTTTGTTTTGTAGTTTCATTTTTTTTTATCTTATTTCTTTAAGATAAGTTTCTACCTTTTTCTTCATTCTCTTGGAATACATTTTTAAAATTATCCTAATATTTGACATTTAACATTTGCATGCTAATGTTATTTTTTTATTTCTACATAATTCAACTATTAAAATATATAATGTAATAAAAAAGAAGGGTTTCATATAAAAAGAAAAAAAATATTACTTTGCTATAAAAATAATATTTAATTTTCTTTTCTGTTTTAAAATTTTAATTTTATATTTTTTTTGCTTTTCTTTTCTTTTCTTGAAGGTATTTATCTTTTTTTTTTATTTTAAATTTCATATTTCTATTTTTTATCTTATTTCTCTGAGGTAATCTCCTATCTTTTTATTTTCTTTGAATATTTTTTTAAAAAAATTATAGTATTTAGCATTTGAATTAGTTTTTATGCTAACATTATTTTATAATTTTTACAATTTCAAGATGTAGTAAAAGACTTAAAAAGGACTGTTTCTGGTGGAAGATACATGCAAAATCCACCTTACTCCCTCTCTCTCTCTCTCTCTCTCTCTATTTGACTATCTATACACACACATACACACAATTTTGTATAAAACAATTTTATAACTAATATTTTTAATTTTTCACACATCTTATGTCAAAGAAATATGTACTAATATATGTGTTAATCATTTTTATATGATAGTCTCTTTATCATTTCAATTTTTTGTTAAAATTTAAAAACATCTAAAGATTTTTTCTATTTATTAAATCTTATGTCGCTTATTATCATCACAATAATTTGTTTTCATCAAAAAATGTTCCCTTTTTAATTATTTTTATCATTTTAATTCATGACTATAAATTAATAAATGTTAATTAATAAGTGTTAAGGTATATAAATGATAAGGGAAGCCTGGTTAGGCACCTTTAATGGTAGAGAAGATCCCACTAAAGGTAGTCAGCCAAGTCTCTTGGTGGAGATTAATCATCAGCAAAGCCAGTAAATATTGCGCACCAATAACATTGTGACCCAAAAAATTAATGTTTTGGTTTAAATCAAATTAAATTTTAATAACATTAATTTATACTCAAAACATCACATTCAAATTATAAATATGATATAAATAAAGTAAAAAAACTATTATCTATTAATAAAATTTGCGAAAAATATACATTTTAATTAATTTTATTAATTTATTAAATTTAAATTTATTTTAAGTTTTATATGACAAAAAATTACATAAATTAAAACTATTTCATTTAAACATATAATTACATAGTGTATTATGATATATATCACTTTTCTTCAAAGTGTAAGATATGAATAACATTTTTGTGTGATATTAGTTACATTAAATTGTGACTTCAAAAAAATTACATTAAATTGTTGATACTATATACACATAATTTTGAACTCAATACATTCAAATTTATGTTAAAAATCAATTTGATTGTTATAGAAAATATTACAATCAAATTATAATGCTTATACAAAAAAGAAATTAGTTATAAAATTAAAAAAAAAAATCATAAGTGAACCATCTATTATATTATAGTTAATTGTGTATTTAATCAAATGAAAAAAAAAAAATCTAATATAACAATAATGATATCAATAATAATAATTTATTACCTATTATAAAAGTTTTGTTTTTCAATTCTCATATTATATATTTATCATTACCGTATTCATTTTTTCTCTCTTTTTTTATTTTATTATCATTTCAGTGGTGAATAAAAGAATTTTTTAATAAAACATTAATTTGTATATCATTGAAGATTATGCTTGAAATAAGATATTACATGATGCTATCAAATCTTTTAATTAGTTTAAATTTTTTAAAATGATATTCACAATAAATAATTACTGTAAATATGAAAAAAAATCAATAAAACATATACTTAGACGTCAATAATTTATTTGAGCGACTACAAATTTAATTAGTCTTTCATTTAATTGATGTTGTTTTTCTCTCTTATTTTTGTAATATAATAAAAACCAAGATTTAAATGATAAATCAATTATTACAAAATATAATTACATATAATTTTTTTAATTCATATCAATATCAAAATAAGATTAATACATATGAATAATCTGCTCTATATTTATACATATTTTAAAAATTAGTAATTTATACAAAAACATGTTTTTAAGACTTAAAATAATACAAGACATTAAGAATTTTATATCATGATTATAAGAAAGTAGAAACAATAGTAATTACAAAATATTATCATTAAAATAATATCATATTCGTTCAGATTTTGATATGATAGAAATAGTGTCAATTAGAAATAAAGAAGATATTAAATATTTTTATGTTTTTAAGATATTAAATGATTTGTTTTTCATTTAATATTGTTAAAAAAATATTAAAAGCATTATTAAAAATATTTTGCACAAAGATACTACTGTAATAAAACCATCTTGTAAATCTTAAATTAATTATTGCTCCAAAAATATGGTGGAATTTCCGCATCAACTAACGAGGCTCATTTAATTTAAAGAGATTAAATATACTTAGATATAAACAAGTAACAATTCAGCAAGAAAAAAAAAATAACAATTGAATTTGGATAATGAGTTCCTTACCTGTTCCTGAAACAATCTCTTGATTGTCGTGTTGAGATCATCGTGGAAGGTAAAATCAGAATCCTCCATTGAAGTTCTAATCGCATAAAACAATGGCGCATTTATGCCTCCTTTAGAGAAAGTTTTCAGATTGGGGCATTTAGCTGTCGTCACTACATGCAAACGTGACAGTTGCAAAGTGGCATTCCCTGAAAAAGAGCTTACTAGCCTCGGTAAGAAATTCAGCCTTAATGTCATGAGCCGTTCAAATATGATGTCATCAGAAGCATCTTCATCTTCTTCTTTTACTATTTCTTTTATTGATGCACAATCCTCTATACTTAGGATCTCAAGTTGCACCAAACTTTTGGCAGTTGGAAATGCGAATAAATACTCCATCCTTTCACAGAGCATCACAGTCAACTCTTTCAGATTGATGAAAGATACTGCACAATGCACTATTTTTTCTAACCGAGAGCAGTTGTAAACGAATAATAATTCAAGCTTTTCAGAGTATGGCTTTACCCATGGGTGCTCTAACCCTATCGACTCCAGCTCTTCTAGTTCAACTAGGAATAATGTTTTCAATCCCGCAAGTATTCCGTCAGGAACTTGGAGTTTTTGAGAGGGAAATATCTCCTTCAGACCAAAGCATCTTTGCACTGCAAGATGTTCTAAATTGGGTACCTTGTGAAAGAAATCAAAAGGCAACATATCTTTCTCATTGT
This sequence comes from Spatholobus suberectus, assembly GCA_004329165.1. NCBI lineage: Eukaryota > Viridiplantae > Streptophyta > Magnoliopsida > Fabales > Fabaceae > Spatholobus > Spatholobus suberectus. Next base: position 18,956,056 of record CM014731.1, on the reverse strand, counting down.
TATAATTCTCAAAGTAGAGCCGAAGAACATTTAATTTGTAAAGGAGATCTTGTGGCAAATGTGCATCCCTCAACAAGATAATGCTTTCCCCATTGAGTGTCAATCCTTTCAGTTTGGGAACAACCTAGCAAATAAGTCCAAATGAATTCAATTAGAAGGAGGAAAATAATGAAAAGAATAAGGAAACAAAAAACCATGACGTGCTAATGTTTTGTCTCCTTTTCAACAGAGAACAGAGGTTGCTGTAGTCGGCTAATTGGAGCTTCTATAGCTGCTTCTTTGTGACTATCATGAAATTCTGATGTGAATAGCGTCAACATAGGACAATTGGCCACGCTTAAATTTTCTAATACGGGGCATTCCAGATGGTGTTGTCCAGGATAAAAGCAACTAAGCAGTGGTATACTCCGAAGACGAAACGTCGACAAACAAGGGAATTCAAACATCTCAGTTGTTCTATGTTCCATTGCATCTTCCTTTCCAACAATTTCTACCAGCTTGTAACCCCAAAGTATATTAAGTGTCTTAAGCTTCCCAAGATTTCTGGCAAGGGATGAAGGGAACAGTGTTACCAAGCTTACACAATTAGTAACAAACACTTCTTGCAAATTGGGAAAGCTGACAATTCCTTCTGAGGTTTTGTTCCATACACATTTCAAATTTGACAAGCCTTCTAAAGCAAGTTTCTTCAAATGAAAGACTATTCCCTTGGTCTTGGCCCCACTGTCATCTATGTCAAATATTACCTGTGCTGCATGGGAGTTACGTACATTCTATGAAGCATGGACTCTAATACGGACACCGGACAAAACACTGACATGAACACCCTGATACAGCTAATGTCTAAAATATAGGACACCCGGACACCGCATACACATACAAAAGAGAGAGACTCTAATGAAATGAACTGAGTAACATAACCAAAAATAAAAATTGATGATATATTCATCTTTTTAAACCAACCTTCTATGTTTTTTCTATGATAACAAGCCTCAAAAAAGGCAAGAGACATTATTTTTTTAATAATAGTGGTGTGTGTCCATTCATATGAAGGTGTTGGCTCAAGTGTCCAAGGTGTGTAGAGGTGTCGACTTAAGTGTCTAAGCCAACAAAAAATAATTTTTTTAATTGAACACCTAATTAGAAGTGTCTAACATGTGTTGGATAAGTGTCGGTGTTGGAAACGTGTCTGACACCGCGACACTTTAAACAAGAGAGGTGTCGGTGCTTCATAGTGTACATTCAATTCTTCTAAGCTCTTCAAGTAAGGAAGTACATGAGATGGAATTACAATATCTCTTTTACTTTCTGCATAAAATTCCAATTTCCTTAAACTGCCAAAGAAGTTGTCTGGAAAAGCAGGTTTGTCGTGCTGAACTGCCTTCATCTCAGGATAATCGACAAGTCAAATATGCTTTGAATATTCCAAAGAAACCTTAAAAGCCAAGAAATTCAACGTCAGGAATGTATGCAAACTATATATATATGGCAAGAAAAAAAAAAAAGAACTTCACTTGGGAAAAATAATATTTAGTTACTTTGAAAGAGAAAGCAAAATTTTAAACGTAAAAGCCAGACACATGTTTTATAAAATAAAACTTGCTTGAACTTTCTATCATTTTAGATGGGTGTAAGCTTTTTAAATGCACATATTAATTTTGGTGTGTTGCATCTTATGATTTTGTTTTATACAATGATGACAATGAGATTTGAACTTAAAACTTCATATAAATTACCTAAATCCTCACTACTAGACCGATCCTAGTGGGTCATGTCTTTAAATTAAAGCATCAAATATTTGCACTAATTGAATAAAAAATCGGTTAACAATAAAAAGAAACTTAACTGATGTAACATTTATGGAAACAAGAGAAATTAAACTTTTATTTATTAAAAATATATTAAGCTTCATAATTAAGACCACTTGCTTATGACATGCTTACCACTTAGATTAACTTTTGATTGTAAAAAATTATATACGTGCCTCATTAATTGAGATATCTGCAGCCATCAGGTATGAAAATTTAATTTCCATTTTTATTTTTAATTAGATTATGAGTTTAATTTTGACATATAATGCAACGATTTTTACGTTGACAATCAAATAGAAATCACTTTAAATATGACATTAAAAGTAAGAATTTAATTTTGATACATTGTTAGTGTAAAAAAACATTACACTATCAATGAATTAAAAATCACAGTACTAAATATAATTATGATATAACTTTTAAAGTAATAATTTTAAAAGTCAACAATCTTATCATAATTTAATATTAGATGACTACGTAAAAAACTTATTGTATTAGTGCATTTTAATTAATTTTTTAAAATAATTATTGCAAAAGTTAATAATCTTACCATACATGACAATCAATGATTCAATAATAGTGTAAAAAATCTTTGCAATATATTCTAATTAAATTCTTATAACATATTTGTAACACCCTCACTTTTACTTAATTAATTGTTTTATTTATTTATTTATTCTATATTTAATTCTAAAAAAAATCGGGAAGGAATCTAAAAATTCTGATCCCCACAGTTAAACTCAGAATATCAAAAATTATCTAATCGTGATTTTTAATAATTTTTCTGAACCGAAGTCCGGAGAAATTAAGAAATGGCGATTTTGTCCTTATTTGTCAATATTAAGAGCTGACATGAGAAAAAGATTCAATTGATATTAAAATGTTAAATTGAGTTTAAAATCATGTCATATGTATTAAAATATAATTTTAGGAATTTTTTGAGAATTTTCTGAAATTCTTGTATAAAATGACCAAAATACCCTTAATTGTCAAATAACCAACTCAGTATTGGTTTGACATGAAAAATGGTGAAAATGATATTTTTAGTACATTTCTAGGTAAAACATATAATTTTATAATTTTCATAAAAATTTGAGCATTTATGGAATTAAAATGGATTTAATATGAATTTTCTAAACTTAAAATATACAAAATATGCTTATATAATTCGAAAAAAAAAAAATAAATTAAAATTTATTTTGATGAAAAATACTATATTTGTTCAGATTTATATTTACATTAATTGATTTGATATTAAAAGTTAATTTATTCAAGTTTAGGTGATTTTATCGATATTGACTAATTAATTAAAAAATAAAATTTGCACTGGAAATTCTTTGGGACAGCTGCTATCCCTCGTACCAGCTCTAGCAAGGAGTGATTCACCCCTATATGAATATGTGTCCCTAATTACAAAAATAAAAATTGAAATTTTGACATCATGGATGACATACTCCCATAGACACCTAAGGCCATTTTTTCCCTATAAATAGCTATCAAATTGAATTGATTTCTCATTCCTCTCCTCTTCTCTTCCGTAAGTCTCCATAGAGGGTCTCTCTCTCTCTAGAAAAAATTTCTTTTACTTTGTTTTTATGCTAAAATTTTACTAGTTTTCAATAACTAGTAAAAATCCTCTTCCTAAGAGCTTTGCACCAACAACTTCACCAACTTTTTGAGGTAATGGGGGGAGTGGGGTTGGTTCTAATTTTCAATTACTTTGCATGTTGGTAGGAAAGGTTTTCCCCTAAACCTTTCGATGTTTAAGTTTATTAAGTTTTATAAATATTATAATGTTTAGTAGTAAATTCAAGCTTTTACTAGATTGTTATGTTGCTCAATTTTAGATCATTAAAATACATTTATTAAGTAGTTATGCTGTTCAAATTTAGACAACTATAGTATAATTATTAAGTTATTATACTGCTCAAATTCAGACAACTATAGTGGAATTATTAAGCTGTTATATTGCTTAAATTTAGAAAAAATATTTTTACCCGTTATAATAGATAATTAAATTATTATATTATCAAATTTTAGTAATACTCAATTAGTTTAGCAAAAATAGTAGAAGAAATAAACCATAAATCTCATAATATGAAACTAAATATAGAAATTATTTTATGAGCTATTTATGAATTTATTTTTAGAAAACTACTGTAGAAATTTTAGTTTAAGTTTTTATTGTTCAGGTAGGTCTAGACACATTAATAGATCATCTATAAAAATTTCCTAAATTTTAAAGCTTATTTAGTACTTCTAATTGTGTTCTATAAGTGTCTATGAACACATTTTTCTTAAAAATACTAAATTTCAAAAATTTTTGAAATTTTTTTAAAAATTCATGATAAAATTATAATTATTTTTCTAAGCTTAAAAATATTTTTATGAAATTTTTGACTATTCTATGATTTATTTCTCAATTATCAGTCTTTATTTTAATTTGTATATCTTTATTTTTATTGAATTATTGCTTATGTGCTTTAATTTGAATTATGAATTATGTGAATGATATGTATGGATCAAATATCTGTAATATAAGACAGAGATATTAGTAAAAGTTGTACTATTGCTCAAATTTTTGAGACTAGAATGAATCTTTAGAAATTAATAGATTAGTGAGTAATGTAAAGTAAGGGACATGCAGTGGCATGACACCTTGTTAGGGAAGCTACAATTTGATATGCTGAGAAATGAAATGCAAGGACCCATTTGGGGAGGTCTCGAGGATAGGCATCGAGTGGTGAAAGTCCTAATAGTCAGGGTAGCGCCCGTGAGCTGGGATATTCACCTGACCAAGCTCGATAACCCTGATAACTGTTCAACATTCTGGATTGGTTTGAGAATATACCTCTATAAATGGACATCCTGACTGATATTTGTTCCTCATTGATGATGAGGACTGTACCATGTGAAGATGCTGATAAGGTATATGTACTCCCAGTCACTTCCCAAGTTTTGATTAAGAACTATTACTCACTAATGGAAAGTATGGATCCATACTAAGTCAAGGGTAGTGTAGTATAACTTAGAATAAACTCTAGGTTTCCTTCATTAATTGTATTTAAATTCCTACCATACATGTAAAAGTGATTTAGAACAAATCACCTCACTCCATTATTTTTGTTATGCATGTTCAACTGTGATTATTGAAGATGACAGCAATGCCTGATGATGCTGATGATGAGCCAGAGGATACTCCTCCAGATTGTAAACTTAGTTTATAATATTTTTCTTATGAGATAGGGTAGATAAATAATGTTCTGTATATGATCTTTTTGATGTATATATTAGGTAAGGTAGTTTATGTCTTTTGATGTACTTTTGTTTTCTCTTTGACTATTATGTATTACTCAAACCATGATATACAATTGGATATATATATACATAAGTAGTTTTTTATCATTTCATTTCTATTTCTAAATTCTGTTTTTCTATTATCAATAAAAAAATAAAATAAAATTTACTCACATTTTCATCAACTTAAAGTAATAATTAAATTAATATGAATTATATCTAGAATTAAAGGAGTGTTACAATATTCCCACTTTAGTAAATTAGTTGTAATACAAATTTAGTATATGAAGAAAAGTGAATATTATTTTCTCGTAATTCAAAGAGTATAACAAAAATCACTATTGATACAACTTTGATCATAAAATTATGCTAGAATTTTGGACTTTAAATCAGACTTGATTACTACAAATAAGGAAACCTGGACCAATCAAACCTAATGAATAATTTAATTATATCTGTACAAAAAGACATAATGCACATGCTTAATATTTTACACATGCTACAACACACAATTATATATGTTTTATGACATAATATTATTCAATTGTAGAATATTTAGTTACCAAAATTTCCAATGAAATGAAAAATGATTTATCTGTGTAGGTATGATGAAAATTTGTGATGGTTAATAAATACTCTAATGCATACGCACCTGATTTGCGGATATTTTTTGTACAGTGCCATTCAAATCACCTTCCCAATACCATCTTGTCTTTTTCTCCGGCTACAACATGTACTTTTTTTAGGTTTGGAGCACTTTGGACTTTAGAGAATTTTGTCATTAGTGGGCATTCACTCACTACTAAATTTTCCAGTAATGGGAATTTTAAGTCACAGTTCTCGGGACTGCAAAAACTTGTGAGATTTTGTAGAGACACCAATTCTAAAGATTTTAATTGTCTAAACTCAATCTCTTGTACTTTTTCCTTCCTCTGCATTTTCTGCAACGATTTCCACAATCATTGAGCAGGAACTTACCTTCATGGTTGTGAGTTGAACCAAGCTTTTAGCAGTTGAGGATGTCATTAAATTCCTCATCAATCTACAATCCATCACTTCCAAATCTGTTAAGTAACTGAAAAATACTGAGGATGACACTAAATTTGTCAATTTCATACAATTTTTAATGACTAAGCGCTCTACCCTTTGAAGAAGTGGGTCATGCTCAAAGCCTGTCTCCTCTAAATAAAACAAATGATACAATTCCAACTCCTTAAGTTGTGTAACAACATCTATTTTTTCTTGTGAAAGGCGGCTTCCAGGAGACCAAATCCTTTTCAAGAGACACATTGACAATATTAAGCTTTCCAAACTGGGAAGTCTATGAAGAAACCAAAAGAGAATTTCAGTATTCTTCAATCCCCGCAAGGAAAATCTTTGTAGTTTGTGCATTCTGTGAACACTAACAATGTATTTCTGCAGCCACTCTGCTGCCTTTAAGCTCATTCCCATTTCTTCCAAGTTGTACATCACCTAAAAAATATATAAATAAAAAGATTTATTAGCATATCGTAGCACACTTGGAACCATATGTGCAACAAGATATTTAATGTGTTATTTTTTTTTTAAGAAATAAAAGACATCTTCTCACATCCTTTAGATTCACGTTTTTAATATTATGTACCTTTTCTGTAGCCAAAACAATTGGCTTCACCTGTGAATTTGTGATTTCTGTAGTGAGACCTTCCAGCTTGTAGCAATCGGTTATAAACAATTTCTTCAATGATGACCACTCTAAAGTGTGAGTTCCCGGGTAGAAACTTGCAAGTTCAAATAATTGAAATAATGCTACAATGTGTAGATGAGGAAACTTAAAGGTGATAGCATTTGCATTTGAACCTTTGTTCCAAGCAACAATCTCCTTCATTCCCTCGCAATTCCATACCATAAGGATTTCCAGTTTTTCTAGGTCATTGGCAACAGAAAGTGGGAAGAGATATTTTAAATTTGGACTCCCATCAACACTTATATATTGCAGATTGTTATATTTAAGTATTTCACCATTGTCATCCTTCCATACGTGCACCAAATTTGGCAACGCTTTTAGAAATACATTATGCAAGTTTGTTTCATTCCTACTTTGTGGAATATTTCCAAATTCAAATATGTTTTCCACTAAATTGCAATTAGTAATGGTCAAGCTTTGAAGGCTCTGAAATCTTTGCCCCATATAACTGGGAAAAATCGTAACAAGTTTGTGGCATTCTCTTATTATCAAAGAATCCAAAGTGCAAAAGGAGTGAAGACCAATATGGGGCTTCCAAATGGTATTAAGTCTCTCCATGCAGGTGATCTCCATTGTCTTCAACTTAGGGAAAACGTCAATATTGTGCTGCAGGAAAAAGTGGTTTTTAGGTGATCAAATAAAAGACCTCAGCAATTAATGCAATTAAACAACAAATGTTAAGAATCAAATTCAATTAAATGAATCCACACACCTCTGCATCTTCTGGACGATATATATGCTCCATCATTTCACATGCACTTACATAAAGACTTTGGAGATTCGTCAAACTTCTAGCCATGGACAACGACATTAAATATTTTAAATTACCACAATCTGTCACATTCAATGTAAGCAAATTTTGAAAACAATGTAGAGATTGGTCACTCCATATCTTCAGGATGTTGATTGAAGACAACTCCAACCTTTCTAATTTGGGAATCAATACCTGTAAGAACACAATTAATTTCTCAACATTAACTGATTTTAATTTTCAAAAATTGATGTGCCCAAGAGAAATGCAAAACTTGAAAGAGCATGATTTCTTACTTCTTTTATAACATATCAAATTAAACATTAGAGATTGTAGAGTACAGTAAAGAACAAATTATAAAAAATTTTACATACCTTTACATTGAAGAGTGCACTGGAAGGCATCTTATCATTGGTATATAAACATGTAAATGCTGGTAAAGATTGTAATATTAAAAATCTCAATTGAGGAAACTCAATCTTGTCATCACTGGTAGTATGAGTTTGTCTTTCAACAGAAACTATCTCCTTCAAAGAACCACAGTCACACACTTCAATTATTTCAAGCATGGTGAGTAGTCTGACTGTGGAAAATGGGAAAAGGTTTTTCAATTGATCACATATTTTAATCTTGATGATTTTTAAGCTGCAGAAAGAGGCCTCTGTAAGCTGATTGTCACATATTTTCTCCAAATTCTCCAGTTTGTAAAGATACATGGACTCCAATTTGGGAAAAGCCAACTCCACTGACTTGATAATGTATTGAATTCCAAAATTGTTTACAATGGCCAAATGTTTCAAATTTTGAAATCCTTCAACATTTAATTCATAGAAAACATCATGAACATCATTGAGTTCTCCCAGCAGCAAATATTCAACTCTTTTGAACAACATTTTAATCCATTTTTCAGAATGAATGTCAATACCATCTTTTAGGTTCAATTACAAAAATTTCACCATCCCATACTTGTCAGGGATTTTGAGTTCTCCCACCGTAAGCATGCTTGAATTCACCAATGACAATCTTGTAACTGTCCAACTTGTCAAAAAACAAGTTCTGCGGAAAATGGGCAACACTCTGAATATGTATGTCCAGATTTTGTAACTTATTCAAGTGCCTCAACTAAGAAAGACTAGCATTTTCACTTCGATTATTCTCCTCAGCCTTCCATAGAATCGAGCTGTCTCTCATAGAAAAGTCTTCCAAAATGTTCATCCTTGATATGATATTGGAAGGTATTACTCTTAGTTTTGAGCAATTGCTTAAGTCAAAAAGTTGCAACTTATTCAATTGCCCAAATTCAAGGGGTAAACTTTCAATATTAGATCCTGAAAGAGTAAGAATTTGTAATTTCTTTAACTCTCCAATGATTGGTAATTTCTTTCCTATAGTGCATCTTTCCAAACTAAGCATTCTCAGTTTGTATTGTTAGGCATTTAAACGAAGAAGGTAAGCATGGCAGATTAAAACCTGTCAACATCAAGACTGAGTTCAATCATATATTTAAAAAAGTTGTCTGGTATTTTCAAAAATTCATCTTTACTGTCGATATGCAAGACTTCAAGCCCAGGACGGTATATACTCTCAGGAAGCCCATCATTGATATCACAATAGTGTAAAAATATAGCAGTGTACCTTTCAAGTTTATTTTTGTGAGGCCACTCATCTAGTATGCCATTTTTCATGAAAAGTACATGCTTTTCTTTGGATGATATTGAAAGAGCAACATCACGCACAATGTCATGCATGTTGAAGCGGTCAATGGAGTAACTTTCCTCCAACAAACTTGATTCTATTAGCTCTTCTATCAACACATTTACTCTATATCTCGCTTCTTTAATTGTGTGGACTCCTTGAAGCAAACCCAAACCAATACAGAACTTCACCAAGTCCATAATCAAGGCATCGTTTCCCATTCTAGCACAATGTAAAAAAATACACTTAAGCTCCTCATTTTTTAGATGATCATAGCTCAACTTTACAGAGAACTCAATAGATTCCAGCCCTTCTGTAAAACTTTGTCTTTTAATTTGTCGACAAACATCCTCCCATACAAAGTAGCTCTTATTCTTAGTGCCCTTCCTATGGAAACTAATGCTATGGGCAATCCAGCACACATTTTGGCAATTTCAACAGCTTTCACATCAAACACAGAATTTGTGACGTGTATCCCAGCCACTTTCTTAAGCAAAATCTCTGCCTCCTGTTCATTAAGGACTCCTACCAAGAAAGTTGATCCCTCCTGCACATCCATTTGATTGCATAATACTTCTTTACTTCTAGAAGTTAGAAGAATTTTGCATCCTTTGTGATCGCCAGATAACTTTTCTGTTTTCAACTCATTGAAATCAACAGATAACTTTTCAGTTTTCAACTTATTGAAACCGACAGATAACTTTTCTTTTTCTCTCTTATTGTAGCCAAAATTTTTGATGTCCTGTTGCCTGCCATCCTCATCATCACTACATGGAATCCCCAATCTTTTCATGTCCAATCCATTCCAGAGATCATCTAGGATTATAAGGGTATTCTCCTTTTCTTTCTTTAACCTCTTTCGAATGAGATCTGCTCTCACAATCTCACTTTCCTCTTCCAATCTCATTCCTAACATCTCAGCAATTTGTCCTTGAATTTTTTTTATGTTAGGATTTCTTGTTATATTTGCCATAACCACCATATTGCACAACTTCTTTTCTTGAGCTTTCTTAGCAGCTTCTTTAACTAAAGTGGCCTTGCCCACGCCGCCAACCCCATAAACTCCAATCATATTAACTGTAGAGTCTTCCAGTGTTTTCATATTCTTCTCCAAAGTTTTGTTTCTCGACCCAAAGCTTTCGTAACCAGTGTTTGACAAAGCAACATCCATGGATGGGCGTACCCGATGGGAAACTTTATCAAACCTTTTATTCCAAAGTTCATCTGCTTTGATTTCCTCCACCATTTTTGTAGCATTTCTGCCTAACCGATACCTCAACTGCAAGTTATTTGTAAAGAAACCAATGGAACACCTTGTCTTTTTATGGCGTTCATCATGAATAAAACGTTCATATTTTTTTATCTTCTCATCCGCCTGGTTTAACCAATGCTGAACGTCATTTTCAATTTCTTCTGCATTCATTTCCACATCATTAACTTCATTTTGTACCCTCTTCCTAGCATTATCCAGCATCTCAATGTAATGTTTCACCTCTTCTAATTTGTCATTGTAATTATAAAAGTAGCCCACATGTCGTTTGACCAAACCTCCTCCAATTTGCAGTGCACCTTCGGTAGTCGTAGAAACAACTGCGTCCATGCTTCCTTGACAATTGGCACTTTCTTCTTTTTCTTTTTTTTGGTTCCTATTCAAACAATTATGACACAAAAGGACACAAACACTTAAAACATTTAGCAAATAGAACATATCTGAATTTGATGTTGTTAGGTGTTTGTGTCGGAAAAAGCTGTAAAATTCTAGAAACTTATGCAAGTATAGCTTGAGAAAAATCGAGAAAAGCTAAGATAGCAGTAAACGAGATATCTCTAGAATACATAAACTATTAAAGCCTAGCTTTAGACATGTCGACTTCTGAATTCTTCCACACTTCTGGGCCATATTTTGTCAAAGATAAAGCAAAATGTGTGCCCTTTCTATTTGACTCAACCACAATATGGAGTTGGATGCCCTTAGACAAATTCATTACGAACGCAACCACATGGTGTATCGCACTTGTGTCTCACTTGTGGGTATTGTGTCTTGCATTTCCATTCTTGCTTGTGGGTCTCATTTGTGCCTCGAGTTGGCTTTACACTTGTGTTGCGGTGTCTCAATGGATGTTATTGGATTAGGTGTCACTTGGGTTTAAAATTTTTGAAGTTGGCTTGCAGGATTGAGTTTTTTAAGCAAAGTGTAAATTGCATTCATGGTGCGATTCTTGATGTTATGAGAAATTGCAGATAAATGCGGTCAATGTGGCCGTAATTACAGTCACAATGTGGTTGCAAAGAGTTCAAAAATATTGATGTTGCAACCAAAATTATGGCCTTTTTTTAAAACCTTGTTTTTAAGTTATGGAATGCTGGAGATTTTATCTTGGGCTTTCTCGTTGAGCTTGTTGCACATGTTTAACTAAGCATCCATATGACTTTTACAAGCCCCTAAAAACCTATTAAAAAACTCCTTACGTAAATAGCATCTCACGTAAAAGAGGCAACATCACATAAGCCCCACCGCAAGCAAGACTTTCCATCAACTTGTCTCTTCCACTTCTTCATACTCCAGTCTACAGCGACTCTCTCATGAGTCTGTCACACTCAGGTGATTTTTTTTTCTTATTAACCTATATTTCACTGTTTCTTCTTCACCATTTTTTTTCTCTACTTTTCTCTTTGGGTTAAACATGTTTTTAGTCCCTCAGCTTTTTGTGATTTTTGTTTTTAGTCCATAATCAGAAATTTGACCGGTCATAGTCCCTAAACGTTTTCTCCATCATCACATTTAGTCCATGCTGTCATCTTCCTCCATTAAACACTGACGTGGCCGCTTATCTGGCCAATGGGAAGCCGCCACACTGTCAAAGCTGTCAAGGTGGCCTATTAGTGGCAAACAAATAAGCTATAATTTATTATTATCATTTAATATTATTTTAAATTACAGTAAATGGAATTAATATTATTATAATTATAATTTTAAAGTGTTAGAAAATTAAAAATGAATGGGGACCAATTAATATGCGCGTTGCACACTCTCCCTATTTTTGATTATCCCCAAGTAGAAACCCTAGCAGAGCTAATCTGAACACTCATTACCCACTGAGGTTGATGGTTATCACTTGAAGAATCAGTATGAAGGGCAGTTATTAATGGCTGTTGGCAATGATTCGAATGACCAAAACTTGCTAATTACATTTGTTGTTGCGGAAACCGAGAGTAAGGACAGTTGGAGATGGTTTTTGACTCTATTATTATTTAATGATATAGGGCATCCTCAAGCCAATGGATGGGTCCTGCTATCAGATCAGCAGAAGGTAATTCAATTCTATATGTTTATATTTTAATTTATGTTTACACTCTACAAGTTTAAGGCCTAACATTTTACAATTAACTTTTGACAAGGTCTGGTTCCCTGTGTTAAGGAGATGATGGAGGGGTGTGAACATAGGTTTTGTCCTAGACACATAACAGCAACTTTAAAAAGAAGTTTGGAGGGGGCACATTAATAAGAGACCTAATGATGGGGCGGCTAAGGCAACATACTATGCATCTTGGGAGGAGAAGATGTAGTAACTAAAGGAAGTTAATGAGGATGCATATAATTGGCTAGGGGGGATTCCAAAAAGAAGATGGTGTAGACACGCATATAATCCACAAAAGAAAACCCTCTCGACTTTAACAAGTCTCCTCTTCGCAATGGTGGCATCTTGCGTTGGAATGGGAAGCACCGTCACTACAGGGGACAAAATGCTTTGCACGACGAAGCATCGTCTCAAAGAACAATAACAAGATAAGTGTGGGTTGCTTCTCTATTCATCAACAACGGCCCTATAATTTCAAAATGAAAAGGCGTCACACTTTTATTAGATTAAATATTATAATTATAATAAATTTTGCTTTTATTTAATAGCAAAAAAATCATCAAAGCCAGCCTGTAAGCCAAGTAAGCATATTTGCCAATGTGGCAGCTCAACATTGGCTAGATAAGCGACCACGTTAGCATTTAACGAAGGAAGATGATGACAGGGACAAAATGTGATAATAGAGAAAATGTTTGGGGACGATGACCAGTCAAATTTTTAATTAGGGACTAAAAACAAAAAGCGCAAAAAGTTGATAGACTAAAAACATAATTAACCATTTTTCTTTTGATTCTTGTTTTTCTTTTTCTATTTCTTTCATCTTTCTCGCTTCTTCCTTTTATTCTCTATTTTTTTGTTCTTTTTTGTTCTATTTATTTTTTGTCCTTTTTTTAGGGTCAATTTTGTTCCCTTTTGTTTCTTTCCTATACCTTGTGCTTTTTCGTTCTTTCTCTTATCCTTAATATCTTTTATTTTCAAATTTTTTGTTTCTTGTTTTTATTTTTCTACTTTCCCTTTTTGAAAAAAAAATCATAGTATGGAAAGTGAAGAATCCAATATGCATATAACTTATTATTATTATTATTATATATTATTATTATATATTATATATATATATATATATATATATATTTCAACTCTTATACTACTTTATTTGCTCATGATGTCATCCACCATATGATATATAAGGGTGGAAATAGGTAAAGCCACTCAATAGAGACCTATGGCCTAGCCTACATTAGGCTAAGCCAGGCTAGACTTTTTTCTAAATAAACTAGGCTAATGCTTTTATAAAAGCCTATTTGCTTAAAAAGGCTAGACTTTAGGCCATTTAAAAAAACGTTAAGGCCTGATAGGCCAACCTATTTAAGTAAATATAAAAAATAATCTTTTCTAGCATTATTATTATATTAAATTTTTTATAATGTATTAAAGTCATATTTAATTTTTCTTTTTAAATATTAAGAATTTTACCTACACAAAGAATCAAGCTTATAACCTTACTGAAGGATAAATTTATGCCTTATTTGAAGGCCTTATATATAAAAAAAAATAATTAAACAAATTATTAGGAAGGTCATATTAAACCTTAAAAATAAGTTTATATCATATAAACAAGTTATACTCGACTCTTATGAAGTCTAACCTACCTATTTTAACCCGTATCCCATGCCTTGAGTAGCAGTGGTTTTAATTTTCATAATTTATATTTTGGTTTACATAGTAAATTTTTCTTCATTAGCCTGTTAGTCAATTAATTTATTTAGGGATACGTCATACCTATCTAGGAGCTTTAATATGAAATTGGCTTTTAAGCAGGCTAATAGGCCAAGTCAGGCATTTAAAAAGGTCAGGCCATGTCTAAAAAAAAAAGCCTATGACAGGTAATAGAGCAGGCTTGAGCCTTGAAATTTTTAAATAGGCGAAGCCTATTTAAGCAAAGCCTTATTTGACCCAGCCTATTTTCACCCCTAATGATATAACAAAATTTTGGCTTTTCATATTTTTTGCAATCTGCTATTGACCATATTGCCTAAATCTAAAGGATCATGGTAATTATAATAATAATGTCTAACCTCTATAAGGAAATAAGGAAAGAATATTGGAAATATAATTAGCCTATAACTAGGAAAATAATCAACCTATAATCAAAAATAATTTACAATAAGACTCCCCCTTAAGCTACTACATATTCGTAATATGCATCTAGGTTGTTACATATATATGCAATCCTAAGACCCCTCAAAGTCTTGGTAAGCTAATAGAGGTAGTCATGATGCCACTAAAATTGATCCTTTTTGATAAAGTGGTAATCAACTTCTCTATGTTTTGTTCTCTTATGAAAGAATGGATGGGAAGAGATGTATAGGACTGATTGACAATCACAAACAAGCTCTATAAAACCTATATATCTCATAAAATTGTAACTCTTGAAGTAAGTATTTTATCCACAAAAGCTCATATATGGTGTGAGCCGTTGCTCGATATAATCTGCTTCTATACTTGATTTGGCCATAACATTTTGTTTCATGCTCTCCCATGAAATAAGATTTCCTCCTATAAATATATACAATAACTTGAATATGATCACATGTTGCTAGCATCTCTTGCCTAATCTATATTTGTGTAACTGATAGTATCAATGTAACCCCTGTCCGTATAAACTAGCCCTCTTCCCCGTTGACCACTTAATATACCTGAATATCTAAACAACTACATTCTAGTGGTTTTCAAAAGGGGAATCCAAGAATTGACTAACAACCGTTACACAAAATGGAATGTCTGGTCTAGTCATGATAAAATAATTTTACTTTCTCATTAACCTTTAATATCTAGTTGGTCAAGGTAAGACTCCCCTTGATTAGGACAAAGATTCACATTCGGGGTTCGTATAGAGGTGCATCAACTGATTTGCAATCCAACATTCCAATTTCCTCCAAAATATCAAAAGCATGCTTCCTCTATGTGATAATATGCCTTGGATTGGGCCAGTTGAATCCTAAGGAAGTATCACAATTTGCTTAAATCCATGGTTTTGCTTAAATCCATGGTTTGTAAATGGTGAAACAAGTCTATTTGAGGGTCTCAATACTTGTAGAACCATCTCCTATAATGACAATATCATTGACATAAACCGCAAGATAAATTTGTTTATTAGATTGTGAACACTTAAAGAAAACTAAATGATTTGCTTCAAAATGAGTCATCCCAACATGTTAAATGACCTTATTGAATCTTCCAAATCAAGCCCTGAGAAGACTGTTTCTGCCCATATAAAGATTTATGCAACTTACATATTAAGAAGCCTAACTCCCTTTAAGCAACAAACCTTAGTGGTTGCTCCTTATAAATTTCCTCCTCGAATTCATCGGCAACAAGGCATTTTTAATGTCCAACTAGTACAACATCTAATGTTTCATAGTAACCATGGATAAGAAAGGACAAACAGATGCTTTCTTTGCAACACGAGAGAACATGTCAGTATAATTCAATCCATAAATTTGGATGCAATCCTTAGCCACAAGAGGTGCCTTCAAACAATCCACTTGTCCATCAAGACCAACTATAACAATAAAAAATCACTAATAACCAATTGTAGACTTTTTTAGGGATGGTTGAACAAGAGTCCATGTATGATTAGACTCTAAAGCTATCATCTTGTCAATCATAGCTTATCGCCATCTTGGATAGGATAATGCTTCTATAATTGTATTGGTAATAGTAATGGATTATAGTAAATAAGTCAAAATGCTATTTCATTAAGAATATCCAAGTAAATCTTAAAATATCATCACAAAAGTAACACAACATTAATTTGTATCCCAAAACAAAAGATACATGACCAAAGACAAAGTGACAAAGCATGGCTATAGACATTACTTGAAATAGGGGATCAAACATGCTTCCTAAGTTGACATGACTTACGTTCCAAGGACTACAAGTGAGAGAGATAAGGAACCATCTATTTCAATTTCTATAGACATGGGTGACCTATATGACAATGAAGAATATCAAAAGACTTAATGACCGCACACACCATAGGAAAAGGCAGAAAGTAGTAAGTCCATGTGATTCAAATTCGTTTCCAATCGTTTACCTAGTACTCTAGTTTTGAATGAGAAAAAAGTTAGAAATGAATATTACAATGCAATTTAATGAACAAGTAATCTTCTTGATAGAGAGAAATTAAAAAGGTAACTAGGAAGAAAAATAATAGAATATAATGACAATGATGGTAAAGGTTAAGTTACCCCAATGCCAATTGCTTGTGTTTTGGATCCATTCACAACAACAGTAACATGAAATAGTGTGGGATTTTTGTAACCTTGGAATGATTGACAAATAAAACATTTTCTTCACTGGAACATATTTGTATCTTCCCATCCCAACCTTACGAGGAACACACCTCAAAGCATTACAAAACTTGCATTCAGTTAAATTATTGCTTCCTTGTAATACAACATGCAACTATTCTAACAACAATCAATCTTTTTAGCCTTCAACCTTAGTTTGGGCACCAACTTTGTTGCTTGGTAGTAGTTCTTTGGTATGCAGTTATTTGATGGAGCTATATCGACTAGCATTTGTATAAAGTAATCTAAACATTTTTCAATAACATGCTAATTGGTTTTAGTTGCTAAAAGCCTAACAATTATTGACAACTTGGATTCAGTTGCCCCTTCATAAATGGATTGGTTTGCAAACATTAACATATCATAAAACTGTTGGACTTTTGGATTGGGTGATTCTTCCTCATGTGGAGTCTCATTCCCTTTTTTAGCATTAAGATATGGTACATCAACTACAAGTTTGAATGTGTCATACACCATCTAAGTTACTAACTCAAATTAATCTTCATAATCCATATGTCCAAGACTATTGCAAAGACAACCTAGGTTCTTGACATCTACCCCCTTTCAACATGTTTAGTTCAGACCTAATAATTTGGTTTAAAGGTAAATTTTAGCAAATAAGCCCTCACTATTGGTGTTCTCAAAATATTCTCATAGGTACAATTCAGAGAAAGAAATCTAACCATCCCCTTGACAAAAAAACAAGGTTGTTCCATAACCTTGTCAACAAACTCAATGACCCCACTAATGAACTCAACGTTTAGTTTCCTTGGAGGATCAAGCATATTATACATCCAACTACGATCCATTTTTTTAATGTCATTGATCAAATTAAATGCCACCCTATGTTGCACGATTTCAAAATTCAAGGTCAAACCATATCCAATTTGAGAAAAAGCTTTTCCTCATCTTGGTTAATAGTCAATTTTTTAAATCTATTATCATATACTTGATGAAATTTTGAATACTTTTCCATAAGAGATTTAAAATCTAACAATTAATCAAGTGAAGAAAAATCTTTTCCCCAAAATATCTGACTTGGACAATCCAAGATTCAAATGAGAGAGTAATGCTTCAAAACTCAATAAGTAATGGCCACAACACAAACTGGTAAGGCTTTCATTTGTTGATGAAGAAAATATGCCCATCCATAATCCTCTAATATTCTATTTAAGCTGACCTAATTTGGATACAATTAAGGCTGGTCAAATAAAGCATTAGAGGTATCCACAACAATTGAATAACAACTATGGGTAAAAAAACATATTTTGATAAAATTTGTAGCATAATCACTGTGTTTTGAGTATTTCCCAAACTTTGTTAACTTAAGTACAAACAAACAAATAAGTTCTCAATCAACATGAACCGACCACCATAAACATCATTTTCTTTACACACACATGTAAATATTCAAGCTAATGACATGCATCATAATAGCGCTT
Source organism: Spatholobus suberectus (assembly GCA_004329165.1). NCBI lineage: Eukaryota > Viridiplantae > Streptophyta > Magnoliopsida > Fabales > Fabaceae > Spatholobus > Spatholobus suberectus. The sequence continues at coordinate 18,937,623 of CM014731.1, read as the reverse complement.
ACGTTGTACTGAGACAAAGCTGAATCAACATAATAGTGCTTACGTGAATAATGAAACAAGACTAAACTTGAATCATCAGTTGTTTGAGTCAGTTATGAGATCATTAAAGGAAGAAAAATCTAAGAGGGAGGTTGATGATGTTGACCCCAAGTTCAAGTTGCATATCCTACGGGTCAAAGTTTATGGGAGGTCCCTAGCAGCTTCGGGTGTAATTCTGAGCATCTTAGATTATGTCTATCTCTAGGTGAGGTGGTAAGTATGCTTAGATTTGGAACTACTGTTGGTTTTGACCCTAAACTAAAGGTTTTGTTTTCGATGCCCTCTTTTGTAGCAAGAGTTAGAAGATCTAGAGCAGGGCCATGTAAAAGCAAAGCCAATGAGGCTTTTACCTTAGGCCCCCAATTATTGTAAAGCCTCAAAAAAATTTCACATTTCTTTGATAAATTGCTTATTATTAATTTAAATTTTTAGGTGATAAATTTTGTTATAATATGATACATTATTTACTATTATTTTTATTAGTAAGACTACATTATCTTAAGATATGAATATAAGTGTTATTGTAAATTATTTAATAAGCATAATATTTTTATTTATTATTTAATTAAAAAAATTAAGAAAATTATTTTGCATTTATTTTAAACTTTACTACCCTCCCTAAAGGCTATTGAAATTAGTAGAGTTTAAATTTAACGAATTAATTTGTGATTAATAATAAGATCACACATTTAACTAAAAATTCTTTTTGTATTGATCGACATTAATTTGTGATTAATGTTGATCACACATTTAATGATGAGATTAATTTACATCTTTAATTGAAAGTCAATTTGAATATTTTCAAAATATGAAATCATGTTTAATTGTTTATTTGAATCCTAAAAATTGAGAACTTTGGATAATGATGAAATGAAAAGAAATATTATATTAATCTAGATTTATTTTTAAAAATAAAAATATTGCAAGAAGTGCATACAAATGAAATTCATACTCCACTAAATGCATTGCTTCTAAAATATTATTGACAATACTTTGCAACTTTTTTTATTGGTAAAAAAAATAGTTTTTAAAATTAAAATTACTCAAATTTTATCTAATTAAGATTACCTATGTCAAATAATAGAATAAATGAAATTGTCATTTATATATTAAGTGTGAAATGTTAGAAATACTTAATTATGAAATTTGATAAATAATTTTGTAGTTGACAAGAAAAAAAAAAGTTGACAACTTATATTAAATTAAGATTTGGATGTACAAATTTCGCCTTAAGCCTCATAATTTCTAGACACGGCTCTAATCTAAAAGAAATGCCAAAAGAGATGGCTTCTAACATTACATGTGCTACTGCTATGTATTATACCCTTGAAGAAGTACTTAAATGTGTCAAGCATATGGTGTGTATTTGTAACTTAGAGTGCTAGCAGGTGCTTTGCATGAAGTATGTCTCATCTTATCACGAAATTCAAATTAGTTCTAGCTAATGCAAGTTTTGGTACATCCACTTTTAGAAAATTTTCTCTTTGTATATTTTTATTTCATAGATTATTTTGACGTTGATGGATTATTGGATTATGGTTCTTTGGGGAGAAGGGGAGTTGAAGAAAATGTTGACAAAACCAATAGGATTGCATGCTCAAGATCAGAAGTTGATTTTCAAGAAAAATGAGAGAATCAAAGTCTCATCTTGACGTTGAGGAAAGTCAAAGATGGATCAAAGTTGGTGCTGCTTGTGGACATTGAGAGTAGAGAAAGAAGGATACCCAAGGTGTTAAAAATTGCAAAGAAGGAGAAGATTTCAATATCCCAATTATATTACTTTTCATGTGATTCATGTCTTTTAAGAGTCTTAATTGCAAATGAGCAAGAGAATTGTGCCCAGCACATGTGAAACCACCCCCGACGCAGAAGCATCTGAGGCTCACAGCCAGCTCGGTGCTTAATGCTAGAGTAGTGGCGCTGAACGTCAATATTACTTGAAAGTCATGCCCAGCGTAATATAGTGATTAGAATTAGTTTAGTGAGTTTGATAGTTACTTTTTAACAACTGACATTAGTTGTGTATATAATCTCATCTCTGTATCATAATTGCTCATTGTTGAGATTCATTCAATAAAATTCAGTTTTGTTTTCTCTCTCTCTCTCTCACGATCTTTCTTGCTCATACTGCTACTCTGATCATGCCTAGACATAACAATGCTTCCTCTTCAGTTGCGAATGCGGTGGCTCCGACGGATCTGAGTCAGAACATGGCGAGCCCGTATTACGTGCATCCAGGTGAGAATCCTGCACTATTGCTTATTGTTAAGCCTTTGACGGCGAACAGCTAACACTCTTGGGCAAGATTGATGAAAAAAACCCTAATCGGAAAGAACAAATTCAAGTTCGTCGATGGTTCAATTTCGGTTTCTAATTCTTTCAATCCTAGTTATGATGTGTAGGAAAGGTGCAATAATATTGTACATTATTGGATGATCAACTCTGTTTTGCCTTCAATTACACAGAGTATCATTTACAAAGAACTCACATCAGATGTGTGGAAAAGCCTCAGAGAATGTTTTGCACGCATTGATATGGTTCAGATCACGAATCTGCAGCATGAGCTTTATCGGTTGAAGCAAGAATCTCTATCTATAACTGATTTTTTCACAGAATTGAGTGCCTTGTGGGAGGAATTGGAGAACTTTTAGCCTCTCCCTCACTGTTCTTGTCCAGTACAGTGCACTGGTGAAGCTTTAAGAAATGCTAAAATGTATGTGAAGAAGATTGTGTGATGCATTTCCGTAAAGGATCAAATGAAAATTTTGTCATTGTAAGTCTCAGATCTTCCTAATGAACCCTTTACCTTCTCTCAATTCTGTTTTCTCAATGGCTATTGAGCATGAGCGACAAAATGGATTGGTTTCTACTGGTGAGGAGACACAATCTTTGGTTAATCTTGCTAATGGCAAGAGCTAGCTGGTAGAGGAAGGGGGAGCTGGAATTCCAAACAATGTACATTTTGTCGAAGAACAAATCATACTGTAGAAACGTGTTACAAGAAGCATGTTATTTCCCATTGGTTACAAGAAGGAATTCATTTCAAATGTGAATTTGGCAGTTGAGGAATCAGAGGCAAAGGCAGAAGGTGGAGATCTACCATCCACTGCAAGCATCTCTCAAGAGGAATACTAGAAGCTCATGAAAATTCTAAAGCAAGTCAATCTGCAAAAGCCTTCTACAGTTTCAAGAGAATAACAGTGTGAATCAAATCCTTGTAGCTAGAGATCCAGAAGGTACTTCTCACTATTGTTTAAGTTTTGCCTCTAATCTGTGTCCCTGGATCATTGATTCAGGGGCCACATACCACATATGCAGTAATTTGAAATTTCTTGAGTCTTTTCACAAGATAAATCCTATAGAAGTAAGATTGCTGAATGGAAATTTAGTGATAGCTTCAGTAGCTGGTACAGTCAAGATCACAAGGGATCTAGTGCTTGAGGATGTCCTGTTTTTGACTGAATTTAACTCGAATTCAGTGTCAATACCTAAGCTTACTAGGTGCAACCATTGCAGTGTGACATATGCTAATGAGAATTGTGTGGTTCAGGACCCCTCACTGACAAGGATTGGTTCGGATAGCCTCAAGCATGGCTTGTATTACTTTGAATATGGTGGAGGTAATATTGTTCCTATGGTAGGAAATGTAATTGCCAATGATAGTGTTTCTTTTACTGTTCCAAAATCCGCTATTTGGCATTTTCGGTTTGGACATGCTTTAGTTGGAAAATTAGAGTTGCTTTGCAAAGATTTTCCTACAATTCCTATGAATAAAGGACTTAGTTTGTGACATATGTAAGTTTGCAAGACAAAGGAAATTACCATTCTGTAAAATGCTAGTAGGGATGTAAGTCCTTTTGACTTAGTCCATTTAGCTAGTTGTGGGCCATGCTCTTTACCCTCCATACGTGGTTACAATTTTTTTGTTTGACCATAGTAGATTATTACACTATATATATACTTGGACTGTTTTATTGAAGGGAAAATTTGAAGTGAAAGGCAGAGTTGAAGAATTCATTAACATGGTAGAAAATCAGTTTTCCAAAAAGTAAAAGTTATTTGAAATGACAATGGAACAGAATTTAAATTTACAAATTTGTGTAGGGAAAAGGGATAATTCAATAGTTTAGTTGTATAGAAACTCCAAAACAAAATGCTAGAGTGGAAAGAATGCATCAACATCTTTTGAGTGTGGCTAGGGCTCTCATGATGCAGGCCTTGTTGCCAAAGCATTTGTGGAGCTATGTTGTTTTGCATGTTGTCTACCTAATTAACAGAATGCCTTCCAATGTATTGAATCAAAAATCACCCTTTCAGCTTCTTCATGGTGTGTTACCTGACCTAGACAGTCTGTGAGTGTTTGGCTGCCTCTGTTATGTTTCTGCTCATGTGGCTGGCAGAACCAAGTTTGATATGAGGGCCAAAAAGTGTATTTTTTTGGGTTTTAAGATGAATGTTAAAGGAGAAGTAGCTTATGATGTCCACAAGAAGGAAATTTTGTTCTCATGAAATGTGATTTTTCATGAATGTATCCTTACCTATAAGAAATCACATTCAGTCACTGAAATTCAGTGTTAGGAATCACCATCTGATCTGGCCTCAGAACCACCCCCTCACCCTAAAATTTCAGCAATTGCACCATTAATTCATATAATACTTGAACCTACATATGACCCAATTAACCTCACTCCACCACACACGGACTCCCCACCTATTGATCCCACACTTGAACGTCAGCTTGCTGCATCATCTCAACAGCATGCACCCTCCCTCAAACACTCCACCAGTCTTACGAAGAAACCACTTCACCTTAATGACTACATATGCAACACAATTTCACAGCCACTACTTCCAACATCACATCCATGAATAGTTATCCTATGCTCCTCTTTCTCCCATTCGCAAAGCTTATGCTCTATCCCTTGACACCATATCCGAGCCAAACAATTACCATGAGGCCAGCCAACATGGTTGTTGGGTTGAGGCTATGCAGAAAGAACTTGATGCTTTGGACAGAAATCACACTCGGACCATAGTGAACAGATCCATGGGCATCAATCCAATTGGGTGCAAGTGGGTTTACAAGGTTAAAAGGAAGGCAGATGGCTCTCTTGAAAAGTATAAAGCACGGTTAGTAGCCAAGGGCTATACTCAAACTGAAAGAGTAGACTTCTTCAAAACATTATCCCTTGTTGCCAAGATGACAACCGTGAGGACCCTCATTGCTATAGCAGTCATTAAAGGTTAGCATATTCACCAAATAAATGCACATAATGCTTTCCTTCATGGCGAGTTAAAGGAGGCAGTTTATATGTGTGTGCCTCAAGGTGTCACGCTTGCTCCAAACAAGGTTTGTAAGTTGCTAAAATTGTTGTATGGACTTAAACAAGTCAGTAGAAAATGGAATAAAGGCTGTCTACTTTACTAATAGGCCTTGGTTTTAAGCAAGCTTATTTGAATCATTCTTTATTCGCTCAGATAACAACATCCTCTATGCTCATCTATGTAGATGATATTGTGTTAGTTGGTCATGCATCACATAAGCTGAGTAGCATTAAATCTGTTTTGGACAAAAATTTTGGGATCAAGGACCTTGGTAATCTAAAATTCTTTCTAGGACTAGAAAGCTGCCAATTCTCCTCATGGCATTTCCCTTTGCCAATGACAATATTGCCTCAACCTTTCATTTGAATCTGGTATTCTTGGCAACAAGCCTGCTTCCACCCCAATGGAACCAAGCTTACATCTTTTCCAAGATGATGGTCCTCCCTTTCATGACGTTGAATGCTACAGAAGGTTGGTTGGTAGGCTTCTATATTTGACCACCACTAGGCTTGACATTTCCTTCGTAGTTCAACAGCTTAGTCAGTTCCTTAACAAGCCTACAATTTGTCATTTCAAGGCTGCACAAAAGGTACTATACTATCTTAAAGGGTTACCCGGACAAGGCCTTTTCTTCAGCAAGACATCTCCTCTCACTTTGTAGGGATATAGTGACTCTGATTGGGCTGGTTGCCCTAAGTCTCGATGCTTAACCAATGGTTATTGTTTCTTCTTGGGTGATTCACTTATTGCTTCTTGGGTGATTCACTTGTTGCCTAGTGATCTAAAAAGCAAACCACAGTTGCAAGCTCTAGTTCCAAAGCTGAATATCTTGCACTTGCTTTAGCTACATGTGAATTACAGTGGTTATGTTTTCTACTTACTAATTTGGGCATTACGTGTGTGAAGCAACCTGCTCTTTATTGTGATAACAAAAGTGCTCTACATATCGCTGCTAACCTGATCTTTCACGAATGAACCAAGCATATAGAGGTTGATTGTCACGTAGTTCGTGAGGAAGTTTCTCTTGGCCTTATGCGTTTGCTGCCGCTTCCTTCTACACATCAAGTTGCTAACCTCTTTACTAAGGCTCTTTTTCTCTAGCCTTCTTCCATCTTCTTTCCAGGTTTCAGAGATGCTCAACATTTGCCAATCCTCAGCTTGCGGGGAGCTAATATAGTGATTAGAATTAGCTTAGTGAGTTTGGCCGTCACATTTGTACAACTGTCATTAGTTGTGTATATAAACGCATCTCTGTGTCATAATTGCTCATTCTTGAGACTCATTCATAAATTCAGTTGCATTTTCTCTATCTCCCTCTCGATCTTTCTTGCTCATATGATAGCACCCAATGCGAGCACCATAGGTGTTTTTGAACCCGTCATCATATCCAAAGGCACTCGGCACCATTTTTCCTAAGGACTATTGTACATCTAACGCCTCGACGCTGAGAAGCAGGGCACCTAGGCACCGCCCCTTCTACAAGTTGTCTCTACTATTCTAGCACTCGGTGCTGCACAAAAGCACACTTAGTGTCACCCATTCCAATACACCCACTCACACCATGTGCCAATCGATGTTCGGCGCTAACGTGTCTTGTTTTTTGTGCCTAGTGCAAGGAAATGGCTCCTAGTGCCCAAGTTGCAGGGATTTGCAATCTCAATCACATGTAAGTGCAAAATTTAAAGGTTTTGGGACATTATTTGACTTACTAAGCGGAAGCGAGATAGAACTTAAAGATTCGTCAACTGCCATGGAAGATCAAAGAAATAGACACGATTCGTGAAAATTTATGGCTATTTCTTTATTCCTTTCTTTTGCTTCTCTTTTGTTTTTAGCTTAGTCTATGAATTTTTAACTTTCTTAAGATTAGATTAGGATGAATCTTAATCCAAACCTTTTGCAATTGATTTCTTTTCTAGAATCCTAAATCTCTTTATGTGATTTGAGTTATTAGATTTATACTTAACACCTCTTGGGATTAACATTCTTTGAGATAAATTTGAAAATTAAATTCACAATTGGGAAATTAGGATATAAATTCTTTTGATCTAACAACCATATAGTTCTTGCGCCTAGAAATATGGTTAGATTATATGCATTCCATTGTAATATCTTAACCCTATTTGTTATTGATAATTGTACTCACCTAAGGAATTAGGGTCCATAATTGAGAAAAAAAGGGTTTACTTACCAAAGAATTGGGGATAAACTACATTAGAGAAATTGAATGTCAATTACATAATTAGAAGGGATTTAGAAGAGAAAGAAATTACATTATGAGAGAATTAAGAGGATTGCAATACCTTACCCATCTTTGCCCATTGAATTTTCTCTTGGTCTATTATTTGTATTTGTTCTTCTTTCACTTTAGTTGAAATCAAAAACCAAAAACCAATCACATGTTTCTTGTTTTCTCTATCAAAGGTGTAGTTAATTGATTGCGTAATTATTAAATCACAATCCTCGTGGAAACGATACTCTACTTACCTCTTTATTACTTGTATGACCAGTTTCTCCAACTATTTATGTTGTACAATTTGGAAAAAATGTTGTGAAGGTTAGGAAAGTTCAGAAACGCATTGAGACTCTAGACATGTTTTGAATGGCAAAGGCAACTTTTGCCAAGGACATAATCTCTAACTTAGATACTCTGCATACACCATTTGATATAGAGGGTGCTAGTGGGTTTGACGACATAGAAGCTCCAAATGCACCATTGAGGAAACCCAAGTCAAAGCTGACTGTTAAGAATTTGCCTGACATCTTAGTGGCATTGTTTGCTTACACTAATGAAAAACAGTGAGTAAGCCAAGGAAAAGGAGCAACTGATGATAACACCAGAGAGTTTCTCTTGCTTGGATAGTTTTGAAAATAGATAGTATTTGTGTGTGAATATTGGAGTTAGTAGATTACAGAGGGACTTGATATATACATAAAGGATCTCACTGGATGATTTCACATGTCCAGAAATCTTTACAAGCCATATCTTCAAGTCCTTCATTGAAGATTGCTTTGGCTTGTTTGTAGTCTTTCTGCACATCTATAGGCAAATAGAAAGTAGGAGAGATTCTAATGATTGTTTAGAGAGAAATTCTAGGCCCTTTTAGTCTAGACATTATAGCAACTACAAACATACCACAACCTTTATACAACTAAATTTAAGTCTAGACATTGTAACAAATTGATTCTACTCATTTTTTTAAATAAAAAGCTTATTGCAGTGCAGAAACACAATTGTATTTGTACAGAAAAATCATCACATGTTTAGAGACAAGGCAAGGCCAGTATAATAAGAAATAAGGGATATAAAAAAGGTAGGGGCAACAAAAGATTTACCCTTTTTTCCCTCTCTGTGTATTTGACAGCAACAAGCTCTCTAGCAACAACCTGGCCACACCAAATTTGCTTAGGATCAAACATTATTAATAATGTCTCTTACACATTGCTTTCCTTTGTGTGTATGTCTGTGTGTGTTAATGCTAGTGGTTGTGTCTATTGGTTAGGTCAAGCAACAAAAATTTCCAAACCAATTATCAAATTACAACTCAAAAATGGACGCCAAACATGACAACCAAACTCAGTCAAGTGATGTAAGGAATTACAATAAAAATAATTGTTATTCGAATACTTTTGTGTGAACATAATACTGGTAAATACAACCAATCAAAAACTAAAAATTCACCCCCCAACTCTTAATGAAACAGTTTCACACAAGCCTTGAACAGTGGTAACCCTGTTCTCTTGAATAGTAGGGGGCCATAACAAAAAATGTAAGCATAAACAATTAGGTACTGATAAGGAAAAATATTTACAAACAAGAAATCATTGATTATGTTTCTATTATTAACCTATCAGCACAAAATCAAACTTGACTATCCTCAGAGCCATCTCAAAAAGACACAAACTAATCAAGTCACTTACCATTTGAATTCTACATATTAATCAAGTCTATAACATCAGTATTATGATAGGTATATGCCTCCAACTTATTACTTTGACATAAATAACTAACGTGTACATTCTGATAACATGAAAAAGAGCCTCACAGGATGCACGTTCCTCAGAAATCCAGCAAACATCTCAGAAAACAAATATTCAAAATCTCATTTGCTTTAATTAGGAATAAGTGTAAGAATGGACAATGAGGAGGCAGACTCAAATATGCTCACATAGAGAAAGAATAAAAACCAGTACTAACCATACATGTGACCAAATGATTGGAAATCAGTTAAAAGGGTAAAGTATGTCTTCTAACTAATTCAAATCTAAACATTTTACTTTCTGAAAAATTTTATCAAGCCAATCACAAAATATTAAGGCAATACACAAAGACGTGGAACTCAAAAAAGAAGCATGTTCTGTTCTGAATACTTAAATACAGCTGTAACTGTGCAGGAAGTTTTCCATTCAACTATTGTATTTTTATACTATTTGACTATTGTCTTTTAAATTAACATACAAGGTTGGGTTTATAAGTTAAATTTCCTTGTCCCACCCGATCATAATTGCACGTTTAATCATTGTTCAGAATTTAACTCTTTGACTCATCATGGTTTAGGTGTAGACTATTGATGTTGAGGTGATGCCCCTAAATTATCTAACATTGCTATCTGGTTTTTCTTGACATTGGTTTTTTATTATACTCAAATGATTTAGTGATTTGTCCTAATTTATCCTATTTCTAAGCCAATTACTGAAATTGAATGGTAGGTAGCTCTGCAGCATTTGATTTTTTACCATAACCCCAACCTATGGGTGGATAGGTTAGAGTCATTCACAACAGAAAACTGATGGTGATTGGCAAAATATAAGGTAACATGAACTATGATATTACTTCACACATATTGCCTTTGCTTTACATATTGTTTTTAAGGTTTAATTATGTTTTTGGTTCCTATAAAATATCACTTTTTTATTTTTGATCCATATAAAATTATTTTTATTAAAATAGTCCTTGTAAAATTTATTTATTTTTTGGTTTTGGTCCTTTTATTTGTTCTAATCCTTTTCATATATCTATTTTTTCATTTTAGTCCCTATAATATTTTATTCATTTTGAATTAGTTCCCTTTAAAAAAAATTTGATAAGGACTAAGAGCAAATTATTTACATATTACAAGGACAAAAACGAAAAAATAAATATATTATAAGAACTAAAACAAAATAATAGGAACCAAAACCAAAAAAAATAAAATTACAAGGACCAGTTTTAAAAAAATATTTTTATAAGGACTGAAAAAAAAAAGTATATTACAGGAACCAAAAATATATTTAAGCCTTGTTTTTAATTAAGGTGGCTGCTTTATTTTAGTTTATGATACCTGTTGTCGTTTGATGTTTGATTCCAGAGTATGCCTACACATTAAAGGTTAATGAGAAAAGAAATGTGTACAATTTTGGTGTGGTTATTTTAGAACCTATAACAAGCAGGAAACCAGTTGGAGAATTTGGTGACGGCATGGACATTGTGCAATGCATCAGGAAAATGATGGACTCTAACAAGGAAGGAGTTCTAGAAGTTCTTGATCCTGGGCTTCCCTCAGTTCCCCTTCACAAGGTGATGCATGTTTTCTATGTTGCTATGCTGTGTGTTGAAGAACAAGCTGTAGAGAGACCAACTATGCGTGAAGTTGTTCTAATACTGACATAGCTAGCTTCCGAAGACTCCTGGCTCTTAGTAGGGGGACTTAAACAATAACAAAATCCTCGTTGTCATCATCAAATGCTTTAGAATGTCCATCCAAAGCCTCTGAAGATCATCATCAAACTACTCCTCAGTCCCCACCACCCGTTCTTCATAGCATTTAAAGTGCTCAGTTGGGTCTTTCATCTTAATTCCCTTGGTTTGTGATAGCTTATCCATTTACCCTTTTTCTATTCCTCTTCTGGGGTTGGGTTTTTTTTTTAACTTGAGGTGTTAATGTTTGGATTTTTAAATGGATTTGTACAGTAGGATTGATGGGGAGTATTTTCTCATAAAGTCACTGTCTTCGTCATGCAGTAGTGCGTTTAATTTTTACGTTACAATCGTTGTAGTGTCTAAGTATGTAAGGAAATTAATGTTCAATTAGGTACCTAGAAATCAGCACCAAAATAGAACAAGAACTAGTCGACAATTTAAAGAAGCAAAACAAGAGGAAGAGGGAGCAGATTAAAAGAGTAATGATACATGAACACTCTTCTACTCAAAACACATCATTAACACTCATTATTTCTCTCTTATTACATCAATCACATCAGCTATCATATTGCTACCCAGTCCAAATGAAGAGAAAAATAAAAACATCAATGAAGCAAAGCTAGCCAGTCCCCAGCCATATTGCTCAAGGAAACCCTGCTAAAAGGACCGTGAACTGCACACCAAGTAGAAGTCAAACCTCCAAAGCTTTGCACACTTTCACTCTCCTAAAAGATATGAGGTACCATCCGATCATATACACCAATGCATATACGATATGATAGTATTCATAAAGTGTTTGGCCGCACCATTCAGGCAGAGCCTAGGACCGCTTGGAGAGGGGGAAAGGAAACAAAACTCATTTTTTTAATTGATATAAAACATAACTATCGAATACAAACTTTGAGATAGAAGCAGACTACAACTAGATGACCTGGGATTTAAGCTTCTAGTTCGAGTATGTCAAAGATAAAGGAATTTGATGTTTTAAAATAATGTTAATCCATATATCAAATTCCTAGTCCAAGTATTATTGAAACAAATTAAATATATAATTGGAATTTATAGAATAACCAGTGGAAAGAATTTTAAATTAATAATAAAATACATCAAGAAACAACATTATAGAACAGCCTCTTTAGATTACATACAATAATGGAGCCTTTCCTTCTTGTTGTAAGCTTGTAGCTATTCTATTTGATTTGAAAATGGCGATTCCAAGGTAAGGATCGTGCTCTCAGCAACACACAGAATTTTTTTTTTTGTTTACTATATTCGATTTTTTTTTAATTTTAAATTTATGCTAACAAATAACAAATTTAGAAATACAAAGGATAACAAGAACAAATTGGAACAAAATAAATAGGAAAAAAAATCAAAATTTTCTTTTCTTTTGAAGTTTTTTTTTTTTTTAATTGTCTGGAAAACAGGAAATTTAGAAATGCAATAAATAAAAACAAACTGGAACGGAATAAACAGAGAAAGCAGGTTTTTTTTTTTTTAGCTTTTTGTTTGGAGTATTTTTTATATGTTATAGAAAAAAGAAAAAAAAAGGTAAAGAACAAACTCGAATAATACAAACTTTTTTTGATTTTTTTTGTTTTTGATTTTTCTTTACTTTTTTTTTTTTAGAAACGCAAAGGTAAAGGACAAAATTGGATGTAAATGAAAAAGTTTGATCAGATTCAGAGGCTCGAGATTGAATTCACTAAAAAAAGAAACTGTCTTTGTTTTTCTCCTTGGTTTTTTGCATGAGCAGACAGTGATCCTAACCCATATAGAGAGAGAGAGCGGGGATAGTCTCTTATGAGAATTCTTATCATGAGAGAAAGAGTGGCTAAATTCTTTGCTTGGCAAGAGAAATAAAGAATGAGAATTAAGATAAGAAACACAAGAAATCTTTTTATTCATTGGAGAATACTGAACAGAAAAAAAAAATCTTTGTTATTAATGAGAAGGTATGAATAGAGAGTGTAACAGATCATGAAACCTTTAAGCTCAAGCGATGCTTATTTGCTTTTGGAATTTGCCAGGTTGAAGGTAACACGCAAAGCCAAATTATGGATCTATAGATTGTCCAATAGTTAGAGACAATTAGTCTTTTCTCAAGTAGGCTTTCTGAATCAATGTTTTGCAAAGGAGAAAAGTAGATACGTGAATTGACTGTGCATATTGCTTTCGTTATAAGGTTATTGATTTTTATGAATTTGACAAAATTGAAATTGGCGTAAATTTTTATACATTTGTATGGCTGAATAAGTTCTTACAAAAATTAATTCCAATAAACCGAAATATAACTAATTATTAAGTAGATTTCGCATATGTCAAATTTCAAAAACTTTAAATGAAAATAAGTTGGGGAATAGATTAATGAAAGTTTTTATTTATATACTAAATTTTAAGACATTTCATTATATATACAATTGATTCGAAACTATTATAAAAATTATGAGCTATACAAAGTCCAAGCCTAACAATAAGTTGCACGCATGAAGATCAGTCAGAGAAAGAGAGAAAGGAATAATTCGTTGCTAGGCAAGAGAAAATGAATGTGAATTAAAAAAAAGAAAAAAAAAAAAGAGGAAACGAATTATCTTTTCCTCCAAAGGACATTGCTTTTGGTAAATTCTTTGTCTTCTGAATAAGAAAAGAATAAACATATAATGTTCAATGGATAAAGAAAAGCACAATCAATATTTGTAGGGGACAACGGCAGCTACAAAGTTTGGTTATAGTTTTGAAAGCTAAGAATTGAGTTAAATGGAATGGACGCTTCAACTTGCACACCATCAGTTCAAAAGAGCATGACACCAATCAACAGATGCAAAGCTGAAATAATCTTTGCTTAATCTATTTATCTATTTTTAATATATAAATCCTGAGCAACTTGCTTACAGGTGAGTATCTTATTTTTCGCCACATTACATGTTTTGTTGATATGTCATTCTCACCCTACAATTTCTCACCATTCCTTTCGCCTGCCTTTCATCCCAACTCTCACCCACTCAATAACTCTCATTTGACATTAAATCTTTCATAACTCCTATCTCCACAATTAGTGCCATTACACCCTATGCTTAGATGTCATAACTCCCATTTTCACAATTTATGTGCTATTATCATTACAATTACGTTCAAACTTTCCTAACTCTCATCTCTACAATTAGTTTGAATTGAACTCGATATTGAATAGAGAAGAATCAGAACTTACAATCTCCAAACTCATTCTTTCCTGCATGAAGTCCACTAGCTTCATGTCAAAGACCCCATTCAACTACTAGACACCTTCATTCCTTTCAAATGGCAATGCTTCCATGATCCACATAACATATCAACTAATTTATAGATTGCACTGTCAAAGGATAAAACTTCAGCTTCTGTTGTGTATTCTTCTGGAGAAAAAGAATTTTGATATTTATGGTAGGATCAACAAGCTTCTATTGAATTTGTTTTTATTTGTTACTTTTCTACACAATTGAGTTAACATTTCTTTAGTCTAATGTGTTACTCACTATAGAATCCTAATATCTATAACATGAATATTTTTATATGTTTATATGTATATGATTGGGTAAAGAGAAATATAAAAAAGTAAAAGTCACAGTCACAGTAAGAAAGCACATGAATAAAAACTGATTATTTAAAGAAAATTAATCTGGAAAGTAATAACAAACATGAACTTTGTTTTATGTGATTTTTCTAATGAGGGTGTTTATTATCATAGATTTAAAGTTATTTAGGCAGTTTAAAACTTTGCACTATTTGTAGTTCTTCCTTCTGATTTTTTCGATCAATTACTAATCTATTTTGTTGTTTCAATTTGAAGGGAGATGCTTATGGACTTAAACATAACTGCAGAAAAAGGAAGCCTCAAAAAATTACAATTTTTAGGTATATATAAATTGAATTCTAAAATTTATAAAATCGTATTAAAATTGAATGTTTTTCACACTATTTGCAAGCATCAATGTGAAACAAAACATGTACGTAATCAAATCTGACATAACATTCAAACAAATTTTGAGCTACTATCTTTAAGTCTCACATGTATTTTCGTTCTTTGCATTTCTTGGGTTGGAATATATGTAGTATTGACATTATTTATTTAACTAACCTAACTATATAGTTTACAAAAATGTTAGCAAGGAAGTGCTACTGAGGTCAGTTTATGATATGGTGTATCCAAAATGACATTATTTATTTAACTCAACTAACTATATAGTTTACAAAGTTGTAAGTGTATTGTTTAGTATAATGAAACAAATTGAGGAACCGATGTATATTTTTTGTGAAGAAGATATTAATATGATGTATTTTGTTGGAATTAAGGGTGTACACCTCAAAAGAAGTTGTGAACCAATTAGGGAAGGCCAAAGTTGAGAACTTGGCAGCTTCAATTCAGTGGGTATCACAAACAAAAGATAATTAACTATGCCCAAGTTTTCTTTACTACTATATGTATGATTTTGCAGATGATATGGAATCACTACTAGCAAGGATATATAGTCATTTTTCATCTTTAAGATCATTAAAAAGAGCCATGATGGAGTGCCTCATAAAAGAAACAAAAATATTCCATGTCTAAAATAGTGGAAATTCATCCATATAAATCTAAATTTCACTACATTCTACCATATAAATTGGAAAGAGAAATGACAATATTAGTTGACACTCATTTTACCAAATAAATTAGGCTCGTTCTCCGTTTATGACTCAAAGTATAGTGTTGTTATACCTACTATAATGTTTAGAAAAGAAAGGTACTAAAAAATACAAAAGCAAACAAAAAATTTGTATTATAGGAATTTATTTAGTCCTATATTAATATATTATTAATATTAAATTCCACCCATGCAAAACATGGGTCCCCAGATAGTTTCTATAATTTCACTGCAATGACTAAGACATGCATGTTTGCCTTTACTATCTATCTATCTATTTAATGATCTATATTTGTTCAGCTAACTCTGATATAAAAGTAACTCTCTCATTTGATACATCCCTATAAAGGTGAGTTTTCGTCTGATTTTATCTTTATATATTTACACACTTTCCATTCTCTCTTTTCTCCCCAAAATTGGAGAAAAGGGATTTTTGTGTGGGACACATTAATTTATTCTCTTCCCACGTCCTTTTTGAAGCTTCCAAACAATAGAAGGATTGAAATTGTCATTTTTTTTCCATCCATAATCCTTCCAGTCTCTCCCTCACTAGGATTTGTACTTGCCGCAGTTAGTCCCTCCCTAGCTCTATTAACTGCCACCACCCATTGATTGTTGCTAGTGTGTTTTTATTCTGCTATTCAACTCGTTTTTATCTATTTTTTTTGGAAAAATTTAAGCTGTTAGAATGATGAATTGGAAATCCAACTCATGATAACCATTTGTTGAATAATCAAATGCATGGTAGTCATTGTTTTGGATTTGGAATACTAGAGTTATATTGTGTCGCCTGGGGTTATAGTATGAATGCAGGATTTTTTTCATAAAAATGTCTACCAGCTGTTGGTTAGCAATAGGAAGGTTTTAAGCACAATGGGAAGCCTGTGTGAAAAAGGTTTAAAAGGAGTAGTACAATATGTTTCTTCTCTTACGTTTTCATTCTACAACCCGTTTGCTCCCTTCCGGTGATAGTCTTTTGGATGTGATGATCGGTTTCTGATTATAAGCTTCTTTGGTCATTGTTGTTGATATTTATTTTAATCAATTTCCTTGGTGTCTCTTGTGCCTTTCTTAGAATTACTCTTCCATATAGTGCATTGAACAAACATCAATACCCGAAACACAGGCCGAAGCTCTCCACCATCCAAGGTCACGGCAACTGCAAACCCAACAAAGCAATTGCCTTAGGTTTCAAATTATCCGAAACCTCAAAAAAAAATTATACTTTTTCTTAAAAAAATATTTATTATTAATTTAAATTATTAGGTGATAAATTTCATTATGATATACTATATTGTTTTTTACTATTTTCATTACTAAGATTACATAGTCAATTCAAATAATGTGATTGTATTAATTGAACAATTAAAATCTTTAAATGAGGATGAATTGAAAAAATATTAGATTAATCTTGAAAAGATTTTAAATTCTTATCAGTATTATAGTATTGAAGATCTTGAATTTTTTTAAATAAAGATATTGCAAGAAGTACGAATAAAAAAATTATACCCCACTAAAAATATTAAATTATATCAAAAGATTATATTTTTTTAAAATATATACATTGTTTCTAAAATATTATTGACAATATTTATAATGATTGTTATTACTGAAAGTAGTTTTTTAAAATTAAAATTACTCAAAGCTTATTTGTAGTTGACTATGTTAAAGAATATATTGAATGAATTTGCCAATTTTATGCATTGATAAATGTTAGAAATACTAAATTATAACACTTTGATCAATGATATTATAGTTGATAAAAAAAAAGTAAAAATTGACAAGTTATATTATATTAAACTTTGAATATATGCCTTTAGAATTTGTAGACATGGTAGTGCCGCCATCCATGCCAAAATCATTCTTGTAAAGAGTATTGACTATCATACACTTGACGTCCACCCAGCACATGTGATTAATCATGTATGTAAATATGGTTAATTTTGTTTTACAAGTGATTAACTACTATTAGATATTTCAATAACCTCATGACACTATTAACCACTTATGAGACAAAATTAACCATCATTGGACATTTCAACATCCTCATGACACTATTAAACACATATCTGTAATTGATACAACCACATTTATTGACACGTAACCACTTGTGAGACAAAGCTAACCATATTTACATATGTAATTAACTACGTGTGACATCAATAACCTCATAATACTACTAACTATTTGTGAGGCAAAAATTAACCATATTTACACATATGATGGTCAATAACCTTATGACATTATTAACCACTTGTGAAGCAAAATTAACCATCATTACACATTTCAAAAAACTCATGACACTATTAACCATATATCGATAATAATATATAATTATGTTTATTACTTTTAACCACTTGCGAGGAAAAATTAACCATATTTATACATATAATTGACCACATATCCGGGTGGATGCTAGGTGTAAATTTGTTCCTCTTAGTGGCTGAAGATTTGGAAGGTTTAATCTTATGTGCAATAGCATGTGGCAGATTCAAAGGTTTTAAGATTGGAAGGAGTTATAGGTTGTTTCTCGTCTTCAATATATGCAAATGATAGTAATCTAATTGGAGAAGCTTGTGATGACAAATTGTGGGCAATGAAGGATGCTCTGAGGAGTTTTGAACTTCCGTCAGGTTTCAAAATTATTTTTCACAAAAGCAGTATTATTGGCGTTAATGAGGATAATTATTTTCTAAATGTTGCTGCAGATTTTCAGAAATGTAATATTGGATCTATCCTTTTTTGGCATCTTGGAATTTTGATTGGTACCAAATGCCAATCCAAGGAAGGCATCAATGTGATTATATTAGTAAGAGGAGTGTTAGTAACACACTCTCTAACACCCTCTTTCTTCTTAGTTGAAATTTATTGAAATCACAAAATCATGAGAGAGAATCATTAAACAAAATGTGGAACCCACAAAAAATTTTGTGATTTGCAATAAATTTCAACCAATAAAAGAAAGTGTGTTCAAAAAAGTGTGTTGCTAGTATTTTTCAAATTAGTAAATATGAATCATAGAAGGCTCTTCATGGAAGAATACCTATCTGTCGTGGTGGGGTAGGATTGTTGTCCTTAACTCAATGTTAAATAGTATTCCAATTTACATGTTATCTTTCTTCTAAATGTTGATGGTCTGAAAAAAAAAAAAAAGATTATTAAGCTCCAGAGGAATTTTTGTTGGAGTGGGGTTAGGGAGAGGAGGAAGATACCTTGGGTTAAATGGCATGATATTTGTCAATCCAAAAGAGATGAGGGACTAGGGGTGAAAATTTTGGGTTTATTCAAATTGATCTTTCTTGGAAAATGGAGGTGGCAATAATTGGTGGAAAAGAAGAACCTTTGGATTTAGGTTTTGAAAAAGAAAAAAATATGACTTTCAAATCTCTAGTGGTCTAGAATTAAATTTGGATCGTTCATATGCGACTTCAATGGTGGAGAGATATTTTCTCTCTTGGTAAAGGGAAAGGACTGGAAGGAGATTGGGTTAAAGATGGTGCTGTTAAAAAAATGTGGAATGATGAGTCTATTCGGTGTTTAGTTAGATAGGCGTTGTTATGCCTATTTCTCATACCTTATTTCAATCTTTTTTATCAATTTTGTTCTATGGCAAAAGGTTCTTTTGCACTAAAGGCTTGGTCCATGATCTGGTTAGAAGCTGTTTGGTTTATTTGGGAACTACAAAATGGGATTATTTTCTCTAACAAGAGGTGTGAGTTTTTGGGAGTACTTGATAAAACTAAGGTTATGTCTTGGATATGATTTATAGCTAAGTTCAATAAAAGTCTTGTTTAGTAACTGAATGGTCCATGAACCCTATCTTATGTATATATAGATAAGTTTAATTCCCATTTGTTCGGTTGCCTTCTGATAAGTGTATGAATTAGAGTATCCCTTGTACTTTTTTAATGAAAAATTTGCTTTGCTTATAAAAAAATAAAATAAAATTGAACAACTAATTTTGAACATCTACTATGAATTTTGTGACCTTAGAAAATGAAATTTCAAATTTGATGATAGAGATATTTAAAACTTCATTCTACCTTTTAAAAACTGAATAATAGGATGTTCAAAATTAGTTGGTGGTGACATTAAAAGTTGTAGAAAAAGATAAAATATCAGTGGAAGACACATTCATAATTATTTACTAATACTAAGAGATTTGTTTATATTGAAAAAGGGTTAAAGTGTAACTCATTATTTCTCAACAGAAGAGAGTGTATATTTTAAAATAAAAAAGTAACAAAAGTATAATTTAAGAATCTTTTAAGGGATGAAGTATAATTTACTCATTATTATGCACTTTAGGTACATCTATATAAGGTTAGCAGGGTCAAGGGCCTAAGGTCAAAGGGGCCCCAAAAAAAAAATTAAAATTAATTTTGAAGATGAAAAAAATTTACTTAATTAATTCATTTACATGTTTATTTTCTTGACTTTTTAATGAAAACAATTTGCAATGTAAATTTTCAAAGCTCAATACTTTTAAATTCTCAATTTTGTAGAATTTTTAACTTCTCATATTGCTATAATTATTCAGTTGTATTGGGTCATACAATTTTATTTTATTTTCTTATATAGTAAAAGTTTGATAATTACTAGTGGTTGTTGTAAGAACTCATTATTTACCCTATCGTATCTCTATATTTTTAAAGAAAGAAAGAATATTAGGATAATATAAAATAAAATATAATTTATGCATTTATTTGAAAAAAAAAATGTATCACGTTGTCTCCTAATATTGATGCTATCATAAGTAGTAATTTTTCATTTTCGAATGTTCAAAGAAACCCTTTTTAAATAATTTTAGTCTTATTTTTATTTAGAAAAATATTAAATAAATAGTAATATATATAATAAACATAATCCACTTAGTATTAATCAATATCTATAGAAAGTGATTGGGAGTACATATACGTCTCTCACACCGAAGTACAATCATCATTGAGGAAACAAGCAATCTTTTAGCTCGAGACATTTACAGTCCAAATAGAGGTATACTTTCACATCAATCTTGGAATGATGAGCAATTGTCAAGGTTATCAGGTTTGGTCAGGCGAAATATCCCAGCTCCAAGGCACTATCCTAGCCATTAGGACCTTCACCACTCAATAACTCATCCCTAAGACCTCCGCAAGTAGGTCCCTACCTTTCATTTTTCAGTGTACCAAACTGTAACTTCACTAACCTAGAACACATGCCATCAATGTATGGTTCATAACACCAACACATATGCATATGATGTATGAACATCGACCAAAACAATATATTTAATTACAAACATTCATACTTTTATAGAAAATCTAGCAAAACCTCCTATGTTTTGGTACATTCTATCATACCTCTCAATAGGTATGGAAAACAATTCAACAAAGAAAAACCTGTCCAACATATCGATTCATAGATTCCATTCATATCATCAATGTTATCATCACAGTCACTTTCTCATTCATTTTACTTCACTTGGCCATTCATAGATAGCATTCGTATTACATTTCATCGATTCAATCACACTTTCACTTTCAATGCTACCTTTAACAATTCAATCATCCAATCAACTCAATTCACCACAGTATATCACATTTATTCATATTTTCCCCTGCTTCTCAAAACCAAAGTTATTATCATTCTTTATTCAATTCGCAACCATCACCATATAAATCAATCAAGAATTATACACATAACAAGAATTAATGGCTAAATGGCCTACTATCCCAAAGCCATCAAATTAAATCCTTTTCTTTAATACTTTTCTCTTTAGTTTAAAACTAAAGACAATACATATATTCTTACATCACCTAATTAAGCATCATGTTCATAGGTCGCAATCAAAACGATAGGGTAGATTTATATTTACCACTTGCTTTTCAAAAGAGTGACTATATTACAATTCAATTTCATTGATCATTAATCAGCATGCTATTAATTTGTCAATTAACAAATGATCTCATTTCTTGGTTCAAGACACTACAACAATATAGAGAATTAGCGTTGGACACAAGAGTCGACTATGAAACTGATATGATTAGAGTCGGCCTAGCCGACTATAACCCGACACTAAAGTATTTTTCATTCAATTTTGTATCTTATTTTAAAATTTTTGAACTTTTGTCGATGATGACTGACTCTATATGGTGATTTTCATTTAAAAAATATTTAATTATATTTGAACGATGGTTTGGCCAATGCAAAATTAAGAATTTGCATGAAGCCTCACGCTACTCAACTCATTTGCCCTCACACAACTTAACTCACTACCCACAAAACCCTAATTGTGTTTTGCCCCCACTTCCATCTACACCCCTATTGCTCCACATGCTCAATTGAACCTGAATACTTAGAGCACGAATGCTACGATACACAGTACTACAAATAAGGGGTAGAAGGGTGTGATGCTATAGCAGTGCGAGGCTCTAGATGCGACGGCACAGCTAGGTAGAGGAGTTGCAAAGATTCAATGGAGAAAGGGAAAAGAAAGTCAACGAAAGAGAAGCAAGTGTAAGAGAGAGATATACGAGGGAGAAGGGGAAGAAAGTGAATGAGGGAAGAAAGGGGAACATACAGTGGCATCGTCATTACAAGGTGGTGTAACGAGGATCAAGGAGGGCAAGAACGTGAGCAAGCAATAAAGAGAGAGAAGAGAAGAATGGAAAAAGGTTATGAAGTTGCAATCGTGTAGTTAAGGATTTAAGGTACACAATGTATTTATATCGTCTCACTATTTCTATCAGTTTCTATAATTGTACAATTGCTACGGGTGTAATTGTTGCTGACCTATGTCCTTCTGCATGCATGCATGCATGTCATCCTTGTGTGTTTTAAATTCTCCCCCTTGTTTGTTTGAGTCTGATTTGAGGGTTCCTCTATTTAATTTTATTTCCTATATAAGCAACCTGATTCGAGGGTTCCTCTGTCCAAAACAAGCTAATGTTTTCAAAAAATTTGTCCTTCAACACCTAATCTTTTTCAAATTTTTACATCCCCTTCATTTTTTATGCTTCCCTCATCGAATGAAAAGTATACCCCATCCTCATTTCTCTAATTTTTGCCTCTCATTTCTCTTCCTTTTCCTAGACACTCTAAGTCATCATATGCTAATTCTAATGCTATTTTCGCCACTCATTTTTTCTTTTTTTATTTGATTGGTCCTTTTCTATTTTAGGCGCATTCAATTAAGGAGTGTGAAACCTAATTTCCTTCCTATGCTTTGGACAGAGGACGCCATGGGTGGTGACCTAGCCACTAAAGGTGGGACAAAGGACTTCGCCTATGGAGTCCACATATACTGAAATTAATTGATTTCAAAAACCATGGTTATCAAGTGTATTCCTGAACTATGGGAATGTATTCTTATGAGTGATATTGTTGGAGATCAAAAGCACTTTGATTGACACAAGAAATTTTCTTAGCAACTAGTGAACAACAAGCTCGCTCAATGTATGTAAGCAGCACATACTCTTCATTTTCTTTGATATACTTGGGTTTGAATAAAAAACAAGTATGTGTGTTTATTTAATAAATTAAATAAAAATCAAGTAAAATCTAAACAAGTATGTAAACTTGTCATTGATTAGGCACAAAGACATGCAATGCATTCTCAACCAGAAAAGAATACTTGCAGTTGCCTTTCTTCCACGAAAATAATAGGAGAAGATGTGAATTAGTCTTAACAATGTGGCTATATTAGCCTTCACAATTGACCACCAAGACATCTTCCAAAGAGGCACTTAAAAGTTGCTTTGATTTCTATATCTCTCCACTAGTTTGCAAGCATCAACCACAACACTGAGATTATGGTATGTGATCTTAAGTCCTAAGCAAACCATTTGAGTTCTACATTCTACTATTAAGTAATATTACTAAATCAACTATGTTATTTCAAATTGAATAAGGAAGGAAATTGTGAATTGTTGTTTTGTCCATGATGCCGAGCACCCAAAAATATAAATCTTATAAAAAATTGTATAAGTACAATTATTTATTCGTGTCCATTACACATGTAGCATTGAAACATATCTTATTTTATAATTTACAACACTCAAATGTGATAAGTGATAACCTACATATCCAATCACATGCTATCTGGTTTTATGTAAGCCAATCAGAAAAGAAAAAGAAAAACTAGTGTGACACCAAAAGAAATTAATTCAATCAACTTGGCTCAGTCTGTAATGCAACATACAAACATACATATTGCAAAACTTTAGTTCTTTGATTTAAAATGTTTTATAACCCAATCAACAACTATACCGAAGTTAGTGGAGTTTTTATAAGAAATCATGAAGCAACAAACTTCTTCATCATTGATGGATTTCAGCCCCCTTCACTTATGAAAATGAAACAACATTAAAAGTACAAATAAAATGAAACAACATTAAAACTAGATAATGTTGTTATCTTTTGTTTAGTCTCTAGATTTAGAGTTTGGATATATTGTTGCCTATTTTTGTAACACCTGGCCACTTTCAGGGTCTGTGATTGTCCCCATAAACTAACATAAGACTTTTCAGCGTGCTTTGTCCTCACTCATGCTTCCTAGGAAACTTCCTAGAAGGTCACCCATCCCAGAATTGTCCCAAGTCAAGCACGCTTAACTGTGAAGTTCTTAAATGATAAGCTACCAAAAAGTAGATGCATCTTGTTGGTATAGGTAGCACTCATTAATTCCTTTAAGCTATCCTCAACTGTACAGTCCCATACCTACATAGCCTCTGGATCTTATTCCGGTGTGTATTCGATTCATTTATGTGTCCCTCCCGCTAGAAGCCTGCCAAGGGCCACTCATTGTCCGCGCCTTATTTCTTTTGCATTGGCGATCACTCCCCGCCCTCATCAGCGCCCGGGATGTTACATGCCCACCAGCTTCCACTTGGTTTGTCCTCGAACCACATTGTACTGGGAGAGTGGCCCTGCTCTGATACCAATTTGTAATGCTTGGCCACTTTCAGGATCTGTGACTGTTCCCACAAACCAACACAAGACTTTTCAACATGTTTTATCCTCACTCACACGCTTCTTAGGAAACTTCCCAAAAGGTCACCCATCACAGAATTGCTCTAAGTCAAGCATGCTTAACTGTGGAGTTCTTAAGTGATAGGCTACCGAAAAGTAGATGCATCTTGTTGGTATAAGTAGTACTTATTAATTGCTTTAAGCTATCCTTAACTATACAATCCTATACCTGCACAGCCTCTGGATCCTTCTCATTTCGGTGTGTATTCAATTCATTCATGTGCCTTTCTCGCTGGAAGCCTACCAAGAGTCGCTTCTTATCCGTGCCTTACCTTTTTTGCACCAGCAATCACTCTCCACCCTCGTCAGTGCCCGGGATGTTACAATTTTAATCTTATTTTTATTTACCTTGAATACTTAGATCCATAAAGATTATCTATTTGTTACTCATGCTTTATTTTCCTACTTTTATACAATTTTCTAAAGCAGCTAGGCAAATCAAGGAAGCTGTATCTAATCTTCCTATTGCAACAAAGGAGAAGGATGCAAAGGAAGCAAAGTCTCTAAAAGATAGCATAATTATGGCAAATGAAGGTGGCCAGCAATTTTCTTGATATTTTACTTTTCAAGTTCATGAATAGAAATAATTTTCTTTATTATGATGTAGGTCATATAGGAATGAGTAAATTTTATGTTTAGATAATAAATTTTCAATTGTTATTTTCATGAAATTATATTGGTACTTTCATAATATTTTGACTATATTAAAATAGTTATCATGGAATTGGAGTCCCTGCATAAGTTACCTACCATGTGAGTAAAAAAAAAACTCTTGTTCCTTCTTTTTTTGTTAAAAAGAACAATAAAGCAACATTTTGAAATACCATTCAAAAACATACCTATAGGTAAGGAAATAAAAGAACATAAAAGATTTTATACTAGTTCACTCAACTTGAGCTACGTCAGTACCTTCCTCTAGAAGGATCTCTACTAACCAACCTCTTGGTTACAAACAAGCATTATCTATACCTCTTCAGGCCTTACAAAAGTGATCACCCCGAAATCACTTACAACCCAAGTATTCTTTTATCACCAAGCCTCTCTAGGCTTTCACAATATAAATAAAATTGTTGAACAGAATCAACTCACCACGTGCGGATATGAAAGTTTAAGTATAGTTACAGGAACTTTTTTAGACAAAGAGTATGCAAGAAATAGTTTCTCAAGATCGTTCAAGCAAAGAAAAGCAATTCTTCTAATTCTTTTCTCTAATTCTTCTAAGTTAACTGTTAAAGTTTTAGGCTTCAATTTTCAAGAAGAAATTCCAATATCTGTCATGCATGTTGGCGCGTATATCAAGTTTACAACAAAGAGAAAAAAACAGCTTTTGTTTTGCACCAAAAAAAAGATGTAGTTTTGTGTTTTAGAGCTGTTGGTTCTAATTATTCCGTATTTTAGTTTTGATAGCTTGATAAGTTAACTTACTTTTCTACAAGGCTGTACGTGTAATGCCTAGCCACTTTCAGGATCGATTGCTGTCCCTACAAACTAACACAAGACTTTTCAGCGTGTTTTGTCCTCACTCACATGCTTCCTGAAACACTTCTCAAGAGGTCACCTATCCCAAAATTACTCCAAGTCAAGCACGCTTAACTGTGAAGTTCTTAAGTGATAGGCTACCAAAAAGTATATGCATCTTGTTGGTATAGGTAGCACTTATTAATTCCTTTAAGCTATCCTCAAATGTATAGTCCCATACTTGCACAGCCTCTGGATCCTTCTCATTGTAATGTGTATTTGATTTATTCACGTAACCCTCCCGTTGGAAGCCTACCAGGAGCCGCTCCTTGTCCATGCCTTATCTCTTTTGCACTAGTAATCACTCCTCGCCCTCGTCAGCGCCCGAGATGTTATAGTACTTATATACGAAAATGTCCTATTTTTCTTAAATGCCAGGATATTTGAACGTTAGATCACAATATAAGGAAATAAAGCACTTGTTTCAAAGTGTACGTGGATAAGCAGATAAAGGCATTTTGAAACTTAGTCGATTTTGAGATAAATCAATTGGATGAGTTAGGCACAAGAGTACTTTGAACACTTGATTTCCAATGGCGCGTTGGATATGCCAGATATCAATAAAAAGTTGGGCGCTTGAAAACTTTCTATTATATAGCAAGACATAGGTAAATAAATAAGAACTCTAAAATTTAATAAATTTTGTTATCTTCAAAACTTGAGGGATTAGACGGTTCATACGTCTTTGTTTCCAACAATGAGTTGGTAGACTTTGATAATGGCAGTTACTGTTTATTTGAGCTTTATGCTGCCTATAGTTACTTATTCTACATGTTGGATGATATGATCTGTTTATCTATCATGAATGATGTATGAGGTATCATAATTTTCTTTAAATTTTTGCTAAGTGTCACAAATTTTCTACCCATTTAGAACACAGCTTCTAGTTTATCACATAAATGTCTTGATATTTATGTTAGATGATTAGAATGCAAGGGAGTAATGCCCTTAAGGCACATAACCAACATGTAGATAGTCTAGAGGCTAAAAAGAAAGATTAGAAATAGCTAAGTCAACTCTAAACCAAAAAATATTAAAAACAATAAAGATAGAGTCAGCTTAACCAACTCTAAATGGAAAAAAAAATAAAAAAACTAATGACAAAGTTAGCTTAGCCAACTCTAAATAAAAACAAAAAATTAAAATTTAATAATAGTCAGCAACGGCTTCTCTTAGTGACATTGTAAGTGTCAATTAAGTCGATTCTAATTAGTGTCGGCCTTAATTAACCGATGCAAGCAAGTTAGTGTTGAGTGTTTTAGTGTTGGCGTCTATTCCAATGCATGTTTGACGCTACACAATAAATAGAGTTGGTTTTTATATGTTAAAGTAAGCTTTTGGCCGACTCTAAATACCAATTTTGTTGTAGTGAGAACTCACAACTCATTAGATTTCTCAATTTCCAATCAAAATACCCCATTAGTTACCACTTATTTATACAATTTCTCATAACTTTGATTATTTTGCATCATTCCAATTAATGGACAAAGTCATCAAATATCCAAATAAGTTCTCACATATGCTATCATCATAAAACAATAATTATAATTTTAGCTAACTTAATAGCAAAACCACAATTTCATGTCTAACACTTTAAGGTTCAAGCAACTACATGATGTCCACCAACTCAAGTGTCCCAATCACGCATTCCATTTAATTAGTTACAAATCATGTAATTCATCCTAAGCTCACCTCCAATTAACAAACCAATGCTTATTATGATTAAAGACACTAACCTACACTGGTTCTATCCTATATTATCTTTTGACTACCAATGTGATGATTCTAGTTAACTACTCATACTATAAAACACAAAGCTAAACTCTAGTAACACTAATTACATCATAAGCAAATTTCTATTTTCTACCATATTGTGATACCCTATTTTTGTTGATCGTTTTGCATAGCAAATGAATTTTTCTTCCAATCATTTTTTGCAATCTTAACCTTCAATATGTCTAGTTTCTAAATATATATTTTTTCCAATTTTTGTAAAATCATTTAAGAGTTCAATTAAACACTTCTTCGTGGCCAGTTGTTGTTAGGATTTAACAGAACAATAGTCAATAAAAAATTTGCCAAATATTCATAACATGGAATTAAATTATAAAACTTTACAAGGATATTTTAGACATACAAAGACATCTCTCTATGAAAAATCATACAAAAATTTCAACCACACAAGAAATTATACACAAAAAATAGAGGCTATTCTACTGTAATAAAATTCAGTAACTTTCAATTTAAACATAGAAGCATCCAATGAAATATCAAACATGTATTTCAAGCAATTCCATCGCCAAGAACATCACACAAGACACAACTAAGCTTTATATGGCCAATCATACAAGCACATCACTAGTATAGTCCTCAAGAATCATATAGTTGGAAGTAACAATACTTAATTCATATCAAAACCCAATCATAGGCCATTTTCATTCTCGAATTCAAACTAATCTAGCCTCTACCTCCTTACCCGTAGTGACTCATAACATAAGTGCATAATAAAGAAAAAATAAGATGCAATTAGTGTTCTATAACAAAAGCCTATTGAGAATTTGAAGAAATTTCAAGATGAGACAAAGAAGGAATGGTGGAGAATGGTGGGTGGTGAAGGGTGGCGAGTTTATAGAGGAGAAAGAGGAAGAAGAGCTTCCACTCGCCTTAGCTTGGTCACTAATGTAGTTGAAAGACTTGGGTCTTGAGAAAACCTTGGATTTTTGAGAGCTTTGGGAGGCGGTTGACAGGTTTATGGAAGGTAGGAGAGAGAATACTAAGTCTTGAACTACTAAGTGTTGACATGTGTCACTAAAATATTCAGTTATTAAACTTTTGACTGTGTTCGATTTAATTTTGACTCAACGTGGCCTATAGGGAGTTAGGATTAATGAC
This sequence comes from Spatholobus suberectus, assembly GCA_004329165.1. Lineage (NCBI taxonomy): Eukaryota > Viridiplantae > Streptophyta > Magnoliopsida > Fabales > Fabaceae > Spatholobus > Spatholobus suberectus. Next base: position 18,908,499 of record CM014731.1, on the reverse strand, counting down.
AGTAGACTTAATCTAGTCCTTTTCTAATCACATATCTAAGGTTTCTCTACAAACAAAGCTAAAACCAATCAGTTTGTTGTATAAGTCATGATTTTATGAGCTATTTATGAACTTATTTTTAGAAAATTGTTACATAGGTTTTCAGTTTGAGTTTTTCTTGTTCAGGTAAGGTTTAGACACACTAAGGAACCTTCTGTAATTTATTTTTTTTTGTAATTTTTAAAGCTCATCTAGTATTACAAAAATTCTTGAAAGATTCCTAAAAATTCATGATAAGTTTCTAATCATTTTTCTAAGCTTAAAAATTATTTTTCTTAAATTTTTTGACCATTCTATGATTTATCTCTTAATTATCTTTCTTTATTCTAATTTATTAATTGCAATAAATCCAATTTCATTTATAAAATTACCAAAAATTATTTTTATTTCTTAGATATCTTTCTAATATTGTTTTAAGTATAAAACATAATTTTTCTCAATTTTAAAAGGGTATTTGCTAATTATTTAAGCTATTCTATATAAACCTCAATTGTTATCGTTATTGTTGTTGTTGTTGTTGTTGTTGTTGTTGTTGTTGTTGTTGTTATAATTATGATTGTTGTTGTTGTTAGTAATTCTAGATATTATTTATTCATTGGAGCTAAATCAAAGCTTTCAAAATTTATAAATCTCTATCTAGAATTTTGATTAATATCACAAGACAATTAAACAAATGATAATTATTAGATAATTATTTAAGTAATATTTTGAGGATGTTACATAGCATATCCCAAGATCGGTTAAGAGTATACATCTGTTTGGACTATGAATGTCCTGAATTGAAAGATTGCTCGTTTCCTCGATGATGACGAGAATTGTACCTTAACGTGAGAGAAGTATATGTACTCCTAATCACTTTCCATAGATGTTGATAACACTGAGTGGATTATGGGCCTACATGTATTGCATTAACAGAGTGTCTCAATAAAACCCTAAAATTGGTGTGGCATGGGACACATCAATTTTGAATGGTAGTAGCACAGATGGACTTGCAGTGCTACCATTTGGATTATTGAGTAACTCAATAGAAATGATTGATAGATATAAAAAAATGATAGATCATGCATCAAATCTTTGTCTATGTGTAGCAAAGGAATAAGATGCATTATGTGTTTATAATGACTGTGATGTTTACATATGCTGTGATAATGTGTTATAATTTATGAATGTGCTTTCTACTAAATGTTATGATGTTTGATATCATGATGTCTATTGTGTATGATTGTTTGAAATAGTGTAAAGTATAATAATTAATTGTTAGATGGTATATTTATTATCTGTTATATGAGAAATGTTTTAGGTGGGTATCTCGATCTATTTTGATTGCTCGAGATTCCAAATGTTTGGTTCTCGCCCCTAATTAATTCGTCTCTTCCTTTCATCTGTGGATGTTTGGGATGGAAATAGGGGTCACATTGCTTGTGCTTTGTAAATGAACAAGTACATGGTTTAGGAATTTGTGGTCTTAGCAAAGGAATCACCTTGGTCGAAACATTACATGGATCTAAAGGCTTAACACCCCAGCTAGGGCGATATTAGAGTGGTGCGGTGAAAACATGTATAAAGATGTAAAAGACTTGTCTCTCGGGTATGAGGATTTTAGAATTTAGTCCTACCACACAAGATACCGAAAAAGTCTAGTGTAGTGTCAAGGCTAGAATTCCTCTAAGATTGGAATGTTAATACTCTAATCTGAAGGAGTATCTAGTTGTGTAATAAACCGTGTTATAGTATCATTAGAATGTAATGTAAACCCTTTTTGTATCAAGAATAGGTAGTTGCATATTTGTATTTTCTCAAAGTTTTGAAATTATATTTCATTTTTATTGGTATTTGTTATCATGGCATTTTACTAATGGTTTAGTAGTAAAAACCCTTATTTCATTTTACAAAGGAAAATGTTTTATATTCTATATTATGTTACATTTTCATTTTAAAAACTTTAAAAAAAAATCTACCATAATTTCTACCACTGAGTTATTAGGACTGAAATTTGAGTTATAGAAAGATTGACAGTTAAGGATGTTACATTTTTTGCCGAAAAAGGTAAGTCAACAAGGTGTAATATCCGATTTTTCTCTTGGCTTGATCCTATGTGTGTGTCGTGCTGAAAATCTTGGAATTTCCAAATATGAGTTTTCTACTAGTTAAGTAATTAAAGGCTATATGTTTTATGTTGTTTTCTTGAACAAATATAGTATGTCCATATACGTTATAAAAATGAGAAATCTTATTGCTTTGATTAAGTACTTTGAAAATTATAGTACTATGATAGATAACAATATATTATGCCATTGTTATTTACTAGATTTATAAAGTGTCATTGAATTTTGCTAATATAATATTAGTATTCTATTGATTACATGAAAATTACAGTATTTTGTCAAGTAGTAAAACCATAAATATTAGTATTATGGCTAACCTTTCTCTGAGTATTTAATAAAGAGGATTTACATAAGAATTTCATAAAAGGATATATATGGTTATTTTTGAAATGATAATTTTACAAATACCTGAGTATGTTTTACTATTTTTTTATAAGATAATTATGTGTGAGTGTGTGTTTATTATTGTTGGTATTATTATTATTTTTATCTTTATTACTGTTGTTTCGAATTATTGTATTAAGTGTGTTAAAGAAATTAATTAGTGGAGTTTCTTATAATCAAATTAAGAGAAATTATATTTTTATAAAAATATTGACTATTTTCTAAAGCTTGAATAGTGAATTAATATCACTAAGTGATTAAGAAAATTATCAGTTAAGTCCTTATTAATCCCTTAATTAAGTTGCTACTATTATAATTATTAATATTAATATTAATATTAATATTATTATCATCATCATCATTATTGTTATTAATTTTCTTGATTGAAAATAAATAATTAATTAGGGGAGTCTTTTATGATGAAGGAAATAATTATATTTTTGTATAAAAAAAATTAGTCATCACTAGAAGTGTGATTAGTAATTTAGCAATAGTAAATATATTGAGAAAATTATAATCATTAGTTTTATTAAATTAAGATGTCGCTAGCATTGTTGGTATTATTATTAATATTAATTGTTGGTTCGGATTAAATTAAGTAATTAGTTATATGATGTCTAAAATAAATTTACTTTGAACTTATTTAATGAATATAAATATATTTATTATTGTGCTGATGAATTATTTTATTATTCATCATATTGTACATGTAATTTATGAAAAAGATTACTTGAAACTTGGCTTTTGTAGCAACTATAAATATACGTGTATATGTATATCATTTAAAAAAAATTAATATATATATATATATAGGCTCTTAAATATTAAGCATTGAATTATTATTTTATTCTTGTAAGTAGATAGAATATTATTTAGCTTGTACCCATATTATCTTCTTTGAGAAAAAATTTTAACTATGATATTTAATTGGTGTCCTACTCACATTTATTTTATTTTTCAAAATTATCAATTTAATTTCCTATGAACACGTATATGTGCACGATTACTACTCTCATAAGTCATATTTTATTTTATTTTTATCTAATTCATCTCATCCCAAAGAAAGTTTTTCTCTCCCTTGATTTGTCGTACACGATTACAACCATCTAGGTGGGTTAAGTTAAATTCTAAAATTTAAAATCTTCTCTCTCCTCACGGTTACCTGTGTGTGTGTTTCCTTTTTCTCAAGTGCAAGGACATAGCGGAGTTCCTCTGTCTGTGAGCTTTCTATTGATGGCCCCTGATCGGACCCCATTTTAATTTTCGTTTTGCTTCCTGGATCGTGGTAACCTTCGAGGCCCCTTTGGATCATGCTCTGGGTGCAAGTGTCGTCTTTCCTCAACCGTCCCTTGCACGATCTTTTCTTCAAGGTAAGGGGGAGAGCTCGCTGTTTGGGATTTTGAGAGGTCAGGATAGATGAGAGAGTGTTGGGGGGTTTTTCATTTTGACACTTTTGACTTCGTGTGTTTGATCGGAAAATTTAATTCCTATGTGATTCAAATGGGTTGGTAATGGTATGCATGTTAGTAATCTGTTTGAGGGACTTAAATGAAGTCCCTGAGCTCGATGGAGCATTTGGTTAGGGTAACCAGTTGAGTTACCCGAAATTGCGGTGGTTGAGTAACTTAGAGTTGAATTATAATTTGTATGGAGTGATGTTAATTAAAACTATTGATGAATATGTAAATTCTTGAATGCAGTGAGGGAGTGTTGATTGTCTACAGTGATTATCATGTATTCAATGGTAATTTAAAGGATTTTGCTGGTGATTGGTTGGATGGCATGATGAACAATGCATTAGATCATTTAAAGTTAAATTTGAGCTTAAACCACTATGTGTATCAATTTGTTTTCTGTTATGAACCTGTGTACAGGGCATTAAAGACATTATGTGAATGACTAAAGTGCAGTTTATAATGTCAAAATGTTGGATTGATCGTTGATTGATGTTCTAAATTGAATTTGGCGCCCAACTACATATAAATTGATCATGTGTAGCTTGAGTAGTTGCCGGCTGGAATTTTTCCTGTTACTGACCCTGATCACGTGAGCCACTGTAAACGGAGCTTATATTATTTGAAGTTGTCCTTTGGTAGGGTCGTGGCATTTTGTGTCTACTTTCATATGCCACTGGAATCGTATTTTTCGTGTGTGATTTATAAGAATTTTTATACTGGACTGTGTTTCCTATGGTAGCGAAAATGATGTTTGTGTGTTCTAGAGCGGCTATGTCTCTGTTTGATGTGATATGGGCTTTTGCTTGTAATTTTATTGAAAAATATACTTGAGGATGAATTTAACTCAATCGGAAAATGTCTATGTACTTTTAATGGTTTTTCAAAGAACATCATAAGTTAGGATAAATTTCCCATTTAAGTGAAAATTTCATATAACTTATTTTATATACCATCTTTAGTTCCTGTCATGTTACTAAGGTATGATAAATGTCAATCTATGATTTCTTAGTAAGATTTAAGCACACCTCACTAATTGTATTTATTAAAACTTCATTGCGTTAAAGCCTTTTGATAATGGCGATTCTCTAGTTAATAACATGAGGTTTTTTCCACAAAATAATTAAACTATTTTTTTAATTATTAGTGTTCCCCTCCTTCTTTTGTTTTATATTTGGTTAGTTTTGAAGCAAATTATATTATTTAATGCTTAAAAGCTCTTTTGAGTAAGTCAAAGTGGGCTGCTTTGAGTGTGAGAGAGCGAGGCAACAAAGTTTAAGATGTGAAACACTGTTGTAGAGTAGTTGCATGGATTCATTTCACCTTTAGATAATAAGGAGACAGAGACATAATTTGCTCATATATCATATGCATGATACTAAAATATGGATGGCGTTGCTTAAGCCATGTGATGTGGTCTAGTTGAACTCCAATTAAACCCTCGTATTAAAGTCCGGATAAATCTCGATGAACTGCAGGGGTCTTACATGAACTTGTACAGGTACTAGGTGGTAGCCTGGTTGAACTCTAGTAAGTCATTCTATTGAAATCCGGTAAACTCTGGTAAACCACTAAGGGCTCACACATACTTATTTAATATGCTACATGATAGTCTGGTTGAACACCAATAAGTCCTGGTATTGAATTCTGGTAAATTCAAGTGAACCACTTAAGGGCTGCGTACGCTCACACTATATCTGCATCAAAATTACATCTAATTTCAAAGTGTAAATAGGTACCCATGCATCCTCATATAATTGATGAGGGATTAATGAATGACTAGTGATGAAACACGCATTGCATGCATAGTAGATGGCTAACCAGTGGTTGATATGATTGTGATCATTTAGTGATGTTTAGCTTATGAAGTGACTTGTGTGGTCTTGATGGATGAAGTGTGGAGAGTGTGTTATATTGCTTATCTGATTCTTGATACGATTGTGTGTGTAACATGCAATTCATGGTGTTGAAGTGTTCATATGCCTAGTTGAAATAGATTAGATGTTGTCTTGTTGGATTAGACCCATAACAAAATTGTAAGATTGTTTATATGTTTAAACTAGAATTGTAAATGGATGAATTAGAGATAATATGCATTAAGAATTGAATAAATGATCATGCTTGTATGCTCTGAATGATTCAATCAATTAATTGAAGTATAATGCAACTAAGTGAACAAAGTTCTTAGATTGGTCAGTGTGGATTCTAGCATGAAAACTTCTTTGTGAAGTGTGTGATATGTGGTGTATGGGTTCTTAGTCTGTTTGCCTACTTGAGATTCCTTATGTGTGTAACACCCATTCATATTAAATACAATTCATATTAATTTAGTTATTAAGTTTAAGTAAATAAAAATGCATGTAAAATTTTTCCATTTTTAAAAGAAATTTCAAACTTAACAAAATTTGAAAATGATAATAAAAGTTGAAAGATATATGCATATATATCATAAAACTGTACATCATGATTTGAGTAATACATAACAATCAGAAAACAAAAGTACATCGAAAGACATATACTACCTAGCCCATTATATACATCAAAAAGATCCTATACAGAGCAGTATTTATCTACCCTATCCCTTATACAAAAAAAAAATACTGTAGGTTTTTAAGTCCTCCCCCGTTGACATGTCTTCTAACTCATACTCAACATCACGGGGTGTTAATATCATCTTCAATAATCACGATCAATCATACACAAAAGAAAAGAATGGAGTGAGGTGTTTTGTTCTAAAATCACTTTTACATGTATGGTAGGAATTTTACCACACAATACAGATAAAACAAAGTTGACAATAAAAGGGAAACCTAAAGTTTATTCTATATTATACAATCATTGACTCAGTATGGATCCATACTTTCCATTAGTGGGTAATAGTTCTTAACAGAACTTGGGAAGTGATTGGGAGTACATATACCTCTCTCAACACCATCACATGGTACAGTCCTCGTCATCATTGAGGAACAAAATAACAATATAGGATATTCATTTATAGAGATATACTCTCAAACCAATCCTGGAATGCTAAGCAGTTGTCGGGGTTATCGAGTTTGGTCAGGCAAATATCCAGGCTCAAGGGCGCTACCCTGGCCATTGGGACCTTCACTACTCGATGCCTACCCCTAAGACCTCCGCAAGTGGGTCCCTGCCTTTCATTCCTCAGCGTACCAAACTGTGGCTTCCCTAGCAGGGTGTCATGTCACTGCATGTCACTTGCTTTACATTACTCACTAAACTATCAATTTCTAACTTCTCAAGCAGAGGTTTCCTTGGTCTCATTTAATTTGAGCACCAATACAATCAACATTTCTGCCTTATTTTGCAGAAATTGCACAATACCATAATTTTAATAGAATAACGACATAACAATTATAGTATAATTATTAAAATTTTGGTAGAATAACAACTAAATAAATACATTTTATTTTTTTAAAATTGAGCAAAGTAACAGCTTAGCAAGTATACTTTAATTTTCTAAAATTGAACAGAGTAACAGCTTAGCAAGTATAATTTAATAATTTAAATTTGAGCAGAGTAACAATTTAGTAATTATGATTTAACAATATAAATTTGGGCAGAGTAACAATTTAGTAAAAATTAAAGTTTAACTTTAAACAATAATAACAATACTAATTTTAAGCATAAACGGGTTTAGGAGAAAACCCTTCCTACCAACATGCAAAGTGACAGTAATTTAGAACCAACCCCACTCCCCCCATTACCTCTAAGACAATTGATGGAGAGGATGAAATTGTTGATGCAGAGCTCCTAGAAAGAGAACTTTACTAGTTGTTGGAAAACTAGTAAAATTTTAACATAAAAACAAAATAAAAGAAAATTTTTTCTAGAGAGAGAAGCTCTGTAAGAATTTTGTAGTTTGAGAGAGAGAGAGGTGCTGAAAATGGTCCAAGACCACGGGTATTTATAGAGGGGAAGAAGGGGGTTAGGTGTCCCTTAGATGATGTAAGCAATGATGTAATAAAACTTATTTTTAATTTCTTTTTAATTAATTTTAGGGACACATACCCCAAATAGGTGATGAATCACCTATTTTAGGGTTAGGGACGTGCTCCACCAGCTATCCCAAGCCTCCATGTGTCAAATTTTATCTGTAGGTGAATTAACCAGTATTGATAAAAACACCTAAACTTGAAAAATTAGCTTTTAATATCAAAATAATTCATTTTAATGTAAAACTGGACAAATACATTATTTTTAATAAAAAATAAATTTCTAATAATAAATTTTAATTTTTATTAATTTATTTCAAATTATATGTATTTATTTTTTATTTTTAAGCTAGAAAATTCATAGAAAATCCATTTTAATTCAATAAATACCAAAATTTTTATAAAAATTATAAAATTAAATATTTTACCCATAATTAAACTAAAATGACCATTTTCACCCTTTTTGAATGTCAAACCAATACTAGCTGGCTTATTAGACACGTAGGGTATTTTGGTCTTTTTACACAGAAATTCCAGAAAATTCTCAAAAATTCCCAAAATTATATTTTAATATATATGACATAATTCCAAGCTCAAATTGACATTTTAATAGTAATTGAATATTTTCCTCATGTCAGTTTTTAATGTTGAGAAATAGGGACAAAATTGTCATCTTCTAATTTCTCCGGGCTTCGGCTCGAAAAAATTATTAAAAATCACGATTAAATAGCTCTTGAAAATTTGAGCAAAATGGTGAGAGTCAGAATTTCAAAATTCCTTTCCGATTTTTCAGAATTGTATTGCCAAATATTAAAAAAATAGTGGAAGAATTGAAATAGGATTATTATATTTTTCACTACTTTTCTCTCAAAATAAAGTTTTTATAATGAGAGATACTTAATATAAAATTTTCAAAATATTTTGAGGTCAAAAAGTCTCCGGTTGGTTCCCATAGTCTATCAGGGGTATTTTTGTCATTTTACAAAAATGATCTCAATAAATTCTAGAAAAATTTCTAAAATTATTATTAATTGTTCTAAATACATTGCTGACTTAAAAATAATTTTTAAACATACAGAATAATTTAATATATAAAAGTAGGGGTGTTACAATGTGCAGTTCTCGCCCCTTCTTAATTCGCCATTTGCCATCTTCAGATGCCAAAACAAATATAGGTTGAGGTGGCTCTTTGAGTTTGTGAGAAGTTCCTTGGTTGAAGATGAATGACAATAACTTTGGGCATGGTAACAAAGTGGATCAGTTGTGTATGGTGGTGTTCTGCAAGACCTCATAGGATAGTATCAAAATGGTGTAGCAAAATAGAAGAACGGGCTGAAGATGGAAGTTCACCCTGCTATGTAAAGGTTGGGTAAGTTAGTTTGGTTAGTGTCTCTCCTAAAGTAGAGTAGTTTTACCCTAACTCAGAGAGATGTTATTAGAAGTCTGACTGAGCTATAATACCACCATAGATGTAGCATATCTGCTCCAAGTAGAGATTATGGTCTCAATTATATGTAAAAGAGAGTTAAGTTTCAACTTTATTATTCAATTGCATTCAAAAAAAATATTCTACAAATTTTGGGATCCTCTTGCATAATTTTAATCAGGTTTAGTCAAAATAAGTTTCAACTTATTAGTTTTACATTGATTTATAAAGGAATGTACTTGAATAAAAAATCTAGTTTTTTTCAATGTCTCATTACAATCTTTTGGGCAACTATGTTCTTTTTAAGATTAACATCTTACTGGAGTAAAAAGAAGTTACAACGAGTAATTGACCTAGGTCAATGTGCTAACTGTTGAGAGGGGCTACTTGCCAAATTATATGGTTGATTTCTAACTTCTACATTATTGAGAGCATATATAGGCTACTTGTAGGAGCTAATGAGAATTTTGAAGCTCTTGTGGGTCTAATTAAGTCTTTTGATGTTTTGAGTTAGTAGGAGTTTGAAATTACTCATTTGTTTGTTGTTCTTTATGTTGTGTTTGTTTCAAGCTATTACAAATTATTCCCAAGAAAATGGACATGAGAATGTCATTTGGTACAAGTTTTAAAAATATATTTTCAAGCATTGTTGATTCCCAAGGATGTAAAAATACTCATACTTGTCTTATTTCTTATTCCTATGGTGAAAGCTGGATATCTTACATTCCCATGAGAATAGAAGTTACTTTTTACGATAACTACCTATTCCCTTTCCCTTTTTCACATTTATTCCTTTATTTTTACTTTTTGAATTTTTTAATTAAACAAAATTTTAAAAATTTTCTAAAATTATTAAATGTCAACCAAACATGTTCATGGGACTAATATTCTTAGGCATATTATTTTAGGAAATGTGATTCCTAGAAATGTCATATCAAACCTTGAAACAAACGCCCCTATGAGATATGTAATTTGATGACATCACTTTTGTTAACATATCTCTTATGACATCATTAAGATACTTGGACCATTTTGTTGAAATTGCATATTTATCTCATTTAATTATATTTTCCTTTATCCATCTTATGTATGAAATATGAGTTATTGATATGTATGATGTTTGTCCCTAATGAATATAATTTTCTACATCATTAATAACCCATTATTAATATTTCTTTAGATGTAATTGATACTCTGTTTTAATAATCATTTGTCTTCAATAATTAAATAATGCTATCCAAGTAGGAGATGTTTAGAATTTTATGGCTTAGCATTGTTTAATTATTGAGTTAAATTTTATATTATTAATATCAATTATGAATAGTAAAAATTTACATTATTTTAATTAATAAATGTTAGTTGTTTGACTTATGATGTAAGCGTGCTTATGATATGTTAGACCCTGACATATTGCCTAAATGAAGGTTTTTGCTCTTGTCTGGTGGTTATAAAATTGTTAGCTCATCGAACAATTTTGTATGACACAACATTGTGTAAAAAAATCTTAGCTACCAGGCAAAGAAAACTATCTCCTCATTTCAGTGTTAATGATTCAATTGAGGTACAAACATGGATTCTATCTCCTTTTCAAGAACATGTTCCTTAATCCTCTTATAGTTGTTATTATATGCTATGAATATGCTATAGTTGTGCATCATTTATTATTAAATTTCCATCATTACCCAAACGAAAGTAAAAGACTAATTCCTCAGGTATTGAGATTAATTTAAGAGTTAACCTCTTCCAACAAATATTATTCCACATACATAAATTTGGTGATTAAACTCCTGACAACTTACTAAATGAACATAAGTATCTACTAATCATACCTCACCATGTTGGTTCATAATATTAATCCTATTACAAGTTAATTTTAGAATACATTGAATGTTAACTTTTTGGCTTGCCTCATGCTAAATAGATTGGTGTTAAATTCTCCAGCATTGGTTAAAGAATGATATATCTTTTCATGTCTAATGTTTACAAGGGAGGAATTGACTATCCCTTCACGTTATGAAAAAATTGGAAGTATAAAATTCTTTGGCATTCGATAAAAAAAGAAAAAAAGAAAAAAGAAATGGGAATGAATTAGGATTTGTTTGTTGTTTTCAAAAATAGTTTTCACTTTTCAAAAATTAATTTTTTTTTATTAACCTATTTAATAAAATTGTTTTTAAAACTATTAGTGTTTTATAGGTTTTATAAATAGAAAAATAGGAACAACTCATACTTGTTTTCGTTCTTTCATTCTCTTTTCTATGAAAATTGAAAACGTTAGGAGAAATGGTCTTTTCGTTAATGACATTATATACGGTGTTGTTGAGTCCCTTGATCACTTTGCTTTTCCTGTTGGTTATTATAATAATAAAACATGGGTTACTTTCCATTGGCTGACTTTGCCTTTTCCTCACCGTTACTTGCCCCTCGCCCATGGAATATAGATTCTCTTTCTCTTCACGGGTTACAAAGTATAAAGAGTAAATCACTATTTTTCTCCTTAAGTATAGTAATATTATGTTAGTTCTTCAAACTAAGAAAATTTTAAATAAGTCTCTAAAATTTTCAGTTGTTTCTAAAATTAACTATTTACTGTCATTTTGTTTTCTAAACATATCTTAATATTATTACTTAAGTCACTTATTTTTTTGAATTTTGAAATAATGTAATTAACTAATTACACTTTCAATAACTTATTTAGAATTTTCATTGTTTTAGGAACTAATGTAACAAAGATATATGACTAAATGTTGGTTTACTCTAATTATAAAATATGTAATGATAAATAAAAGCTTGTATTTTTATGTTATAATTACAAAATTTATATTTTTATGTCTAAATAAAAAGTTACAAAATACACAAATCATGGTAAACAAATGTTTAATATGAATTAAAAAAACAAATGTCAAACACCACAAATGCATATATATGTGTGTGTGTGTGTGTGTACGCGCGTGCGTGCGCGCAAAATAAACCCCCAAGTCCTCCAAATTTATATGTATTGTTACATTATTTCTTTAAAAATTTTAATTCACAACTTTTATTAAAATCTGCAATATTATCATATTAACTTTTCAAAGATTTTGTCATCAAATTAATTAAGAGTTTGATTTCTATACATTGTCAATATAAAAAATTTTACATTATCAGCTAATTAGAAATCATTGCTAGTATGATTTTTAAAATATTTATTATAAAAGTCAATAAACTTATTATTTATGACAGTTTGTGATTGAAAGTCAATATAATTTTTTTTTACATTGTTGGTGTGTATACTATTTTCTTATTAATTAAGTATTTAACTCATACTTAAATTTGTCTCTCAAATTAAGATTCTCTTGTGTCATATCACTTTAGGATGACAATAATAAAACATTTTAAATTTCTAAAGAACTAACTTACTAATAATTTTTTTAGAGAATGATGTTATTTGATGATTAAAATTTTTAGAAAACCAATATAGTGATACCAGAAACTTTAAGATTTACTCTGAATATAAAACGCCTTGTCGTCTTAAAAAACAAGGATGAAGAAAGGAATAAATGAGTAGCAAATAATCTTTGGCAGTGGCAGGGTGATGACGAAGCTAGTGCCGATTATGAAGGAAGAGATAGTGATGAGTTTGAAATTGAATTTCAAAATGAAAGAAATGAATATCACGAATTGGGTAGGAAGGACGACGCCAAGGAGCTGTGACAATTGCTGAAAATGAGCTCATGATAATAATTCAAGCATGAAACGCTCCTCCCATGATGCAAGTGTCCTCCAGGATTATAGGGGTTTAAACTGTCATATCGGTCCAACATTTATGAGGGACGTGGACCTATGTGGAAGTGTGAAGGCGAAAGGCGGAATGGGCACTTTGGACGGTTTTAAAGGGACTGAAACAGAGAGTTTTCGAGGGCTAGAATCCTGTATATACGCGCACATAAACACATGAGAAGTATACTTTTCATCACTACAAAGATCGAGTTGTGTCGGACACTCAAAGAGGTATCATAATTAGCAAGAACCTGTGATACATCTAAGGGTGGAAGAGACAGAGTCTAGAAACTAGATAGCCGAAGTATAACTCTTAGAATGTGGGTGTAAGCTTAACTCAACCTTACAAAATCGACTTGTAAGGTGAAAATTTCCTCCTACCTATATACACTTATTTAAACATATCACTAGTCGATGTGGGATCTCTAACAATAACAAACTAACAATCAAACAACCATGAACGAGTTATTGCAAGGTAATTCCTTTAATATATAATTTAAAAGGTAAATTTGCCAGAAAATTATTTATATTAGATATATTAAAATGTAATATATATTATTTTTTATAAACAAACAATTTCTTAAAATGAAACATTTAATATAATTTAAATATCTATAAAAGTATAATTCACTTTTTGTAAAATCCTCTATATATATCATATATAATTCCACAGCATAGAAAATACTAAAAAAATAATATTATAAATATTTTTTTAATAAATAATCATTGGCCAACATTGATAGGATGCAATACAATATTCAACATGTTTAATTTTTTTATTATTTTTTTTTTTTTTTTCATGAAGCGATAAACATTCTTTTCAATGCTACACTCACAGATATGGCGATGAGGTGTAGCATAATAGCTGGACTGGTCAGACTCAGAATCACAGCATCCGCAACGCAATGACAATGGAAACGGCTTCGCTTTAAAATAAAGCTTGCCTCAAAAGTCGAGACCCTTCTTCTCTTTTCTCTTTACTTTGCCACTGTTCATTCTTCAGAGGTTTACTAATCCAAGAGGCCTTCACGTCCAGTTCAATAGTTCAGAGCCCATGTTGGGGTGTTATAAATAGTGTCCCAAGTTGTTTTGCTTCAATAACTGGTGGCTCCAACAAAAAGATTGCAGGAATGTGGTGGTTAGGTGTTGGTCTAATGCATCCGTATCGAGATCGAGAGGATTTGTAATAAAAGAAAATTTGAAGAGTCTAAAATTAGTTCGTAAGGAGAGGTTTGGAGCTGTGGATAAGAAACGCCAGCTACTAATAGAGGGAAAAAAAAAAACACTAGACTTGAAAAATGAAGAAGAGATTTCACCCGAAGAAGCAGAGCAAAGAAAGAACATTTTCTCTCCGTTATGGTAGCTTCTGAAAAACAAAGAAGGACTCATTGTTCAAAAGTCAAGATGTAGATGGCTGAAGGAAGGAGATCAGAATACAAATTTTTTTCATTATTGTGTTATGTCGAGGAGATTGGTAAACTAGAACTCAGCTCTATTACTAGGTGACACGTGGGTGGAAGATGTTCAGGATATTGAAAGTGAAGTGAAGAGGTAAGTTGGAGTTTCGTAGACTATATAATGGAGTGGTTTGGCTTTGATGCTAAATGAAGGTTTTGGATCCGTGCATGTGTCTTATCGGGCAACCTATTAGTCCTAGTAAAATGGAAGTTCTATTGACGAGATTAACATCCAGGTAGGGCTAAAGGAGGGGGACATGCTGGCCCTTGGTTTTTGATTCTAATGGTCATAGAAGCTCTGAGTGGGATGATTAGTAACGTTGTTAATAGTGGAAAATTTGGAGGATTTAAAGTGGGAAATCTGACTTAATCATCTCTCATCCCTATTATGCAGATGACAACTTGTTATTAGGTGAACTTTGTGAGGAAAACTTAGGGTGATGAAGTCTGTTTTACGCTGCTTTAAACATGCCTTACGTTTTGAAAATTAATTACTATAAAAGTGGCCTTATAGGGGTGAGTGTTTGTTGGTCCTTCCTCTTTGCAGCTACTGGTTTCCTTAATTGTAATGTGTGGTGTGTGCCGTTTAGATATTTGGGACTCCCTGTCGGTGTTAATCTGAGGAAGTTAGTTACTTGGCAACCCATGATAGATGTCCTTCACAAAAGGCTATCCTCTTAGAATAACAAATATCTTTCTCTTGGCGATAGACTTGTTCTACTGAATTCAGTTTTTAGCAATATCCCTACCTACTAACTATCCTTCCTAAGGGCTCCTCGGAAAGTATTCAAATGTAATTGTACAATTTGAAAGGATCTTCATTTAGGGTGGGTTGTGCAGTAAAAAATCTGAGGCTATTTAATTTAAGCCTACTTGGTGGTTGGTAAGTGGCGATGGAGGCTGTTGGTTGAGAGGGATGCTTTGTGGAGAAAAGTTTTAATTGCTAAGTAGGGTACCTCTGTTGGTCCAGCTCCTTCTTTAGAGTTAGAAATTCCTTTTAATCTTCTCTGTGGTGGAAGGACACATGTTCCCTGGTGTGATCAGTGGACTGGACTTAGACTGCTTTTGTGAAGGTGTGAGGAGGAAGATTGGGAGGAGTGACTTACTGAAGTTGTGGAGAAAAAACAAGGATGGTGTTGTGTCAGATATGGGGTTCTAGAAGTGGGATTTAAAGTGGAGGAGGGGACTTTTTGCTTGAGAAGAAAGCTTGATGGCAGACTTCTTTAACTTGTTAAATTTAGTGCTTACATCAAGCTCTGAAGATAGCTGGATGTGGGAGCTTGATAATTCAGATTTATATTCTATAAAATCAGCCTACAAAGACCTGACTTCTAAGTTCTAAGTCTTTTCAGTCTTTGCACTTTTCCGTCTTGGAAGCCAAAGTATTTCATAACATTGGGAAGAGTTTCGCCCCATCAAAGGTTCTTCCCTTTTCCTGGAAGTTGCTGCTTTTCTGGATCCCCACCCGGG
Organism: Spatholobus suberectus; assembly: GCA_004329165.1. Taxonomy (NCBI): domain Eukaryota; kingdom Viridiplantae; phylum Streptophyta; class Magnoliopsida; order Fabales; family Fabaceae; genus Spatholobus; species Spatholobus suberectus. The sequence continues at coordinate 18,892,452 of CM014731.1, read as the reverse complement.
CTAATCTATTTCATTGGAAAATTATTGTGGATACTAATTGGGTTGCACGCTTCTTCTGCTAAACAAATGCTGAAACTGAATTTCATGTGTTTTGCCACTTCCATTTTAAGTCTTCAGTTTGTTATTCTCTATGCAGATGGCTGGGCTTTGATTATGTAATGCCTGAAAACCTATTTCAGCACTTGCAGCTAGGTACAAGGCAAAGTTAAAAAAAAAAAAAAAAACAAAGGTGTGACACTCTGGTCTAGCTAATCTCGGACCTCAAGAGTGGAATCATTTTCTTTGACCTTAGGCTTGACCTGTTACGTATTTTAGATCGGGTGAAGGTGGTATCTTGGAAATGGATGTTTAGCTAGATCTAAAAGCAGTCCCTGTCTCTTTTCGAGTTGGTGTATTAATCCTAGAGAGTGTTTCAATTGGTGTGTGTAGGTGCATTAGAGATGGTAGTATACTCCCTTTCCTTACCAGTATCTGCTCTAGGGTATGTTAGTCTAGGGAAATCTTTGGACATAGTCTAGCCTTATGGTGAGATATTACTCTTGATATCCAACAAGCATTCTCTAATCATTTTAAGGTAAGGGTTGATATTTAAGATGACATTAGTTGAGACGAAACATAAAAGGGGTGAATGAAAAAATGTATTATTCCAACTGAATTGTATTACATGAATAGGTATTTATAGTAAGATACCAATCCTAACAAGTCCAGCTGGCAGTAACTAAAGGTAACTAATTTCATAACTGCATACACGTGTAATACCCCCTCGCAAGCTCAAGGGTGGAAGATATCTACCATCTCGAGCTTGTTAACTAAATGACAAAAAGGATTAGGATGCAAAGCCTTCGTGAACAGGTCAGCTGTTTGTTCACTAGAAGATACTGGCATTAGGCGCATTAGACCACATGAAACCTTCTCCCATGTAATATGGCAATCAATCTCTAAATGCTTTGTGCGTTCATGAAAAACAAGATTGGCTGCAATATGAAGAGCACTACAGTTATTGCAATACAAGACATCTTGCCAATCACAGTGAATGCCCAAATCATCTAACAGGTACTGCAACCATTGGAGCTCACAAGTGGCAGAAGCTAAAGCTCGATACTCAGCTTCATAAGAAGACTGAGCAACAGTGAACTGCTTCTTGGAATGCCAGCTAATGAGAGATGTACCCAAGAAAAAAAAAAGCAACTGATGGATCGACGAGAATCCAAGCATCCACCCCAGTCGAAATCACTAAAGCCCATGAATTGGAGAGAGGAGCAATGGGGAAAGAATAAACCCTTTCTAGGGCATCCTTTTAAGTAGTGAAGTACCCATTGAGCTGCTTTGAAATGCACCATGGTTGGCTTGGATAGAAACTGACTAAGTTGCTGAACAGCATGAGAAATATCTGGACGAGTGGTAGTGAGGTACAATAAACACCCAATAAGCCTTCTATAACCTACTACATTAGAATATAAGGGACCATCATCATGGTGAAGACGAATGCTAGGATCCATGGGACTGTTGGCAAGCTTACAGCCTAGAACACCAGCATCCGAAAGCAAATCAAGGCAGTATTGCCTCTAGCACAGAGAGATTCCTTTAGCAGAATGGGTTGCCTTGAGACCAAGGAAAAATGTAGGTGTGTCGAGATCCTTAATCCCAAATTATTGATGGAGTGTAGTTTTGACAGTAGATAAAACTTCAATGGAATCCCCCACTAACACTATGTCATTTACATAAATAAGCATGGCAGTGAAAGAATGAGTAGTGTGCTGGGTGAATAAGGAATGATCACCATGAGCTTGTTTGAAACCAAGTGTGAAGAGGAGACTAGAAAGTCATTCATACCACTTCCTGCTAGCCTGTTTAAGTCCATAAAGAGGCTTTAATAGTTTGCAGGCCTTGTTGGGATCGGGAGAAGGGATACCATTTGGGATGGACATGTGAACATCCTCTTGAAGTTCGCCATCCAGAAAAGCATTGTTAATATCAAGCTGCTGGATATGCCAATCTTTAATGGAAGTTATGGCCAATAATAATCGAACAGTGGTAAGTTTGGCCATGGGGGAAAAAGTATCAAAGTAGTCTATGCCTTCCATTTATGTATAACCTTTAGCTACCAAGCGAGCTTTGTATCGTTCTATAGGTCCATCAGCTTTTCGCTTAATCTTATACACCCACTTATTGCCAACTGGAGTGATACTGGGTGGAAGATTGATAATAATCCAAGTGTGATTGGATTCGAGGGCTTGTATCTCAACTTTCATAGCCTCAATCCAACACTGCTCCTTGCTTGCCTCAAGGAATGAGGAAGGTTCAGTGGCAGTTAAGAGTGATAGAGCAAATGCCTTATGAGAAGGAGAGAAGTTAGTATCAGAGAGGTGGGATTGTATAGGATATAGGACAGAAGATGTGGAAATGGAGTTGCATTGGTAGTCTTGTAAATAGGTAGGTGGTTTTCTAGTTCTAGTAGATTGGCGAATGGGTACAAGTATAGGTCAAGTGAAGTGAGTAGAGGAATCATGTATAGGTGAAATGGAGGTGTCGGGTGCAGGAGAAAGTTCTAGTGGAAAGGGTGTATTTGGAGCTAGTGGCTCATCATGTGAAATAGGAGGATGGATAGGCGTGTTCAGAGCCAATGGAGGTGAAATCAAGCACTCCCATAAAGGAAGAGAGTCAGACCTTGATCCACGGGCATATGGAAACACTAGCTCATGGAAAACAGCATCTCTCAAGACAAGAATTTCTTTACTATGAATGTCATAAGCAACATAACCTTTGACACTAGATTTATAGCCTAGGAAGACACTTCCTTGCTCTTAGGGTGAATTTGGTTCTATGTGAGACAAGGGAGGATACATAGCACAAAGAACCAAAGACCTGCAAATTGTCTAAATGAGGCAAATCACTATGAAGAACTTGATAAGGTGATTTCTCACTAAGAACCTTGGAAGTCAACCGATTAAGAAGGAATACTGCATGCTGAATGGCGTAGCTCCACATATATTTAGGCAATGCCTATTGCAACATTAGTGCTCTAACTATGTTTAATATAGATTGGTGCCTCCTCTCCACCCTGCCATTTTGTTGGCGTGTTTCCACACAACTGGTTTGGTGTATAATTCCTTTACTTCCATAGAATGATGCTAGCCCAAATTCTAGCCCATTTCACTTCTAACAACGTTGACTGGTTTATTAAATTGATTTTCTACCAATACCACAAATCTTTGCACTTGAGTTTGGACCTCATATTTTCCTTTCAACATAATAATCAAGGTAAACCTGTTGTGATCATCCACAATGGTCAAAAAGAATCTATGGCTATGCACAGAAGGGGGTTGCATAAGGTCCCCATATATCCATATGTAAAAGAGAAAAAGGATGAGCTACCCTATTTGTACTAGTTGTAAAGGGGAGATGCTTCTGTTTTGAAAAATGATAAATATCGCAAACAATGTTTTTATTCACATGAATAGATGGAAAATCCTTACACAGAGTATTCACTTGAGCTAGGGACATATATCCAAGTCTAAAATGCCGTAAGGCTGACTTTGGCACTACAAAATTCTCCTAAACAACATTACTTACATTGTGCTCAAGTTCTAGATTCAAGTAATATAGACCATGAAGAAGATTACCCGAACCAATCATCTTTAGTGATCCATCTTGTATGAAACAAGATTCAGCGGAGAAAGTTACACTACAGTTAGCTGTTCTGGTGAGTCTTGAAATAGATATCAAATTGTGCTTGAATTGAGGTAGATAGAGAACATCTAGGAGAGTAAAAGAATCTATGATTTTAAGTTTTCCACCAAATTCAGCAGTAATAGAATTTCCATTGGCAACCTCACACAAACAGGATTTATTTTGCCATATGATTGATTTAAAGAATGGCATATATGGTCTGTAGCACCCGTATCTATTATCCAACATGAATAAGCTTGACTATTCATACATGAAACAGCAAAAGTTATACCTTCAGTGTTGCTGTTAGCGGGCTAATAAGCATTTGTTTCTTTACTAGAATTTTGAACAGTATGAATTTGATTGACACTATGATCCGTGTCTGAGGAAGAACCTTGAAGGTTTACCTCCTGCCAAATTCCAAGCAGCACCTTATACTCCTCAGGCGTAAAATTGGGAGCCGAAGTAAGGCCCAAATGTTTCTCATTCGAATCATTGTCATGCTTTGATTGACTTTCTTCACTAACTGTATTATTTGCAGAGCCACCTTTCTTATAATTAGGGGGAAATCCATGTTTTCTATAACAGGTTTCAATCGTGTGATTTGTTTTATCACAATAGGTACATTGTCTGGTATTTGGCTTTCCTTTACCAAAATGCTTCCTTCCATCAACAACATTTATCATTGCTTGTATATCTTCAGTAGGCGCAAGTCCGTTCTGCCTTTCATGCTGCAAAATCATAGAAAACACTTTATTCAAAGTAGGTAAAGGATCCATAAGCAAGATTTGCGATCTCACAACATTGAAGCCATCATTCAATCCCATAAGGAAACGTATCACATAATCTTCTTGTCGATAAATCTTGGCATTTCGTGAGGAATCACAAGAACAACGAACTGCACACACACAACCTGGAAAGGGTATATAGTTCTCCAATTCTTCCCATAGAACCTTCATTTCGGTAAAGTAATCTGTAATAGAACTTGAATTTGTTTTATAGGAAAATATCTCTTGTTGTAACTCAGCAATACAAACTAGGTTACCTTGCAAAAATCTCCCTATGAGATCATTCCAAACTTCAACTGCAGATTCCATTTACACTACGCTTTGTGCGATGCAGGGAGACACAGGGCTTATTAACCAAGATTGTTACAGTGTTCCCAAGCATCATAGATCGGATCAAAACGATCGGGAATCGGAATGCTTCCATCTAGAAACTTGAATTTATTCTTCGAAATCATCGCTCTCCTCATTGCCCGTGCCCAAGAATGGTACTGCCAACAAGCGAAGGAGAAACAAGAGCTGATCCAGGATTCTCATTAGGATGAACGAAATAAGGATTGCTAGGGTTTTGGAATGGGTCTGCCATTCGAACTTCCATGGCAGAGGTAGGTTAAGACGAAGAAAGGGATAAAGATGCACAACGAGTTTGCACTCTGGATACCATGAGACAAAACATAAAAGGGGTGAATGAAAAAATGTATTATTCCACTGAATTGTATTACATGAATAGGTATTTATAGTAAGATACCAATCCTAACAAAGTCCAGCTGGCAGTAACTAAAGGTAACTAATTTCATAACTACATACACGTGTAATATTAGTCTCAGGTGTTCCTAGGAGTAGCAAGGGTTTTAGGAAGCTAAATGGTCCAACAGTGCTCAAGTTGCTACCATATTCAGTGCTACTCTCATTGACTGGAAAGTTCGTAAAGTATGCCTACTCTTGGATGGCTGAAGCAGTAGTGCTCCATTGCTACCTCATGATGTTTGTAGGGAAGTTTTCTCAGGCACAATGTTATTAGATGATCAATTTTATATAGGGGTCTGATGCTAGGTTCACATCATCGTCTTAACTCTGACCTGATGGAGGCTCTAAGATAAATGCAGGTAATGTCACTACCTAAGGGTGTTGGAGGATAGTATGTTGGTTCGGTAATATTTCACCCTTTTCTCCATATACTGTATTTGGGATTGGTGATAACAGCTAGTATAGCATGGTTCTCTAAATTTGTTGAACATTGTTTCGGTAGAGTGAGCTCAAAAATTGGATGTGTCAATTCCTTGAATATGGTTTAGTATGGCTGGGAACAAGTACTTCGTTGTCTTGGAAGGTGTTGATTGATTGTTCTGTTACTTGAAAACAGAGCTTATGGTAGCTTTGTTTTTACTTTGATATTAGTTCTGTTACAACATACATGACTTAGTTGAAGGTGTGGCCGGGAGGCACTTTGTAGTAATGTCAAGTCCAGTATCAGAATAGCTTGTTTCGTTGATCCTGCTAGATGGTGAACTCTGACCAAATATTTAGAACCCGTTTCGGTTAGCATGGATTGCTTCCAATCTGGTATAAGGCACTGAGTATGATGGAAGTTTGCTTAGCAAATCTGATTTTCGAAGTAGGGTTGGTGGATCTTTGCTATGCAAGCGGTTATTGCCACTGTTATAAGGAAAAGGGAGTACGGTTTCTACCTAGATATAGTAAATAGTTCACATGTCTTGAGGAAGAACGGATTTTGATATCTTAGACCGCCCTGGTGGAATCTATATGTCGAGAAGGCGATTAAAGGATTTTGCATGGCACTGGTTGAGTTAGTTTCTTTGCGGTGGATGTGCACTTAGTTCTAATATATGCTGTGTTGGCAGTGTGTAGCTTTCACTCTGATCTATTGTAGTGTTCTCTCAAGGGGTTTATAGCTAACCTGTTCTATCATATACATCAGTACATGATGCACGACTCAGCACAAATTTTGTCTTCATGTCAATACAACAATAGAACTTGAGTGATCTATCCAATGGATCAACTGGAAGATGTCTAACATACAAGTACACAGGTTGTTTAGCTCCTTGATGGGTCAACATTTGTTTTCTTTTTTGTACACCTGTATCTGCTTCCTTGTACGGTCAGGGTGGTATAATGATGGTCCTGGCTGTTGTTCACGTCCTTACTGATGATGGTGCTGGTTTAAGCTCAACAAAAGATAGATCTCTCAAGTATGCAGTATTAACTAACGAAAAACACCAGCCTGTAGGAACTGCTGCAGTACTGCCTTTTTGTTGGTTGAAGTCTGTTGGTCTTTATTAAAGTACGTAGTTTTGCAGCATCCGTTTGGGTTAGGCGTCTCATTAATGTGTATCACGTAATGTGGTACTTACGAGATTGATGTTTTGGCTTCAGGATGTCTTGGACTATATGATAGGTGTCAAAGGTTGGTTCTGTTTTCAGGATACAGAACTTATATCATATTTTTCTCATGTTTTGGTGCTAAGCTTGAACATTCCTTGTGCTTAACAACTAATTTCCTTTATCTTTAATGAATTATTTGGCTTAAAAATAAAAGGATGGAGGAATTATTAATAAAAAGCATGGAGAAATTATTATTATTACAAAACTAAAACTATAGAGAATCTGTAACTGAGTAGAAATCATACCAAATAATAGAGAATACATAACAATGGTGATCAACATTACTCGTCAAAACCACTTAAAAAAATAAAACTTAAATAAACCTTTATTCAAAATATGTAATTACCATCATTGTTTCCTTCATCCGCTATTTTGATGTTGGAATCCCACCAAACCTAAAAACAAATTAAAAGAATAATTATGCAAGTCTAATTATTCTGTTTTGTTACACGTAAATACAAGGACCTGGAATCCATATAAAAAAAAGACGGTTCCCAATCATCCTTCTAGTAATATATACTAAGGCTTATATATATATATAAGATAAAACCTTTGCTATGTAAGATAAAACTTCTTTCTAATTTGAAAAGTGAAAGAAGACAAAAAGTTTCACGAGTGGGGGGCATTGCCTCTGTGACATTGTTCCTTTTAGCAGTATCCTTTCAACATATTTTCAGCAGTGGATTACAATGTTTTGAACTTTGTGCATTATTGGAATTAACTTACCATTGTTCCTTTTAGCACATGTTTGGTTTCACTTCTCCTTATAACTTACTGCGTGTCCTACCAGAAGCAGCAGGCTATAGCTTCTGCGTATTTGATCCAAAGTGACGTGATTTTGGCATTATACGTGCGTCTTCGACGTGTGTCCAAACATGCACTTAGTCACTGTTCCTAAAATCAATTTCAAGTTTTTCATGCAAATGAAAAGGGAAAATTAGGCAGCAACAATATCAAGCACGATCAATATTTATGCAAGCGATAGGGAAGTCATAAAAATTGCAGTGCGACAGGACAGGAGCACGTATTTTGTTGGAACTTACCAAACATGAAAGAAGAGTTCTCCATGTTACAGTGACTAAGACTGTATAAGTGAGCAGGTCATATGAGTACTAGGCAATGGATTTCTGAAACGAACAAGAAAAGTGAGTTATGAAGAATTGAAACTATGTATAAAGTTGAGTTTAATGGTTATGTATTATTAGTGTAAAAAGTTTAATGGTTATGTATTATTAGTATAAAAAATTTACACTGTCAACTAATTAAAAATTTTATTAGTTGAAAGTTAGTTATTATAAAAGTCAATAAATTTACCATATATGATGATTTGTGATTAGATGACAATGTAAAACTGTTTTACACTATTAGTATACAGCCTATTTTCTCTAAAAAGTTTCATGTAAACAAAATCTATTTTAACAAGTGTTGGTAAAAGCTAACAAAGATATTATTACTTGATTTTGATGTAATAAGTAGTAATTAATGTATTATAAGAAAATTTTTGGCGTACACTTCCCTCTCTTGAAAGACCAATATGTATTATATTTGAGTCCATTTTATGTAAATGAACCTTTTAAAGATTTTTTCCTCTTGTGGTGGTCCTCACCATGATTAACATATAATTTTAAACATCAACGAATTTTGTGACCCTAGAAGATCATATTTCAAAATTGATAATAAAAATATTTTTTATGTTTCAAATAGATATCCTTCTTTAGAGACAATCTTGATTGAGGCACAACTAGACACTAAATGTAAACACCTCTTCTAGTGAAAATATTTGAACTATTGTTCACCATGTTATGAGAGACATCCCTTTTGCTAAACTCAATCCCAGTGGTGTTAATAGAAAAATTTAAACGTTTATTCTACCTTCTAAAATCTAAAATCAATGTATAATAGGATATTCGAAATTAGTTAGTGTTGACATTAAAAGTTGTAGAAAAAGAAAATATTTTTGGGAAGCACATTCATAATTATTCACTATTATTAAGAGATTTGCTTATATTGAAAATAACTATAGTGTAACTCATTTATTTTTCAAGGGAAGGGAGTTTATATTTTAAAATAAGAAGGGAGGGAAAAAGTACATTCAAACATCTCTCAAGAAAGGAAATGTAATTTACTCAAATTTTTATTATTCAGTTTAGGTACATCTAGATACAACAATGTTGTTAATGCTCGGAATTTATTGCTAAGTAATACATAGGTACCTTTGTAAGTAATATTTGAGTCGTGAGGCTTATTCTGATCCTGATGAGCTTTCAGAACTCAACTCAGTTGAACTTTCCTCCTACAAAAAATACCAACTTAAAATTAATAATGATAAAAACTTAAATCCTCTTTTAAAATTGCTTCTATAATATTTTCAATTACTAATAAAGAAGGTATTGAATATTTTTATGCTGTGAAGATAATACGTGAATTCTTTTTCATTTAATATTTTTAATAAAATATCAAAAGCGTTATTAAAAATATTTTGTATGAAGACATGACTCCAGTGTAATAAAAACCTTCCTATAAATCATAAATTAATTATTACTGCAAAAATATGTTGAAATTTCGGCATCGACTAAATAGGCCCATTTGAAGGGATTAAATTTACTCACATACAAACATGTAACAAATGAATTGGGATTATGAATTCAATACCTGTTCGTGAAACAACCTCTCGATTGTTGTGTTGAGATCATCATGGAAGGCTAAATCATCAGAATCCTCCAATGAAGTTTGAATCCCTTTAAACATTGGCGCTTTTACGTCTCCTTCAGAGAAAGTTTTCATGTTGTAGCATTCAACTACTATCCCTGTTTCCAAACATGAGAATTGCAAGGTGGCATTCCCTGAATAAAAGCTTACTAGCCTTGTTAAGGAATTCAGCTCTAATGTTGTGAGCCGTCCAAATATGATCTCATCAGAAGCATCTTCATCTTCTCTTTTTACTATTTCTTTTATTGATTCGCAATCCTTTATCTCTAGGCTCTCAAGTTGCACCAAACTTTTGGCACTTGAAAACGTGAATAGATACTCCATCCTTTCACAACTCTTCACAAACAACTCTTTCAGATTGATGAAAGACACTGCACAGCTCACTAATTTTTCTAACAGAGGGCAGTCGTAAAGATCTAATGTTTCAAGATTTTCAGAGTATGGCTTTACCCATGGGTGCTCTAACCCTATCATCTCCAGCTCTTCTAGTTCCCATAGGAATAATTGTTTCAATCCCGCAGGTATTCCGTCATGAACTTGGAGTTTTCGAGAGGGAAATATCTCCTTCAGACCAAAGCATCTTTGCACTCGAAGATGTTCTAAATTGGGTACCTTGTGAAAGAAATCAAAAGGCAAAGTATATTTCTCATTGTTATCATCCTCAAAGCGGAGCCGAAGAGCATTTAATTTGTAAAGGAGATCTTGTGGCAAATGTGCATCGCTCAACAAGATAATGCTTTCCTCATTGAGTGTCAATTCCTTCAATTTGGGAACAACCTAGCAATTAAGGCCAAACGAATTCAATTAGAAGGAGGAAAATAATGAAAAGAAAAGGATACAAAAAAACATTAAGTGCTAATGCTTTGTCACCTTTTCAACCAAGAACAGAGGTTGCTGTAGCCGGCTAATTGGAGCCTCTATAACTGCTTCTTTGTGACTATCATGAAATTTTGATCTGAATAGCTTCAACTTAGGACAATGGGTCACGTGTAAGATTTTTAATCTGGGGCATTCCAGATGGTGTTTTCCAGGATAAAAGCAACTAAGCAGTGGCAGCTCGTAAAGAATCAACTTTGACAACCAAGGGAATTCAAACATTTCAGTTGTTCCATGTTCCATTGCATCTTCCTTTCCTACAATTTCTACCAACTTGCCACACTTCAGTATTTGAAGTGTCTTGAGCTTCCCAAAATCTCTCGCAAGGGATGAAGGGAACAGCGTTGTCAAGCTTCCACAATCATTAACAACCACTTCTTGCAAATTGGGAAAGCTGACAATTCCTCGGGGGGTTTTGTTCCATACACATTTCAAAACTGACAAGTGTCTTAAAGTAAGCTTTTTCAAAGGAAAGACTATTTCCTTGGTATTGGCCCCACAGTCATCTGTATCAAATATTACCCGCGCTGATATGCAGAAATCTACATTCAATTTTTCTAAGCTCTTCAAGTAAGGAAGTACACTGGATGGAATTACAATATCTCTTTTATATGCTGCATCAAGATCCAGTTTCTTTAAACTGCCAAATATGTCTGGAAGGGCAGGTTTGCCGTGCCAATCTCCCTCCATCTCAGGAAAATCGACAAGTCGAGTGTGCTTTAAATATTCCAAAAAAACCTTAAAAGCCAAGAAACTCAACATCAGGAGTGTATGGAAGGAAGAACTATTTAGTTACTTTCAAAGAGAAAGAAATATTTAAACCTGAAAAGCCAGGCACATTTTTTATAAAATAAAACGTGCTCGAACTTTCTATCAGTGTAGGTTTTATTAAATACACATATTAACTTTGCCATTTTGGTATATCACATCTTATGATCTTTAAATTAAAGCGTGAAATATTTGCACAATTAAATAAAAAAATGGTTAACGATAAAAAGAATCTTAACTAACGTAACATGCCCTTGGAAACAAGAGAAAGTAAACTTTTATTTATTAAAAATATAGTAACCTTCATAATTAAGACCGCTTGCTTATGACGTGTGTACCACTTGGATTTACTTTTGATTGTAGACAACTATATATGTGCCTCCAGATATCTGCAGCGCTACCACGTATTAAAATTCAATTTTCATTTTTATTTCCTAATTCAATTATTACCTTAATTTTAATATATTGTTTATGTACCCATTTTTACATTGTCAGTCAAATAGAAATCAGTTTAGATATGACATTTATAGTAAGAGCATCCAACTAATGGTGTAATTTTGAAGTTCTTTAAGACACTTTTGATAATGGGCCCGAAGCCCAAATTATTTATTTATTAATTATGATTATTATTCATCATTTTTTTTTTAATTTTGGAATGGGTTCCAATGGCCTAAGATATAGAAAGAGCCAAATAGGAATAAATGGTGGCTAGAGGTCTTGGCCCAGATGGCCCAAAGAATGCAAAAAAATCAGAAAAGGATAATGAAATGAAAATAAAAGAAGAAAAGGATGACAAAACTTTTTGGCCCCAGAAAGCCCAAAATATAAAAATTAGAAGATAATAATAAAAAATAAAAATAAAAATAGAAGAGGAGGGGGGAAAAAAAAAGGTGATAAAACGTTTTGGGCTCAAATTAGTCCCCTTATAAAGAATAGAATGCATTGGGCTTTAGAGATCTAACTACATTGAACAGAATGTTTTGGGTCTTTAGTTAGTTTTAAAAGATAGAATAAAATTAAAACACAAGGGGGTTGAAGGCTAAAAGATGTGTTCAGTTTAGCCTCAATAAATGATGCACGAATCTGAAGAAAAGAAAGAAGGATAAAAAAAGGGGGCGTATATGAAAGTAAATAGACAAAATAATATATAAATAAATGGATAGATAAATTAATAAATAAAGGAAAGGCACAAAAAAGATGTGTTAGAATTTGAAGAATATAAATGGGAAAAAGGAAGGTGATGAGGAAGCAAAGTAAAAGTGAATTTGAACTCAACCTCCGATCAAAAAATAAGCATAAAAGAGAGATAGAGACCATGTTGGGCATTGGCCCAATATACGTGATCCAAACTCTAAACCATCTTCAAGGTGATAGTAACAAAAGAACAATGTGGATTCAAAAACTAAAATGAAAATGAAGATATCAAGTGAGAGGATAAAATTGGGTATTCACAAATATCGATCTTTCTCTTATATAAGTATGAGTCCAATTTTCGTTTTCTCTTTATATATTTCCTTGTTTTTAGTGTGTTCATCTTTTACTCATGAGGTGTTCTTTAGATGTCTCATTCATTCCTTCTTGAGGTTATTTTTTTCTCTCTAATTATTACATCATTTTCAAATCCTTTTATAAGGTATTGGCAATATTCAATTTCTATGGCACTATTCATGATTTGAAATTCAATTATTGTTAATTTAAGGTAATAATCACCAAAATATATTTTGATTAAGATTAATTGATAACATTAATATGTATTCTGATTAAAGTTAAAGATATTCAAATTAAGAAAATTAGCAATATTCATGATTTGAACATTTAATCATTCCTTTTTAAAATATTTAATTATTATTGTAAATATTTTATTGAGTGAACATTAGACTTTGTGAGAATTTCTTCCTCTATTCCAATGTGTCTTCCAATTTTGATTCCATTGTAAACATCAGTGCTCAAGATTATTCACTTATGTGATCTTCAAAACATTAGAGCTTTCATATTTACTTTTTTCATTTTAGTTTGCTTGCAACATCTTTTTATTTCATTTTTTTATTTTTATTGAATTTGTTTATTTTTGGTTTTATAGTTTCATTTGTTTTATCCTATTTCTTTAAGGTAAATTTCTACCTTTTTCTCCATTCTCTTGAAATATATTTTTAAATTTTTTCTAATATTTGACATTTAACATTTGTATGCTGATGTTATTTCATTATTTCTACATAATTCAAACATAAAAATATATAAAGTGATCAAAAAGAGGGGTTTCATATAAGAAGGAAAAAAATTAGTATTTTGCTATAAAAATAAGGTTTAATATTCTTTTTTGTTTTAAAAATTTTGTTTTTTATATTATTATTATTTTTTTTTCTTTTCTTTTCTTTACTAAGGGTATTTATCTTATTTATTTTTTAATTTTTTTCTAAAATTCATTTTTCTATTTTTTTTTTTATCTTCTTCCTCTAAGGTAATCTCCTACATTTTCTTTGAATAAAAAAATTATAGTATTTAGTATTTGAATTAATTTTTATGCTAATATTATTTTATAATTTTTATAATTTCAATTATTAAGATATAGTAAAAGACTTAAAAAGGATTGCATCCTCGTAAAGGATACCTATGGTATGTACAAAAAAAGTAGGGTTCACAAAGGGAGAAAAAAATCTTATAGTCATTACCTATGGTTTGTACCAAAAAAAAAAAGGGAGGGGGGGGGAGGTTCACAAAGAAAAAAAATCTTATAGTCATGCAATATCAACTCTATCTATCTCTTTGTCTATCTTTCTTTCTTTCTATCTATCTATTTATTTATCTATCAATCTATCTATACGCACACATACACAATTTTGTATAAAACAATTTTATAACTAATATTTTTAATTTTTCATTCCTCATATGTCAAAGAAATATGTAGTAATAAATGTATTAATCATTTTTATATGATAGTCCATTTATTATTTCAATTTTTTGTTAAAATTTAAAAACACCTAAAAAATTTTCTATTTATGAAATCTTATGTCACTTATTATCATCATGATAATTTGTTTTCATCCAAAAAATATTCCCTTTCTTAATTTTTTTAATCATTTTAATTCATTACAACAAATTAATAAATGTTAATTGATAAGTCTTAAGGTATAAATAATAAGGGAAACCCGGTGGGTCACCTTTAGTGATAAGGGAGACCCTAATAAAAGTGGTCAGTCAAATTTTTTGCCAAAAATTAATCATCGGCAAAGTTGGTAAATATTTCAACCAATAACATAGTGAGCCAAAAAAAATATTTTGGTTTAAATCAAATTAAATTCTAATAACATTGATTTATACTCAAAAAATCACATTCAAATTATAAATATAATAGAAATAAAGTAAAAAAAATCTATTATCTATTAATAAATTGAAAAGAACAAGTTGTGAAAAATATACATTTTTAAACAATTTTATTAATTTAAATCAAATTTAAGTTTATTTTAACTTTCATAAGACAAAAAAATTACATGTGCTTGATAAAAAAGAAATTTTTTTATGCTCAAGAATCATGATTTCCGACAATCATGAATCCTGGAAATCATGATTCCTATGAATGACAAAAATTTGTTTGATTATTCATAAATATTCTTGGGAATATTTACATTTGTTACTTGAGAATTAAGGATTTTTACATTTAGTTTTAATAGAATTTTTCTATAAACTCTAATTATTTATCATATTAAATGACTTAATAAAAGTAACGTGATATTTTTAGTGTAGTAAAACTTTTCTCCCAACTCAGAAAAGTTTGATTCCCATCTTCTCCCATGGAAACAATTTTGTGGGAAACAATGGAAAAAAGATTATCAGGAAACAATGTTTCCTGGGAATATTATTTTTTTAAATAAAAACCAAAACAAGCATTCCCATCTTTAGATTCTAAGGAAACTAAAAACTTTTCTTATACCAAACGCGCCTCAAATTAAAACTATTTCATTAAAATGTATGATTAGATGATGTATTATTATTATTATTATTATTATTATTATTATTATTATTATTATTATTATTATCACTTTTCTTCAAAGTGTAAGATATGCATAACATTTTTATAAGATATTAATTACATTAAATTATAGACAATGCATACTTATAATTTTGAACTCAATACATTCAAATTTATGTTAAAAATCAATTTGATTGATACAAAAAATATCACAATCAAATTATAATAATGCTTATACAAAAATGTAATTAGTTATAAAATTAAAAAAAAAAACAAGTAAATCAGAACGGACTCATCTATTATATTGTAATTAATTGTGTATTTCATCAAAGAGTTCAATGGTCATATACTGTCAGTGTCAAAAGTTTTACACTGTCAATCAATAAGAAATCACTGTTAATATGACTTTTAAATTATTTATTATAAAAGTCAACAAACTTACAATAAAAGGTAGTTTGTGATTGGATAACAGTGTAAAACTATTTTACACTGTCAGTCCATAGCCTATTTTCTATTAATCAAATTAAATAAAATAATCTAACATAATAATAATAATATCAATAATAATAATTTATTATCTATTAACAAAATTTCATTTTTCAATTCTCATATTGTATATTTATCATTACCGTATTCATTTTTTTCTCTCTTTTTTTTATTTTATTATTTTTTCAATGATTAATAAGAGAATTTTCTAATAAAACAATAATTTGTATATCATTGATGAAGATTATGCTTGAAACAAGATGTTACATAAACGCTATCAAATCTTTTAATCAGTTTAAATTTTCTAAAATGATAATCATAATAAATAATTACTGTAAATATGAAAAAAATCAATAAAACATATACTTAGACATCAATAATTTATTTGAATGTCAACAAATTGAATCGGTCTTTCGTTTAATTAATGTTGTTTTTCTCTCTTATTTTTGTTATCTAATAGAAATCGAGATTTAAATGATAAATCAATTATTAAAAAATATAATTACATATTTTTTTAATTCATATCAATATTAAAATAAGATTAATATATAGGAATGTATATAAATCTACTCTATATTCATATATTTTTTTAAAAATTAATAATTTATAAAAAACATTTTTAAGACTTAAAACAATACAAGGCATCAAGATTTTTATATCATGTTTATAAGAAAGTTGAAAGAATCATAATTACAAAATACTATCATTAAAATAGTATCATATTTGTTCATATTTTGATATCATAGAAATAGTATCATGATAACAGAAAAGGTGGAAAGATTTTAATGCCACAATCACTACAAGGAAAATGACCTATAATGAACTTTGACTTATGAATATTTTTGGCATCAACTTTGAGGGGTCATATATTGACGATTAACAACTTGTCACTATAGGTTTTACCTACAGATATATTTTTACCTGTAATTTCATTTGACTGTCACTATATGTAATACCAACAATTTGAAATGTGTGTGGCTAAAAGGCATTAACTTGTGCCTATATATGGCCTCCAATTGTAGGTACAAGGCATTATCTATGGCCTTCAACTGTAGGTAAAAGCCTGCTTAGGTCTATGATGAAAATATAGAGGAAGCTCTATAAAAAAATTTTGTAAACTTTTTGTCTCATTAGAGTGTATATGTGGTCCTAATTTGTTGTGCTGTGTAGGCTTGCCAGACTAGAGCACATTTGAGTTAGTGTTAGTTTGTGCACTGGTCATGGCCTTAGAATGGGTCATGACAATTTAAGCATCATTTAGGAGAAGAAGTGTAATTTACTCAAAAAAAAATTATTCATTTTAGGTACATCTATATATAGCTATACCAACTTAAAATCAATAATTATAAAAACTTAAATCCTATCATAAAATTATTTTAATAATCCTTTCAATTAGTAATAAAGAAGGTATGGAATATTTTTATGTTTTTAAGAAAATAAATGATTTTTTTTCATTTAATATTGTTAATAAAATATTAAAAGAATTATTAAAAATATTTTGTATGAAGATATGACAGTTCTATAATAAAAGCCATCCTATAAGTCTTAGAGTAAATTATACTAGCACCACCTGAGTTCTTTTCAGATTACACACAATGTCCCTCATTTTTCTATCTCTACACTAATCTCTTAATTGTTTGAAAAATATTACATTGGCACCCCTTATATATTATACTAACCCCTTTTAATTGTTTGAAAAATATTATATCATGTTTGCTCTAAATCTCAAAAAGCGTCAGTGTAATTTGCTCTAAATCTTAAATTAGAGATACAATACATGTACAATAATTTATACAACATCATTTTCTATGTGTATCTCTTTCTATTCTAGTCATTTATCACATTTCAAACTTTTCTCTCTCTTCTCTCAATTGTGCAATTTGTTATATAATTTGTGGTATAAGTATCATTTATCAATTAATTATTGCTCCAAAAATATGGTGGAATTAATTTCAGCATCAACTAACAAGGCCCACTTAATTTGAATAGATTAAATTTAATTAGATATAAACAAATAACAATTCAATTTGGATAATGAATTCCTTACCTGCTCCTGAAACAACCTCTCAATTGTTATGTTGAGATCATCGTGGAAGGTTAAATCAGAATCTTCGATTGAAGTTTTAACCCCGAGAAACATTGGCCCGTGTACGACTCCTTTAGAGAAAATTTTCATATTGGGGCATTTAACTACGGTCGCTAGTATCAAACATGACAATTGCAAAGTGGCATTTCCTGAATGAAAGATTACTAGCCCTGGTAAGTTATTCAGCCATAATGTTGTAAGCCGTCCAAATACGATCTCATGAGAAGCATTTTCATCTTCTTTTTTCACTATTTCTTTTATTGATATGCAATTCTCTATCCCTAGGCACTCAAGTTGCACCAAACTTCTGGCAGTTGAAAATGTGAACAAATACTCCATCCTTGTGCAGTCCGTCACAATCAACTCTTTCAGATTGATGAAAGATATTGCACATCGCCCTATTTTTTCTATCCGAGGGCATCTAATAAGGAGTAAAAATTGAAGCTTTTCAGAGTACGGCTTTACCCATTGGTGCTCTAGCCCTATCGAGTCAAGCTCTTCTAGTTCAACTAGGACTAATTTATTCAACCCCGCAAGTATCTCGGCATGAACTTGAAGTTTTTGTGATGGAAATATCTCCTTCAGACCAAGGCATCTTTGCACTCGAAGTTGTTCTAAACTGGGTACCTTGTGAAAGAAATCAAAAGGCAAAGTATCTTTTTCTTTGTTACAATCCTCAAAGCATAGCCAAAGAAGATTTAATTTGCAAAGGAGGTCTTGTGGCAAATGTGCATCGCTCAACAAGATAATGTTGTCCTCGTTGAGTGTCAATCCCTTCAGCTTGGGAACAACCTAGCAATTAAGGCCAAACGAATTCAATTAGAAGGAGGAAAATAATGAAAAGAAAAGGAAACAAAAAAACATTAAGTGCTAATGCTTTGTCACCTTTTCAACCAAGAACAGGGGTTGCTGTAGTCGGCTAGTTGGAGCTTCTATAACTGCTTCTTTGTGACTAGCATGAAATTCTGATGTGAATAGCTTCAACTTACCACAATAGCCAACGTGTAAGTTTTCTAATCTGGGGCATTCCAGATGGTGTTTTCCAGGATAAAAGCAACTAAGCCGTGGCAGGAGAAAAAGAATCAGCGAGGACAAACAAGGGAATTCAAACAATATTTCAGTTGTTCCAAGTTCCACTGCATCTTCCTTTCTAACAATTTCTTTCAACCTGTGACAACGGCGTATTTGAAGTGTCTTAAGCTTCCCAAGATCTCTGGCAAGGGAGAAAGGGAACAGTGATACCAAGCTTCCACAATTAGTAACAGACACTTCTTGCAAATTGGGAAAGCTGACAATTCCTCGTGGGGTTTTGTTCCATACACATTTCAAATTTGACGAGCCTTCTAAAGTAAGTTTCTTCAAACGAAAGACTATTCCCTTGGTCTTGGCCCCACTGTCATCTATGTCAAATATTACCTGCACTTCATCGCAGCTATGTACATTCAATTCTTCTATGCTCTTCAAGTAAGGAAGTACATGACATGGAATTACAACATCTCTTTTACTTGCTGCGTCAAATTCCAATTTCTTTAAACTGCCAAAGAAGTTGTCTGGAAACGCAGGCTCGCCGTGCCTAACTTTCTTGATCTCAAGATAATCCACAAGTCGAATATGCTTTGAATATTCCAAAGAAACATTAAAAGCCAAGAAACTCAACGTCAGGAGTGTATATTTATATATGGCAAGAAAAAAATAGAAGTACTTCGGTTGAAAAGAAAAAAAATTATTTAGTTACTTTGAAAGAGAAAGAAAATTTTTGAACCTGGAAAGCCAGGCACATTTTTTATAAAATAAAACGTGCTTGAACTTTCTATCATTTTAGATGAGCTTAAGTTTTTTAAACACACATTAATTTTGTTGTGTCACATCTTATGATTTTATTTTATGTAATGACGACAATGAGTTATGAACCCAAGACTTTATATAAATTACACAAATTCTCACCACTCAACCGATTGTAGTGGGTCACACCTTATGAACTTTAAATTAAAGCATGAAATATTTGCACTATAAAGTTGAATAAAATAATTAGTTAACGGTAAAAAAAAATCTTAAACTGACGTAACATGCTCTTGTAAACAAGACAAATTAAACTTTTATTTATTATAAATATATTAAGCCTCGTAATTAAGACCACCTCCTTATGACATGTTTACCACTTGGTTTAACCTTTGATTGTAGAAAAAAAAATTGTGCCTCGTTAATTGAGACATCTGCAGCTATCATGTATAAAATTCAATTTTCATTCTTATTTTTTTAATTTGATTATGAGTTTAATTTTGACATACTGTTAATGCAATGATTTTAGCATTGACAATTAATCAAATAGAAATCACCTTAAATATGACATTTAAAGTAAGAATTTAATTTTGGTACATTGTTAGTGTAGAAAACATTATACTATCAACCAATTAAAAATCACAGTACTAAATATAACTTTTAAAGTTTTCACCAAAAGAAAAATATAAATTTTAAATTAGTTATTATAAAAACCAACAATCTTATCATGTACCATAATTTAATATTATATGATAATGTAAAATAACTTACAGTATTAGTACATTTTAATTAAATTTTTAAAATAATTATACAAAAGTTAATAATCTTATCACACATTCTAATTAAATTCTTATATTATATATACTCCCAATTTTGTAAATTAGTTTTAATAGAAATTTGGTATATGAAGAAAAATGAATATTTATTTTCTCATAATTCAAAGAGTACAACAGAAATCACTATTTATACAACTTCGATCATAAAATTATGCTTGACAAATCAGACTTGATTACTATAAATAAGGAAACCTGGACCAATCAAACCTAATCAAAGAAATAATCTATTTATATCTGTACAAAAAGGCATAATGCGCATGCTTCTCATTTTACACATGCTACAACATAAAATTATGTATGTTTTATGACATAATATTGTTCAATTGTACTATTGTAGAATATTCAGTTATGAAAATTTTCAATGTAATGAAAAGTAATTTATCTGTGTAGGTACGTTGAAAATGTGTGATGGTAAATAAATACTCTAATGCGTACCTGATCTGTGAAAAGTTTTTGTAGAGTGTCATTCAGATCACCTTCCCAATACCATTTGTCTTTTTCTCCGGCTACAACATGTACTTTTTGTAGGTTTGGAGCACTTTGGACTTTAGAGAATTTTGTCATTTGAGGACATTCACTCACCACTAAATTTTCCAGTAATGGGAATTTTAAGTCACACTTCCCGGAACTGCAAAAACTTGTGAGATTTTGTAGAGACACCAATTCTAAAGATTTTAATTGTCCAAACTCAATCTCTCGTACTTTTTCCTCTTTATTTTCTGCAACTATTTCCACTATCGTTGGGCAAGAACTTACCTTCATGGTTGTGAGTTGAACCAAGCTTTTAGCAGTTGAGGATGTCATTAAATTCCTCATCAACCTACAACCCATCACCTCCAAATGTGTTAAGTAACTAAAAGATACTGAGGATGGTGCTAAATTTGTCAATTTCATACATCCATCAATGACTAAGCATTGAACCCTTTGAAGAAGCGGGTCATGCTCAAAGCCTATCTCCTCTAAATTGAACATATTAGCTAATTCCAACTCCTTAAGTTGCATAACAACCCCTATTTTTTCATGTGAAATGAGGCTCCCGGGGGCCCAAATCCTATTGATGTGACACTTATCCAATGTTAAACTTTTCAAATTGGGAAGTCTATGCAGAAACCAGAAGAGAAATTCAGTATTCTTCAATCTATACAAGACAAGTCTTTGTAGTTTGTGCATTCTGTGAACACTAATAATGTATTTCTGCAACCACTTCGCTTCCTTTAAGCTCATTGCCATTTCTTCCAAGTTGTATATCACCTAAAAATAGATAAAGAAAAAGATTTACAGGATCCAATCATACCGGGAACCATATGTGCAACAAGATATTTAATGTGTTGTTCTTTTATAAGAAATAAAAAACATCTTCCCACATCCTTCAGTGAGAGATTCTTAATTCATGCTTTTTATATTTTGTACCTTCTCTGTAGCCAAAACAATTGGCTTCACTTGTGAATTTGTGATTTCTGTAGTGAGCCCTTCCAGCTTGCAACAATTGACTATCAACAATTTCTTCAATAATGGCCACTCTAAAGAGTGAGTTCCCCAATAAAAACTCCTAAGTTCCAATAATTCCATAAATGATACAGCGTTTAGATGTGGAAACTTAAAGGTAATAGCATTTGCATTTGAACCTTTGTCCCAAGCAACAATCTCCTTCAGTGCCTCGCACTGCCATACCTCAAGGACTTCCAATTTTTCTATGTCGTTGGCAACAGAAAGTGGAAAGAGATATTTTAAATATGGACACTCATAAACACATACCCTTTGCAGATTATTATATTTAAGTATTTCACTGGTGTCATCCTTCCATACGTGCACCAAATTTGGCAATTCTTCTAGAAATACATTATGCAAGTTTGTTTCAGTCCTACTATCACAAGTTTGTGAAATATTTCTAAAGTCAAATATGTTTTCCACTAAATTGCAATTAGTAATGGTCAAGCTTTGAAGGCTCTGAAATCTTTGCCTCAAATAACTGGGAAAAATCGTAACAAGTTTGTGGCACTCTCTTACGATCAAAAAATCCAAACTGCAAAAGGAATGAAGACCAATTTGGGGCTGCCAAATGGTATAAAGTCTCTCCATGCAGATGATCTCCATTTTCTTCAACTTAGGGAAAATGTCAATATTCTTCTGCAGGAAAAAGCGGTTGTTAGGTGATCAAGTAAAAGACCTCAACAATTAATGCAATTAAACAACAAATGATAAGAATCAAATTCAATTAAATGAATCCACACACCTCTGTATCTTCTGGACGAAATAAATCCTCCATCATTTCACATGCACTTACAAAAAGTGTATGAAGATTCACCAAACTTCCAGCCATGGACAACGACATTAAATATTTTAAATTACCACAATCTGTCACATTCAATGTAAGCAAATTTTGAAAACAATGTAGAGATTGGTCACTCCATATCCTCAGGATGTTGATTGAGGACAACTCCAACCTTTCTAATTTGGGAATCGAAACCTGTAAGAACACATAATTAATTTCTCAACATTAACTAATTTTGATTTTCCAAAATTGATGAGCCCAAAAGAAATGCAAGACTTAACAGAGCATGACTTCTTACTTCTTTTAGAGGAATAACATACCAAATTAAACATTAGAAATTGTAGAGTAAAGTAAAGGACACATTTACGATAATAATTTTTAAATACCTTTTCATTGAAGAGGGAAAGGCAAGCACCCATGGCACCTTGCGCAACTTCACATGTAATATCTTTGTTCTTGTTTGGCCCTTGGTCTTCCAATGATTGTGCACCGGAAGGCATCTTATCATTGGTACACAAACAAGCAAATGCTGGTAAACATTGTAATGTTAAAAGTCGTAATTGAGAAAACTCAATCCTGTCATCACTGATAGTATGAGTTTGTCTTTCAACTGAAACTATCTCCTTCAAAGAACCACAGTCACGCACTTCAATTGTTTCAAGCATGGTGAGTAGTCTGACCATGGAAAATGGGAAAAGGTTTTCCAATTGATCACATGTTTTAATCTTGATGATTTTTAAGTTGCAGAATGAGGCCTCTGTAAGTTGATTTTGACATATTTTCTCCAAATTCTCTAGATTGTAAAGACACATGGACTCCAATTTGGGAAAAGCCAGCTCCATTGACTTGATAATGTATTGAATGCTAAAATTGTTTACAATGAACAAATGTTTTAAATTTGGAAATCCTTCAACATTTAATTCATAGAAAACATCATGAACACCATTGATTTCTCCCAGCAACAAATATTCAACTCTTTTGAACAGCATTTTAATCCATTTTTCAGAATGAATGTCAATACCTTCTTTTAGGTTCAATGCCAAAAATTTCACCACTTCATACTTGTCAGGGATTTTGAATTCTCCCACTTTAAGCATGTTGAATTCTCCAATGACAATCTTGTAAGCATCCAACATGTCAAAAAACAAGTTCTGTGGAAAATGGCCAACCCTCTGAATATGTATGTCTAGATTTCGTAACTGATTCAAGTGCCTCAACTCAGAAAGACTAGCATTTCCACGTTGGATATTCTCCTCAGCCTCCGATAGAATCAAGCTGTCTCTCATATAAAACTCTTCCAAAATGTTCATCCTTGATATGATATTGGAAGGTATTACTCTTAGTTTTGCGCAATTGCTCAAGTCAAAAAGTTGTAGCTTATCCAATTGCCCAAATTCAAGGGGTAAAATTTCAATATGAGATCCTGAAAGAGTAAGAATTCGTAATTTCTTTAACTCTCCGATGACTGATAAGTTTTTTCCTAGAGTGCATCTCTCCAAACTAAGCATTCTCAGTTTTGTTAGGCATTTAATTGAAGACGGAAAGCATGACAGATTAACCCTGGTCAATATCAAGACTTTGAGTTCAATCATACCTTTAAAAAAGTCATCTGGTATTTTCAAAAAATCGTCTTTACTGTCGATATTTAAGACTTCAAGTCTAGGACAGTATATACTCTCAGGAAACCCATCATTGATATCACAATACTGCAAAAATATAGCAGTGTACCTTTCAAGTTCATCTTTGCGAGGCCACTCATCCAGTATGCCATTTTTCATGAAAAGTACATGCTTTTCTTTGGATGATATTGAAAGAGCAACATCACGCACAATGTCATGTATGTTGAAGCGGTCAATGGAGTAACTTTCCACCAACAAACTTGATGCTTTTAGCTCTTCTATCAACACATTTACTCTATATCTCGCTTCTTTAATTGTGTGGACTCCTTGAAGCAAACCCAAACCAATACAGAACTTCACCAAGTCCATAAGCAAAGGATCATTTCCCATTCTAGCACAATGTAAAAAAATACATTTAAGCTCCTCATTTTTTAGATGATCATAGCTCAACTTTACAGAGAACTCAATAGATTCCTGCCCTTCTGTAAAATTTTGTCTTCTAATTTGTCTACAAACATCCTCCCATACAAAGGAGCTCTTATTCTTTAGGGCCCTTCCTATGGAAACTAGTGCTATGGGCAATCCAGCACACATTTTGGCAATTTCAGCAGATTTCACATCAAACACAGAATTTGTGACATGTATTCCAGCCACTTTCTTAAGCAAAATCTCTGCCTCCTGTTCATCAAGGACTCCTACCAAGAAAGTTGATCCCTCCCGCACATCCATTTGATTGCATAATACTTCTTTACTTCTAGAAGTTAGAAGAATTTTGCATCCTTTGTGATCACCAGATAACTTTTCTGTTTTTAACTTACTGAAATCAACAGATAAATTTTCTGTTTTCAACTTATTGAAATCGATAGATAACTTTTCTTTTTCGATCTTATTGTAGCCAAAATCTTTGACATCCTGTTGGCTGCCATCCTCATCATCACTACATGGAATCCCCAATCTTTTCATGTCCAATCCATTCCAGAGATCATCTAGGATTATAAGGGTATTCTCCTTTTCTTTCTTTAATCTCTTTCGAATGCGATCTGCTCTTACAATCTCACTTTCCTCTTCCAATCTCATTCCTAACATCTCAGCAATCTGTCCTTGAATTTCTTTTATGTTAGGATTCCTTGTTATATTTGCCATAACCACCATATTGAACAACTTCTTTTCTTGAGCTTTCTTAGCAACTTCTTTAACTAAAGTGGTCTTGCCCACACCACCAACCCCATAGACTCCAATCATATTAACTGTAGAGTCCTCCAGTGTTTTCATAATCTTCTCCAAAGTTTTGTTTCTCGACCCAAAGCTTTCATAACCAGTGTTTGACAAAGCAACATCCATGGATGGGCATACCCGATAGGAAACTTTATCAAACCTTTTATTCCAAAGTTCATCTGCTTTGATTTCCTCTACCATCTTTGTAGCATTTCTGCCTAACCGATACCTCAACTGCAAGTTATTTGGAAAGAAACCAATGGAACACCTTGTCTTTACATGGCGTTCATCATGAATAAAACATTCATATTTTTTTATCTTCTCATCCACCTGGTTTAACCAATGCTGAACGTCATCTTCAATTTCTTCTGCATTCATTTTTGCATCATTAACTTCAATTTGTATCCTCTTCCTAGCATTATCCAGCATCTCAATGTAATGTTTCACCTCTTTTAATTTGTCATTGTAACTATAAAAGTAGCCCACTTGTCGTTTGACCACACCTCCTCCAATTTGCAGTGCACTTTCAGTAGTTGCAGAGACAACTGCGTCCATGCTCCCTGAACAATTGACACTATCTTTTTTTTTTTTTTTGGTTCCTTCTATGGCTACAAATTTTTCCTGAATATTACCAATGCAAAAATTTCAAAAAATTACGACACAAAAGGACACAAACACTTACAACATTTAGCAAATAGAACAGATCTAAATTTGATGTTGTTTGGTGTTTGTGTCAGAAAAGTGTTCTATAATTCTAGAAACTTATGCAAGTATAGCTTTAGAAAAATCAAGAAAAGTTGCGATAGCAAATAACGAAATATCTCTAGAATATATAAACTATTAAAGCCTAGCTTTAGACATGCCGACTTCTGAATTCTTCCATACTTCTAGGCCTTATTTTGTCAAAAATAAAGCAAAATGTGTGCCCTCCCTATTTGACTCGACCACAATATGGAGTTGAATGTCCTTAGACAATTTTGCTACCAACACAACCACCATGGTGTATGGCGCTTGTGTTGGTACTACGTCTCAATGGGTGTTATTGGATTAGGTTTCAATTGGGTTTAAAATTTTCAAACTTGGGTTGCAGGATTGGGTATTTTATCTTGGGCTTTCTCATTGAGATTTATCCCTGACTGAAAGTCAAGGACTAATCTTTCAAGGTATTGAGATCTATTACACAAACACCTAGATAGAACCTATATATATATATATGTGTGTGTGTGTGTGTGTGTGTGTGTGTATGTATGTATGTGTGTGTGTGTGTATGTGTGTGTGTGTGTATGTATGTGTGTGTGTATGTATGTATATGACACATGTTGTAGCTCAAGGGAGAGTGATGATTATTGTAGATTATGTATGATTATAGACTGAATATTTTCCTAATTATAGGTTGATTATGTTTCCAATTACTATAATTACCATGATCCCTTAGATTTAGGCAATGTGGTCAATAGTAGATAGGCAATGTATATATGGATATATACATATACGCATATATGTATATATGTATGCAATCCTTGGATCCCTCAAAGTCTTGGTATGCTTTTAAAGGTAGTCATGATGATATTGAAACTGATCTTCTCTATAATAAAGTGGTAGTGAACTTCAATGTGTTTTGTTCTCTTATGAAAGAATGGATGGGAAGAGATGTATAGGGTTGATTGATAATCACAAACAAACTCCATCAAACCTGTATATCTCACAAAATTGAAACTCTTAAAGTAAGTATTTTATCCACAAAAGCCTATATCTGGTGTGAGTGGCTGCTCAATATACTCTGATTCTATAATTTATATGGATCACATTTTGCTAGCATCTCTTGCCTAATCTATATTTGAGTAACTGATAGAATCACCGTGACCCCTGTCCATATAAACTAACCCTCTTCCTAATGATCACTTAATAAACATGAAAATCTGAACAACTACATTCCAATGGCTTTCAAAAGGGGTGTTCAAGAATTGACTAACAACCTAACCCAAAATGGTATGTCTAGTCTAGTCATGATGAGATAATTTAATTTTCTTTGTTAACCTCTAATATCTAGTTGGGTCAAGATAAGACTCCCCTTGATTAGGAAGAAGATTCACATTTGGGTTCATATATAGGTGTATCAACTGATTTGCAATCCAACGTTCCTATTTCCTCCAAAATATCAAGAGCATGCGCTTCCTCTGTATGATAATATGCCTTAGATTAGGCCACTTGAATCCCAAGGAAGTATCACAATTTGCCTAAATACTTGGTTTGGAAATGGTGGAACAAATGCTACATAAACCACAAGATAAATTTGTTTATTAGATGGTGAACACTTAAAGAAAACTAAGTGATTTGCTTCACAATGAGTCATCCCAAAATGTTAAATGACCTTATTGAATATTCCAAACCAAGCCCCGAGAAGATTGTTTCAGCCCACATAAAGATTTATGCAACTTACACAATAAGCCTAGCTCCCTTTAAGCAACAAACCTTAGTGGTTGCTCCTTATAAATTTCCTCCTCTATCTCACTTGCAATAAGGCATTTTTAATGTCCAACTAGTACAACATTCAATGTTTCATGGTGGCCATGGATAAGAAAAGACAAATAGATGCTCTCTTTGCAACATGAGAGAATGTGTTAATATAATTCAATCCATAAATTTGGATGTAATCCTTAGACACAAGATGAGCCTTCAAGCAATCCACTTGTCCATCAAGATCAAGTGTAACAATAAAGGTGCACTAATAACCAATTATAGACTTCTTAGGGGAAGGCAAAACACAAGTCCATGTATGATTAGACTCTAAACCATCATCTTGTCAATCATAGCTTGTCGCCATCTTGGATGGGATAATGCTTCTGTAATTGTCTTGGTAATAGTAATGTATGGTGGAGTTCAGACAAAAGCATAATGGGAAGAAAACAAGTGATGATTGCTTACAAAGCTATAAATGGGATGAGGATTAAGGGTAGAGAGTTCACTTTTAAGGAGAGCAATGGGTAAATTAACAAAAGAGTTTGGAAGGTCTGAAGAATGTAGAAAGGCTAGAGTAAGTTGAATCAATGAGATCTTCAGAATTAATTTCCTAAGCAAGAGGATGATGCTTATAAGTGATACCAAATCAACACAAAGGAATAGGTGGACCTTTTGTGACTTGCAGAGTAGAAGGAACAGAAACCAGAGAATTGAGATGAAGAACATGTAGTACTTGAGAATATGATATTGGTTCAACTATAAAAGAGAAGTAAGATGTTTCCTTAAAGAAGGTGGCATCTGTAGATTGATAAAAGCAATGGGTGATGTATCCTTTTTAAATGAAAGAATAACCCAGAATTAAAAATACTTGATGGCACGAGCAAATATTTTGTCGTGACCTAGAGAAACACCATGCGCAAAACAAGTGGAACTAAAAACACAATGAGGAATGTGATAAACAGGATCATTGGGATATAATAGAAACATGGAATTTGATTATCCAAAAAAAAGTGTATATCATTTGTTAAATAACCAATAATAAAGACAATATCATCCCAAAATTTCAAAAACATTAGCATGTACCAAAAGAGACAATTAGTATCAACAATATGACAATGTTTTAGCTTAGCCACACCATGCTATTGAGGAGTGTGAGGACAACTATACTGATGTGAAAACCATTAGCAGTCATGAAAGAATTAAAGTAATCAAAGAAATATTCCTTAGCATTATCACTGTGTAGAGCACATATTTTTTCCCAAACTTATTCTCTATTTCTCAACAAATTTTTTGAAAGATAGTAAATAAGTCAAAACAATATTTCATTAAGAATATCCAAATAAGTCTTAAAATATCATCATAAAAGTAACATAATATTTTGTATCCCAAAATAGAATATACACTACTGAAGAAAAAGAGACAAAGCATGGCTATAGACACTACTTGAAACGGGGGCTTAACCATGCTTCCCAAGTTGACACGACTTACATTCTAATGACTACAAGTGAGAGAGATAAGGAACCATCTATTTTAATTTCTATAGACTTGGGTGAGCTATATGATGATGAAGAAGATTAAAAGACTTAGTTCAGACCCAATAGTTTGGCTTAAACCCAAACTTTAGCAAATGGGCCCTCACTATTGGTGGTCTCAAAATATTCTCATAATTATAGTTAAAAGAAAAGGAAACCTGACCCATTGCCTTGACAAAAAAACACACTAGTGCAAAATTTGCTTTTTATATCAAGGTTTTTACATTAGTCATGGGAGAACCAATTTAAATAAAAATGCGGTGTCATTTTTGTAAATATTTGTAGCTTTTTTAGATAGGTTGCTTTTTTCCCGATATAAAAAAGGCTTAGATCAATTAAAATTTTAATCGGTGTAAAGAGAGCCTTTTTACATTGATCAAAATTTAACTTATCCAAAATGCTTTTTAAAAAATGAGGAAGTTGGGTAACTTAGGAGCTGAGGAGTTCAAACACCATTCAATGGTACCCTCTCCCTCTCCCCCTTCTGTTGAGATTACAGAAACAAAAATTGCGAGAGGACGAAACAAAACAGAAGACAAGAAGAATTGTGCACAGTGATAGGGTACAAAAGTTTGGATGGTATTAATGAATTCAAACCCTATGCAAGGCTTCTACTTCTTCCCGATGTCAATACTTTACCTCTTCAATACCCAAACACTATGCAAGGCTTCGATACAGTTTTTGTCTGGATGGTGTCAGTGAACCCAAACTCTTGATGGCCCATCCCGGCATCAATACTCTTCCGTCACTGCTGCCACCACCAACAACCTCTGTAGTTGCATCTGCCTCCACGAAGGATCCAAATAAGAAGATCCGAGAATGCCACACGATTACCAAGTTTATGGAGAGCTAGATTGAGTAGGAGAACGGTTAATATTTTGAGTCCTTTATTTTAATTATGTATTTATTTTATTTTATTTTTCATGGAATTGAGATTCTTGTATTGGAGGATTGGTGATAGTTTTATTTTATTTTTAATTTTTGGAATTTATCAATTCTTGAGTTTTTCTAAATTATTTGAGGTGGTTTGTTAATTGTGAGTTAAGGTTTGTTACTGAAAGCTTTGTTTGCATTTATTCATGCTTCTCATGGGTTCCTTCTCGTGATATTAGTTATTCTACTTTTTGTGAGAGAACTGCTTGTTCTACAAATGGGCTTTGTTTTGCTTGTTCCTTCTCATGATGAGAGAACTGCTTATTCCTTCAAGGTAAGGGCACATATTACCGACAAGCATTTTTGTGGATGGGAACAAGTTGTCTTTTCAACTCGGTCCCACTAACAACTAAGTTAAAAAGACTTTTTCAAATAAGTTCAAAATCTAATTTAAAAAGCCTCCACATTTTACATCAATTGTATCTAAAATGATTCATGGACTAATTTAGAATGTCTTTTTTAATCGATTTAAAAAGTCCTCTCTACAATAGTCACAAGGTTGTTCCATAGCCTAGACAACAAACTCAGTGACTCGACTAATGAACTCAACTTAGAGTCTCATTGAAGGATCAAGTATATTATACATCTAACTACGATCCATTTTTTTTGTATGCCATTAATCAAATTAAATGCCACCCTATGATGCACAATTTTAAAATTCAAGTTTAAGCCCTATCTAGTTCGAGAAAAATCTTTTTCTCATATTTTTAAATCTATTATCATATACTTGATGAAATTTTGAGAACATTTCTCATTGGTCTCTAAGTGAACAACTTGGCAATGACATTTACCACCATCAAGCATATAGCTAGAGACAATTAAATGGAAATATTGTTGACCAAACTTTCATCAATTATAAGATAAGAGATTTAAAAGATAACAATTACCTAAGTGAAGAAAAATCTTTTCCCCAAACTGTTTGACTTATAAAATTCAAGATTCAATAAAAAGTACAAGCACTCATTAGTATTGAATTTCAAATGAGGGAGTAATGCCTTGAAACTCAATAAGTAACGCCCCAGTACAAACTGGTAAGGCTTTCATTTGTTGATGAAGAAAATATCCCATCCATACTCCTCTAGTGCATTATTTCACCTAGCTTAATTTGGATACAATTATGGCTAATCAATAGAGCATCAGAGGTATCCACAACAATTGAATAACAACTATGGGTAAAAATCAAATTTTGATAAAATTTGGGTTGCATAACCACTGTATTATAAGCATTTCCCAAAATTTATTAACACAAGTGCAAACAAATGAGTTCTCAATCAGCATGAACCTACCACAACAAGCAGCATTTGCTTTACATACGCAGATGTAAATATTCAAGCTAATGGCATGTAACATAATAGCGCTTACATTGTACTAAGAAATGGTTGAATCAACATAATAGTGCTTATGTGTATAGTGAAACAAGACTAAACTCGAATCATTAGTTGTTTGAATCAGTTATTTAAAAGGGAGATTGATCACGTTGTCCCTAAGTTCAACTTGCATTTCCCACCAGGCAAAGTTTATAGGAGGTAGCAAGCAAGTTCGTGTGTAGGTTTGAGCAACGTGGATTATGTTTATCTCTAGTTGAGCTAATAAGTATGCTTAGATTTGGAATTTTTGTTGTTTTTGACCAGACCCTACTATTCTCACCCACTTTTTTGCTTTTTTCACCCCATATATTGTTTGTTTTTTTTCCAAAATTACCCTTAACAGAGACACGTTTTTGTTGTACAAAATACACAACAAAAATGTATTTCTATTTGTGTTAAGGGGTTACACCCTCCATACACAATGAAAACTCATTTTCATTATATATTTTGTACAACAGAAATGTGTTTTTGTTCTGTATGGAGGGCGTACCCCTTAACATAACAGAAATGCATTTCTATTGTGTATTTTGTACAATAGAAATGCGTTTCAGTTGTGTTAACTTTTTTGAAAAATATTAAATGAAATATTAATTATGATATAAATTATACTTTTCAATATTAATCATATTAATTATGATATAGTTAACATTTTTAATTGAAATCAAATTAATTATGATACAATTTACCCTTTTTGATAGTAATTAAATTAATTATGATACAATTTTAAAAAGTATACAATACAAGTTAACTTTTTTAAATAATAGTCAAATTAATTATGATGTAAATTTCCTTTTTTAATAGTAATCAAATAAATTATGATACAATTTTAAAAAATATACAGTACAAGTTACCATAACTAATTCAATTACTATTAAAAAATGTAACTTGTATTGTATATTTTTTTAAGTTGTAATTATGATGTAAATTACCCTTTTTAATAGTAATTAAATTAGTTATGATGCAATTTTGACAAATATACGAAATAAGTTACCATTTTTAATAATAATCGAATGAATTATTGTAACTTGTATAATATATTTTTTAAAATTATATCATAATTAATTTGATTACTATTAAAAAGGGTAAATTATATTGTAATTAATTTGATTTCAATTAACAATGGTAATCTGTATCATAATTAATACGATTAATATTAACAAAGGTAAATTATATCATAATTAATATTTTAACTAATTTTTCCTAAAAAAATTAACACAACAGAAATGCATTTCTATTTTGTATCGAAGTTACACAACGAAAATGTGTTTCTATTGCATTGATAAACAGGGGGTGGGAGGGAGAGAGAGAGAGAGTAAAAAGAGAGTGAGAGTAAAATGATAATTGGTTATTTTTTGTAAAAGTAAGGGGTGACAAGAGCAAAATAATGGGTGGAAATAGCAGCCCCCTTATCAACCCTAAAGTAAAGGTTTTGTTTTCCTAGCCCTCTTTTGTAGCAAGTGTTTGAAGATCCAAAACAGGGTTGTGTTAGAGACAATGCCAAAGAGGCACTTGCCTTAGGCCCCTAGTTATTTAGGGCCTCAATTTTTTTCACATTTCTTTAATAAATTGCTTATTATTAATTTAAATTATTAAGAGATATATTTTATTATAATATGATATATTATTTTCTATTATTTTTATTAGTAAGACTACATATGTTAATATATAAACATAAATGTTGTTGGAATTCATTTAAGTGTAATCTTATTATTTATTAT
This sequence comes from Spatholobus suberectus, assembly GCA_004329165.1. Lineage (NCBI taxonomy): Eukaryota > Viridiplantae > Streptophyta > Magnoliopsida > Fabales > Fabaceae > Spatholobus > Spatholobus suberectus. The sequence continues at coordinate 18,858,972 of CM014731.1, read as the reverse complement.
TTTTTTAAAAAGTTAAGAAAATTATTTTGTATCTTATTTTAATTTTGGACTCTACTCCCCTCCCTAAAAAAAGGCTATTAAAATTAGTAGAGTTTAAATTTAATGAATTAATCTATGATTGATATATAAAATAGATATTTTGGTGAAAATATTGATGATAAGATCACACATTTAACTAAAACTTCTTTTTGTATTGATCATTTTATATACATATTAGATTAATTTACATCTTTAATTGAAAGTCAATTTGAATATTTTCAAAACATGAAATCATATCTAGTTTTTTATTTGAATTCTAAAAATTGACAATACTTTGTAACTATTGTTATTGCAAAAAATAGTTTTATAAAATTAAAATTACTCAAATTTTATATGAAATTGTCATATTATATATTAAGTCTGAAATGCTAGAAATACTTAATTATAAAAATTTGATAAATAATTTTGTAGTTGACAAGAAAAATAAAAAAAAATTGACAAATTATATTAAATTTAGATTTGAATGTAAATTTTGCCTTAGATCTCATAATTTCTACACATGGCTCTAATCTAAAGGAAACACTAGAAGAGATGGCTTCTAACATTACATGTGTGACTGCCTTACTGCTATGTGTCGTACCCTTGAAGAAGCACTTAAATGTGCCAAGCACATGGTGTGTATTTGTAACATAGTGCTAGTGGGTGCTCTGCATGAAGTAAGGCTCCTCCTATCACTAAATTTAAATCAGTTCTCATGCAAGATTTGGTGCATCCATCTTTAGAAATTTTTCTGTGTGTTTTTTAATTTCATGGATTATTTTGATGTTGATGGATTATTGGATTGTAGTTCTCTGTGGTGAAGAGGAATTGAAGAAAATGTTGACAGACCCAACATGATTGCCCGCTCAAGATATTCAGAAGTTGATTTTCAAGAAAAATGGGAGATTCAAAGTCACATCTTGTTAATGCTGTTGAAATTTATGATGTATACCAGTATTTTTTGTTATATGTAATTTATTTATGTCTTATGTAGTAGTTCGAGTATTTTCAGACTAAAGTACAATGACCCATGCTATTTTGGAGTGTTTTAAGTCTCTGAAATCAGGTTGTGCAGGTAACCTATACCTGTTAAGTAGAAAATAGCTGTTCTGCTTTTGCAAGAAATATATGTATCAGAAAATACAATTTGCTGAATTAATGAAAGTCCATTTACGTTTGTTGATTTCCAAAACTCTTGTGTGCCTACAATTGGTATCAAGAGCTTTTCTGATCTTGAGGGACCTATGAGAGAACCCAAGAAAAGAGAGAAAACCAGAAACAGAGTAGAAGAAAACCAAGAAAACTCAACCTGTTTTCTCTAATACCCAACCTTCTTGATGGCTTCCAACAATATTACACTACCAGCACCTCCTGTATTTACAGGAAAGAATTACGAAATCTGGGCTGTGAAGATGAGGGCTCAGCTAAGAGCTTATGATCTTTGGAAGTGGTGGAAATTGGTGTTGAACCACCTCCCTTGGAAGAAAATCCCACTGTTGCTCAGATGAGATTTCACAGTGAGCAAGTTGCCAAAAGAGCCAAGGCTCTTACCATCTTGCATTCAGCTGTGGATGATGATATTTTTATGAGAATCTCAAATTTAGATGCAGCAAAGGAAGTTTGGGAGAAGCTTGAGGAGGAGTTCTTTGGAAATGAGAGGACCAAACAAATGCAGGTTCTTAACCTCAAAAGAGAGTTTGAAGCCTTGAAGATGAATGAGGCTGAAAACATAAAGGACTTCTTGACCAGGTTGATGAAAGTTGTAAATCAAATCAGATTGATAGGGGAAAAATTTCCAGACAGCAGAATTGTTGAAAAAGTCTTGGTGGTTCTACCTAAAAGGTTTGAATCCAAGATTTCTTCACTTGAAGAATCTAAGGATCTCTCCAAGATAAGCTTAACAGAGCTTATAAATGCTCTTCAAGCTCAAGAACAAAGAAGACTTCTTAGACAAGAGGGAGAAACAGAATCAGCCTTACAAGTAAGGCATAAAGGAAAGGGTCCAACAGTGAAGGAGAAAAAAAGTTTGTTGGAGAGCATTCTGAAAAAGATTCAAAGAAGAAGGAAAAATTTCCAAAGTGTGGAATTTGTAAAAGAACCAGTCATAAGGAAAGTGATTGCTAGTACAAAGGGAAGACACCACCACCAATCAAATGCAAATACTGCAATCAAATTGGTCATATAGATAGGTTTTGCAAGCTGAAACAGCATCAACAAAACCAACAAAATCAACCCCCTCAAAAGGCAAATGTCACTGAAACTGAAGATGATGAAGAGTTATTGTTCATGGCCAAGAATATAAGGAGTTCGGAGGGTGAAAACACTTGGTTTATTGATAGTGGCTGCACTCAACACATGACAAGCAAACCAGAATTTTTTTCAGAGCTGAAACCAGCTGAAGGATCAATAAAGATTGGAAATGGAGACAAACTTGCCATCACTGGTAAAGGAACTGTGGGAATTCATACTGCAACAGGTATCAAATGTATTTCTGATGTTCTTTTAGTGCCTGAACTTGATCAAAACCTGTTGAGTGTGGGTCAAATGATGCAAAATGGTTATTGCTTGTTATTTAAAGAAGGAAGTTGTATAGTCACTGATGTTGATGGTTATGAATTATTTGAAATAGAGATGAGAAAAAGAAGTTTTCCTATTAACTGGAATTTAATTTCTAAACATGAGTGCAAAATTAGCAAGACTGAACTTGATTCTAAGCTATGGCACAAGAGGTTTGGTCACTATAATTTGGAATCCATTCAGTTTGCTCAAAAACAAGAGTTGGTCAAAAATTTGCCTAACATTCAAGTATGTTCAGAAGTATGTGAAAGCTGTCAACTTGGTAAGCAACATAGATTGCCTTTTCCAAATTCAGCCACATAGAGAGCAAGTGAAAAGCTTGAGTTAGTTCACTTTGATGTTTGTGGACCTATGAAAACTTCTTCACTGAATGGCAGCAAGTATTTTATTCTCTTTATAGATGATTTTACAAGAATGACTTGGGTTTACTGCCTTAAGCAAAAATCTGAAGTTTTTTCTGTTTTTAAGAAATTTAAAGCCCTGGTTAAAGCTTAAAGTGATTGTTTTTTGAAGAAACTTAGAACCGACAATGGGAAAAAGTATACTTCTACAGAATTTAATGTGTTTTGTGATGATTTGGGAGACTCTCAAATGGAAAGGCATTCTGTTTTGCTTTCTTTAGAAAGCACAAATGAAGACCAAGAAGAAGAGGTTGATGATAATTTTGCTGTAAGAGGCACTAGACCTCTTATAGAAATTTATCATAGATGTAATGTTGCTGTACTTGAACCTACCAGCTTTGGAGAAGCTAGTAGGTTGAAGAGTGGAACCGAGCTATGAAGGAAGAGATGAGCACCATTAAAGACAACAAGACATGGCAGCTGGTAGACAAACCAAAAGACAAGAATGTTATTGGAGTTAAATGGGACTATAAGGTAAAATTGAATCCCAATGGATCCATCAACAAATACAAGGCTCGACTTGTTGTTAAAGGTTATGTTCAACAACTTGGGATTGACTACACAGAAACTTTTGCTATGGTAGCAAGAATGGACACTATTCGCATTCTTATAGCTTTAGGTAGCTCAAATGAAATGGAAAATCTAGCATTTAGATGTCAAATCTGCATTCTTGAATGGCAACCTTACTGAAGAAATTTATGTAGCTCAACCTGAAGGTTTTGCTATGAAGAGGAGTGAAGACAAGGTGTATAAGCTTCATAAAGCTTTGTATGGGCTAAAACAGGCTCCTAGAGCTTGGTATAGCAGAATTGATAGCTACTTTTACAGTTAAGGCTTCAGGAGGAGTGAAAATGATGCAACTCTTTATGTGAAAAGGTTGCTAGATGGTGGCTCTTTAATTGTTTCTTTGTATGTTGATGATTTGCTAGTGACAAGCAATAATCAACAAGAAGTGCAACAACTTATGAAGGAGATGCAAAATCAATTTCAAATGTCAAGCTTAGGAGAAATGAATTACTTTCTAGGCTTGGAAGTGCATCACTCTGAAGATGGAATTTTTTTGAATCAAGAAAAGTATGCTCATGAAGTTTTGAAGAAATTCAAAATGGAAAGCTGTAAATCTGTCCCTACTCCTTTGGTGCAGAATTTGAAACTCTCCAAGGAAGATGGAGCTGAAAAAATTGATGTTTCTCTTTATAGAAGTTTTATTGGAAGTCTACTTTATCTCACTTCATCTAGATTGGATCTTTTGTATGCAGCTAGTTTACTCTCAAGATTTATACAGAGTCCAAGTGAGACACATTTTGCAGCAGCAAAAAGGGTGCTTAGATACTTGAAGGGCACTACTCAATTTGGAATATGGTACAAGCCAAGTGAAAAAGGAAGTTTGATAGGCTATGTTGATAGTGATTGGGCTGGAAACCTTGATGACATGAAGAGCACTACTGGTTATGGTTTTTCTTTAGGTTCTGGCATGTTCTCTTGGAACTCAAGGAAGCAAGAAATTGTAGCTCAATCCACTGCTAAGGCAGAATATGTAGCAGCAACTGCAGCAGCAAACCAAGCCATTTGGTTGAAGAAAATTCTATTTGATTTGGGAGTAGAGCAACTAGAAGCCACAGAGATTTTTTGTGATAACAAATCAGCAATTGCCATTGTAGAAAATCCAGTTCAACGTGGGAAGACTAAACATATTCAAGTGAAATTTCATGTTGTTCATGAGGCTGTCAAGAATAGTGAGATCAAGCTAATTCATTGTTGTTCTAATCTTCAAGTTGCTGATATACTGACTAAAGCCCTTCCAGGAGCAAGATTTGAAAGACTTAGAGAATTGCTTGGAGTGTCCATCAAAAATTTCAAGAAGTGTTAATGCTGCTGAAATTTTCGATGTACACCAGTATTTTGTGACATGTAATTTATTTTATGTTTTTTGTAGTAGTTGAAGTACTTTCAGACTAAAGTACAATGACCCATACTTTTTGGAGTGTTTTAAGTGTTTGTAATTGTGTAGGGCAGGTCACCTATACCTGCTAGATAGAAACTTGCTGTTCTGTTTTTTGTAAAACTATATGTATCAGAAACCACACTTTTGCTGTGATGAATGAAAGCCATTTACGTTTTTGATTTCTAAAAACTCTTTTGTGCCAACAGACTCATCATCACGGTTTATGTGTAGACTATTGATGTTAAGGTGATGCCCCTAAGGCCTAAAGTATTTAACACTGCTATGTCGTTTTTCTTGACTTTGGTTTTTTATCATATTCAAATGATCTCTTGCTTTGTCCCCTAATTTAGCCTACTTCTAAGCCAAGTATACTAAAAGTAAATGGTACGTACCTCTTCAGCATTTGATTCTTTACCGTAAACCCCAGCTATGGGTGGATAAATACTATAATCATAGGTTAGAGTCATTCACAACGGGAAATTGATATGGTGATTGGCAAAATATCAGATAAAATGAACTACTATATTACTTACACATATGGCCCTTGCCTTATTGTTTCAAATTAAGGTGGTTGCTTTATTTTAGTTTATGATACCTGTTTTTCATTACTCGTTTGATGTTTGATTGCACAGTATGCCTACACATTAAAGGTTGATGAGAAAAGCAATGTGTACAGCTTTGGTGTGGTTGTTTTAGAACCTATAACAAGCAGGAAACCAGGTGGAGAATTTGGTGATGGCATGGACATTGTGCAACGCCTCAGGAAAATAGCGGACTCTAACAAGGAGTTCTACAAGTTCTTGATCCTAGGCTTCCCTCAGTTCCCCTTCACAAGGTGATGCATGTTTTCTATGTAGCCATGCTATGTGTTGAAGAACAGGCTGTAGAGAAACCAAACTATGCGTGAAGTTGTTCTAGTACTGACATAGCTTCCAAAGCCACCTCGCTCTAACCAGGGGGGCTTAAACAATAACAAAATCCTCATTGTCATCATCAAATGCTTTAGAATGTCCATCCAAGGCCTCTAATGATCATCAAACTACTCTTCAATCCCCACCACCCGTTCTTCGTAGCGTTTAAAGTGCTCAGTTGGGTCTTTCATCTTAATTCCCTTGGTTTGTGATAGCTTATCCATTTACCCTTTTTCTATCCCTCTTCTGGGGTTGGTTTTTTTTTTAACTTGAGGTGTTAATGTTTGGACTTTTAATGGTTTTGTACAGTAGGATTGATGGGGAGCCTTGTCTTATAAAGTCACTGTCTTTGTCACGCAGTAATGTGTTTAATTTTTATGTTACAATCGTTGTAGTGTCTAAGTACGTAACAAACTTAATATTCAATTAGGTACCTAGAAATCAGTACCAAAAAACAAGAACAAGTCCACTATTTAAAGAAGCAAAACAAGAGGAAGAGGGAGCAGATTAAAAGAGTAATGACACATGAACACTCTTCTACTCCAAACACATCATTAACACTCATTATTTCTCTCTTCTTATTACATCAATCACATCTCCTATCATATTGCTACCCAGTCCAAATGAAGAGAAAAATAAAAACATCAATGTAGCAAAGCTAGCCAGTCTCCAAACATATTGCTCAAGAAAACCCTGCTAAAAGGATCGTGAACTACACACCAAGCAGAAGTCAAACCTCCAAATCCTTTCCAAAGTTTTCACACTTTCACTCATTAAGCTCTCCTAAAAGATGAGGTACCCTCCTATCATATACACCAATGCATATACGATATGATAGTATTCATAAAGTGTTTGGCCTCACCATTCAGGCAGAGCCTAGGACCGCTTGGAGAGGGGGAAAGGAAACAAAACTCATTTTTTTAATTGATATAAAACGTAACTATCGAATACAAACTTTGAGATAGAAGCAGACTACAACCAGATGATCTGGGATTTAAGCTTCTAGTTCGAATATGTCAAAGATACAGGAATTTGATGTTTTAAAATAAGGTTAATCCACATATCAAATTCTTAGTCCAAGCATTATTGAAACAAATTAAATATATAATTGGAATGTTATAGAATAACCAGTGGAAAGAATTTTAAATTAATAATAAAATACATCAAGAAACAACATTATAGAACAGCCTGTTTAGATTACATACCAATAATGGAGCCTTTCCTTCTTGTTGTAAACTTGTAGCTATTCTGTTTGATTAGAAAATGGCGATTCCAAAGTAAGGATTGTGCTCTCAGCAACACAGTTTTTTTTTTTTTTTTCGTTTACTATATTTAATTTATTTTTTTAATTTTAAATTTCTGCTAACAAATAAAAAATTTAGAAATTCAAAGGATAACAAGAACAAATTGGAACAAAATAAATAGGAAAAAAAAATCAATTTTTCTTTTCTTTTGAAGTTTTTTTTTTTAATTGTCTGGAAAACAGGAAATTTAGAAATGCAATTAAAAAAAACAAACTGGAACGGAATAAACAGAGAAAAGCAGGGTTTTTTTTTTTTTTTTTTGCTTTTTGTTTTGAGTATTTTTTTTTTAATTGTCTGGAAAACAGGAAATTTAGAAATGCAATAAAAAAGAACAAACTGGAACGGAATAAACAGAGAAAAGCAGGGTTTTTTTTTCCTTTTTGTTTGAGTATTTTTTTTTTAAAATGTTATAGAAAAAAAAGGGTAAAGAACAAACTCGAATATAATATACAGAAAATACAAACTTCTTTTTATTTTTTTGTTTTAGATTTTTTTTGCTTTTTTTTTTTTTAGAAACACAAAGGTAAAGGACAAAATGGGATGTAAATGAAAAAAGTTTGATCAGATTCAGAGGCACGAGATTGAATTCGCTAAAAAAGGAAACTGTCTTTGTTTTTCTCCTTGGTTTTTTGCATGAGCAGACAGTGATCCTACCCATATATATAGACAGAGCGGGGATAGTCTCTTATGAGAATTCTTATCATGAGAGAAAGAGTGGCTAAATTCTTTGCTTGGCAAGAGAAATAAAGAATGAGAATTAAGATAAGAAACACAGGAAATCTTTTTATTCATTGGAGAATACTGAACAGAAAAAAATTCTTTGTTATTAATGAGAAAGTATGAATAGAAAGTGTAACAGATCATGAAGCCTTTAAGCTCAAGCGATGCTTATTTGCTTTTGGAATTTGCCAGGTTGAAGGTAACACGCAAAGCCAAATTATGGATCTATAGATTGTCCAACAGTTAGAGACAATTAGTGTTTTTCAAGTAGGGTTGCTGAATCAATGTTTTGCAAAGGAGAAAAGTAGATACATCAATTGATTGTGCATATAGCTTTCGTTATACGGTTATTCATTTTTATGAGTTTGACAAAATTGAAATTGGCGTAAATTTTTATACATTTGTATGGCTGAATAAGTTCTTACAAAAATTAACTCCAATAAACCGAAATATAACTAATTATTAAGTAGATTTCGCATATGTCTAATTTCAAAAACTTTAAATGAAAATAAGTTGGTGAACAGATTAATGAAAGTTTTTATTTATATACTAAATTTTAAGACATTTCATTATAGAATACAATTGATTCAAAACTATTATCAAAATTATGAGCTATACAAAGTCCAAACCTAACAATTAGTTGCACGTATGAAGATCATTCAGCGAAAGAGAGAAGGGAATAATTCTTTGCTTGGCAAGAGAAAATGGATGTGAATTAAAAAAAAAAAGGAGGAAACGAATAATCTTTTCCTCCAAAGGACATTGCTTCTGGTAAATTCTTTGTCTTCTGAATAAGAAAAGAATAAACATATAGTGTTCAATGGATAAAGAAAAGCACGATCAATATTTGCAGAGGACAACAGCAGCTACAAAGTTTGATTGTAGTTTTGACAGCTAAGAAATGAGTTAAACGAGATGGATGCTTCAACTTGCACAGCATCAGTTCAAAAAAGCATGACACCAACCAACAGCTGCAAAGCTGAATTAATCTTCGCTCAATCTATCTCAATCTATTTTCTATTTATAATATATAAATCCTGAGCAGCTAAACAGTAGCTTACACGAGTATCTTGTTTTTTGCCACATTACATGTTTTGCTGATGTGTCATCCTCACCCTGCAATTCCTCATCATTCCTTTCACTGGCCTTTCATCCCAACTCTCACCCACTCAATAACTCTCATTTGACATTAAATCTTTCGTAACTCCTATCTCCACAACTAGTGCCATTACCCCCTATTTTTAAATGCCGTGACTCCCATTTTCACAATTTGTTTGCTATTTATCATTACAATTACATTAAAGCTTTCATAACTCTCATCTCCACAATTAGTGCGTTGTTATTACACCCTATGAATTGAACTCGATATTGGATAGAGAAGAATCAGAACTTACAGTCTCCAAACCCATTCTTTCCTGCACAAAGTCCACTAGCTTCATGTCAAAGACCCCATTCAACTGCTAGACACCTTCATTCCTTTCAAATGGCAATGCTTCCATGATCCATATGACATATCAGCTAATTTATAGATTGCACAGTCAAAGGACAAAACCTCAGCTTCTGTTGTTCGTGTATTCATTCATAGAAAAAGAATTTTGATATTTATGGTAGGATCAACAAGCTTCTAATGATTCTGTTCTTATTTGTTACTTTTCTACACTGTTCAGTTAACATATCACAAATGGCAACGCTTCCTTGATCTATGTGACATATCAACAGATTTATAGATTGCACGGTCAGAGCCATAAACCTTAGTTTCTGTTGTAAAGTAAGCTACTTCTTCCTGTGCAGCATTAATCAAAAAGAGTTGCAGATCGGTCCCAAAGAGCTAATAATAGGCCCACCTCAAACCAAAGTTACTAATGTTCCCATAGATAATTCAGCTTCAACCCCAAACACAAGAATTCATGTAACAGAACAAAGCAACCAGGAAGCCATGTCTGCATATTCTGAACCTGTAGCTTTAGAGGATATCTCAAACAGGCAGCAGGATGGTGGTTCTATTGTCAATGCTGACAATGATGTAGATAATCAGATCAAACTCTCAACTTCCTCTTTTGAGGAAAAGGAGTTGCTGAATGACCACAAAGAAAGTTACTGAAAGCATCAGGTTCTGGATATTAGTGGGAAAGATGCCATAATTTAATTCTTTGATACTAATCCATACTTGAGAAATTGTCTTGACAAAAACATCAAGATTTTGAAGAAAAAGCCTGACAAGGGTAAAAAATGTTCATTCAATTTAATAGTATCTGTAACAAAAACAGGTTCATGATGCGGGTCACATTGTTCCAATGGACCAGCCTAAGGCTGCATTAGAGTTGCTGAAGATGTGCACTAAGGGAACCCTTGAAAATTTTCACTAAGGAGCATTGGCAGATGATCTCCTACTTTCTGCACATGGTGTTTAAGGCTGCATAGCATTTGTTTGCCTTTCTTATATCATAGATTGATAGATAGAAAGTAATTGTTTAGAGAAGAAAAAATACAATGGAATGGAGTTGATTCCTATTGTAAAAAGAACAATGTTATCCTGTATTCAGAAATTCATTGTTAATGGATGTCCCTGGTTTTCTTATCTCTTTTCCTATAAATTTTAGCAGTAGAAGATATATTATTCTCGTCCGTCTGTATTTCTCCTTTCTTTCTCAATAAAATTCTTCTTTATAAAAAATCATGAGCAGAACACTGAATGGTAACTAAAAAATAACCATATCACCAAATGGTGGATTCAATTTCTGCTTTCAAAAGAACAAAATACCTATCATTTTCTACACTTTTAAATAGAGATTAGTAGTTTATTCAAGACAAAAAAATGCATGTTAAAGTAAGCATTCATCTAGAGTGGACACACACACGAAAGGATGCATAGATGTTATTGTAAGTCTGCATAGCCTCTGTGAATATAAACATAGCGACTAATGTACAGAATACCAAAATGTGCCTATCACTTCCACAAATGACGTTGATAAGTAAAGAAGTTAATTGAGATACATAAAGATTTATTGATCTAATCTATAATTGCTTAGCTAACTCTGATATAAAAGTAACTCTCTCATTTGATACACCCCTATAAAAGTGAGTTTTCGTCTGATTTTACCTACAAATTTTGGTTCCATTGGAGTGGAGTTTGTTTAAGAAGGATACCCCTTTCATAAGAATTTTTTGAAGTGGAAAATTATGAATAATTTTATTCAACTGATCAAAATTACCAGCTTTTCTTGCTTTTCATATTGAAGGCAAATTCAAAAGAAAAAAAAACATATACATGTGCCTTTGAAAGCTATTATCTATAGACAAGAAGCGCTCGCTCATCTTCACAAAATCAGTCAATTAGGTTCACTAGATGGGGATACTTCAACTGCCCCAGAAGCACTGCATTAACAAGCCTACATCTTTTGAAGATAATGATTCTATTGTTGAAAAAGGATAGTACAAAAGGCTAGGTGAGTAAAAGTTCAATTAGAGATTTTAGATTATGTTATGAGACACTTTTACATTGTTTCCATTTTCAAAATATATATATATATATATATATCAAAGGGGAAAAAATGGAAAGCATCCTCATCAAAAATCAAAATGTTGTTTTAGATAGCCCTAGCATTCTACCAACTTGTCATCATATTCCAACAAGATCTAATATTATATAAAATTCAATTCAATTCAGTCACATTCTGAGTTTCTGACATTTTATATAACTTTCTTGATCTTCTCTGCTCAAGATACTAATGCTAACAAAATTGTAGACAACGTTTTTGAACAACAAAAATTATATGAATATTCAATTAATTGAAGGAATGGTGATTGACTATCCAAGAACAAAACTGGATTAATTGTTATGCTTAACAAAACTTAGAAGTTAGAAGCTTTAAAATGATAAAAGGTTTTAAACAAAGTTCATAAAACTTTCAAAACATAAGCAGAAAAAAAAAATCCTGTAAATTGAATTCTTGGTTCTTTTTGCGCATGTATAACAGCAGCAAATGAAGATAAGAGTAGCACAGCATTTAGAAAAGAGCGGCAAATGCAGAATTAAATACCAACAAACCAACTCAAAGATTCCATCTATTATCTATTAATTTAAATTCAAATGTTTGGTAGTTGAAGAATTTTGCAGCATAGTCACAAAAAGGTTTGGTTCAGATATATTCAAACAGGGTGGCAAACTCAACACAAGCAACATAAATCAAGATGTGTCCTAGCAAATTTTGGATAATGTGGGTCAAGGTGAACAAAAACCCAAAACAGAGTGTCTTTTAAGACAGTCGAGAAGAAATATTCATTAGGCCATGACTAAAGACATCAAAATCTTGTTGCACATAAGTATTACTAAAAAAGGTTGATTTTCAAAAACACTAACTAAGCCAAGTATACCCAGAGTTAGATTAAACATCTTCCAACTTCAAATATGTATCATATGTGGTAAAGTGAGCTAGTAGATAAAGTGCAAAAATAAGGGTGTATGAACCCTTGAATTTTAGTGGGTTAAGAACACGACATACTTAAATTGCTTAATTACAGTTGCCTTAGTTCTAATTACTTACATTTTCCAATTGTTAAAATTAAGTCCTCACCCCAAATTTCATAAAAAAAATGTATGATGATTTAGCGGAAGAGTGACATAATAACATTGATTTGTATAGATTGACAAAGAAAAAATGTATAAAATATTTAATAAAAAATGAAAAACGAAAAATGCCCAAAATCAACACTTCAAAGCCATTTTTGTGTTCTTTATTATTATTTAAATATGTTATGTATTTTATTTTATTTTTTTTGTCAATTTATACAACCAATACCACATTATGCCTTGCACATCTATTTATTTATTTATTTATAATATATAAAAGTTGAATCAATCAATATAACCGTGCAATATCAATAGACCTTATTTAACCACTTCAGGTCTTCAGCTTTGCCATGTCAGTAAACCTTATTTTACCATTTCAGCTTTTTAGGTGACGTGTCAAATTTTTAAATTCTAAATCCAAATAAGCCTAATGTTTGATTCAGGACAGAAAGGTGAAAAAAAGAAAATGAAAGAAATGAAAAGAAATAAAAAGTGAGATAATTATTTTAGGTAATTTGATAAGAGAGAAACAGAAAGGAAAAAAAAATATGCATATAAAATAACATAAATGTCTCAAATAAAAAATAAATAAATAAGATTTGCCACAAGTAAGGATAATTTTATCTTTATATATTTACACACTTTCTATTCTCTTTTTTCTCCCCAAATTGGAGGGAAGGGATTTTTGTGTGAGACCCACTGATTTATTCTCTTCCTAAGTCCTTTTTGAAGCTTCCAAACAACAAAAGGATTAAAATTGTAACGTTTTCTTTCCATCCGTAATCCGTCAATTCTCTCCCTCACTAGGATTTGTATTTGCCGCAGTTAGTCCCTCCCTAACTCTCAACTGCCACCACCAATTGATTGTTGCTTTTGTGTTTTTGTTCTGCTATTCAACTTGTGCTTATCGATTTTTTTGGAAAAATTTAAGCTGTTAGAATGATGAATTGGAAAGCCAGCACATGATAAACACTTGTTGAATAATCAAATGCATGCTAGTCATTATTTTGGATTTGTAATACTAGATTTATATTCTATCCCCTGGGACAATAGTATGAGTGCAGGATTTTTTTCATAAAAATGTTTACCTGTTGGTTATCAATAAAAAGGTTTTAAGCACAATGGGAAGCCTGTGGGAAAAAGGTTTAAAAGCAGTAGTACGAAATATTTCTTCTCTTAGGTTTTCATTCTACAACATGTTTGCTTAGTTTGGGTGCTGGTCTGTTGATGTGTGATGATTGGTTCCTAATTATAAGCTTCTTTTGCCATTGTTGATCTTTACTTTAATCAGTTTCCTTGGTGTTTCTTGTGCCGTTCTTAGAATTACTCTTCCATATCGTGCACTGAACAATCACCAAGACCCAAAATAAAACAGGCCAAAGCTCTCCACCATCTAAGGTCGTGGCAAATGCAAATCTGTTAATGATTTCAGCATTGCCAGCTTCTCATAACTTTGAAGTTAATGTATTCTGTTTCATTTTCCTTCAGCATTATGGTTAGTGTATTTGAATCAAAATGGAAAGCTTTCTCAAGCAGAGTTCTGCAAAAATCAAAATGACAGTCTCTGCAAGCAAATCATTACACTGCTTATAATGTATAATTTATGAAGTGTGAGATGTGGAGATATCATTTCATCACATAAGTTAATATTACTTATTTTTGCCGCATAACCATTTTCGCTTAGTTGTCACTTTCAGGTTTTAATCAAATTTTCTATTCTTCTATTTTCACGAAATAAAAAACAAAACATGTTCTCCCTTTAACAACCTTTTCATCTCTTATAAGACAAAGGCTAGGTTGGAACTCTGACAGATAAGTGATTTACAGTAGACCATAATTTTTAATTATCAAATTAATTTTATTATCATAAGTCATTTTACACTAGATTTCTCCAATTCTGTCCTAACAACTCTTCTTACCACTATTTACTGTTGTCGGAAGCGATTTCCAACAGCAGTGTTTTGGTTTTTCTTTTTTCTTCTGCCATTTCTTCACTGCCACCACCCAAGCAATGACGAAAAGTACGACCCAAACAAACCCTATACGCTTGGCCCCGAAATCTCGGACTGGGGACCAACAGTGCCAGGACTGGCTCCAAATCCTTGATGTTGGGAGCGCATCTCACAGAGGAGGCCCTTATCACGTCACAGGGGAGACACAGTAGTTTAGCACATCTTGACTAAGTCCATAAAAATATTTCAATATTTATTCATTCTCTCAAGTAATTACATCTCTCAAAGGTAAGGTAGTTCTTCTCATCTTAAAAGAATTAACAAATCCTCAAAATAAAAATAACATTTCTAAAGCTAAATCATATCTTAAGTATTTGAAAATGAAAATTTGAATTGTTTTCCAACAATTCTTTTTTAATTAAAATTTTCAAACTTTCTCTTCAACTCTCACTATCATGGATACTCGTCTCAATTTTCTCCAGTTACACTTCCACTCTACAAACTTTGAAGTGTTCTCACCTCTACTCCGCTAGTGTTAGATAGTGATATTTCTTGTACTTGCACCGTCGTTAGCTACTAGAACACACTGCTTGACTTTTCATTACCAAGAAGGTTTTCGATACAAGGATCTAGAGGTGGCAAAACGGGTTCAACCCGCCGAGTCGACCCGCCTGACCCGCCATTTTTGGCGGGGTGAGTAAGCCAGTAAAACCCGTCAACCCGCCTCAACCCGCCCCGCCAACCCGGCGGGCCAACCCGCAGGTTAGGCGGGTCAACCCGCGACCCGCCACTTTTTTATTTTTATTTTTATTTTCTCCTTCCTTAGTTATTGTACCAAAGACATTAATTAAAAAAAAAGAAGTAAAAGATGCTCTACACACACTACTTCACATTCGCAATGTTATCCCAAAAAATATAATGACAACAATAACACATGCGTTTGGGGTTAGTTCTACTTGTAATTAAATACAATTCAATGCTATATTAAAAAATATAATCCCTCATACTTTTGAATGAGATGTGTTATTTATTTTCAAGTAAATTATTTTTATAACTTTTGAATGAAAAATATAATTTCTCTTTCATATATTTAATATATAATAAAATAATAATAAAATTATAAGTCAAACAATCAAAGATTCAAAGTGATATAACGTGTATTAAAATAAAAATTATTTAATCCAATTCAATTAGATGATAACAAAAAAAATTAAATTTAATTGAGTTTTTTTTATAAAAAAAAAGTGGGGTGGGTCAACCCGCCAACCTATTTTTAACGGGTCGACCCGCCAACCCGCCCTTTGTACAACCCACCGACTCACTCATTATTCTTTGGCAGGCCAACCCGCCAACCCACTACTAGGCAGGGAGGGTTCAACTTTTCAACCCACTTCTTGTCGGCGGGTCAACCCGCCCCACCCCGCTTTTGGCGGGTTGATGGCGGGTCAGGACGGGTTGGCCCGCTTTGCCACCCCTACAAGGATCTCACACAGATCCACCATCACTATATCTCACAGGTCACTAGGCTGCATAACTATCAGCTCTGATACCATCATTGGGAAACACACAAATAACAACACAAAATAAAAAGTAGCGAAAAGACACACGTTTATTTAATGTGATTCGACACCTCTTACTTATGACTACGAAAACATCTCAATATTTATTCATTCTTTCAAATTATTACATCTCAATACAAGTTTTCTAAATAAACTTGACAAAACCCTTCTTTCACATAAACCCCCTCTCACTTAGGTGGGTTACCCCCTCTAAAGACTGAATAGTTCTTCCCATCTCCAAAACTCTCTTTTTATACAACTTACATCCCAATATTATAAAAAGAAACAAATTCCTAGAATAAAAATAATATCTCTAAGTCTAAATCATATCTTAAATTTTTGAAAATGAAATTTTGAATTGTTTCCCAACAAATAATCCACCCTATATATTAAATGAGAATAGCTATCTTAAACGAGAGCATTTTTAGTTGTTATTCTTTAACAGGAGTATTTTTAGCTGTTATTCTTCAATGAAGGCATTTTTAGGAATGTTTTAACCTCTTATCATTTTTAATCTATCATTTTCAATGTCTTTAGTTCTAAATTGAATTTTAATATTTATTTAAAAGAAACTATCAACAATTCAAAATTGACACTGTATTTCAATAATTGTTTATTATAAATATAAAATATAACCTATATGTTTAAAACCATTTATTTCTTACAAATTTTAATTATAATATAGTTTATATATTCAGAAATATTTATTTATTATAAATTTAAGTTATATAAAATAAAAATTTATTTTGTACAATGCACAAGTTAAAAATACTAGTAATAATAATGAATTTATTAATAAATAATTCTATGACATGATACCAAAATTGTTATCAAATAGAATTATCAAAATTCTTGAAGAAAAAAAATCATGTTATCAAGCAATTAAAAATAACAAAAATTGATTCTTTTTTCTCATGATAGCTAACTAACCCGCGTAATGCGCAGGATTAAATCTAGTTTGCCATTTAAGACTGTAACAATCGAACTGATTAACAAACAGAAACTATAGTAATTCATTTCTCTAAAAACAGAAACTAAATAATTTTTAAGGGTAGAGTTGAAAAATATAATATTATTAATAATATATTATTTATATTATAATATTATTAATAATATGTTAATATAATTATATTATTAATATTAATATTTTTTATTTTTTATTAATTATTAAATCATATAATTAATTATACTTAAAAATAAAAAAATAGATGGAAAAAAAAACTCATATTACCTTATTGTAAGGCCTCATCTGATTCTTAAAAATTAAAAACGTAACGACTCCTTTTAATAAAAAATAAAACATGCATCGGGTCTAATTTTAATTTGAACCCGTAAAAGTCAACATGGACTAAACTAAGGCAGAAGGATGGAATGGATCATGCACAACCCTAACGTTAACACAAAATTTGCAATGTTTTGTAGTGAAATATACTTAACTAATTTGTGAACAGAAAAATGTGGAGGGAACACTTAAATAGCACATGAATGTCGTATTTTAATTTTTATCTTTAATATTTCCCTTAAATTTTCCTTTCTAGAAAACTTTATAATAGTTCACCTGAATAACTTTGACATTGGAAAGCCTTCTTTCACAACACTCAAATTTTAATCAGTATTAAAGAAGAAATCATTACCTTACAGGGAAAAACAAAAATTTAAGGTTCGTTTGATTTGTATATTTTTTTATTTTGATTAATAATTATAAAATATAAAATTATTTTTGCTTAGTTTTTATTTTAAAAAACCCATGTAAGTAATAGTTAAAGCAGTTTTTTATTTTTATATTTTCTGTATTTATCTTAAAAAATAAAAAGTAAAGTTAAATAAAATAATATTTTTATGAGTAAATTACAATCTTCTTCCTTGAGAGATATAAATATTATATTGTCCTCCCTTCTTATATTAAAAAATAGTCTCTCCTCTCTTAACAGATTTGAATATATGATACTTTACTTCTTTTTTTAATTTTTCGTTGAAGTTAAAGTTTCGTTAGCTTCCGTTAAAAATAAAAATTATTACCAACACATCATCTACACTACCTCCCCTCAAAGGGTGCAAATATTACACCACCCTCCTTTGTGTTAAAATACAATCTCTCATCCCTTAACAAATGTAATATATTACATTCTACTATAATTATAAATATATATTATAAATTTTATTTTTATTATTGTTTAAAAAAACTAGTTCATATAATTATTATTTTAAAATATTATTATGAATTATGATAAACTTAATTATGTATCTAAAAATCTTTATTTTAAGTATTATTTTCACAAAATATATTTCAAAATAATCAAATTAAAAAATAATATATATATTATTTTAGAAATATTTAAATAAAACAGTATTTTTCTTATATAGTATTAATTATTATATTTATTGAATATAATATATTTATTGAATTTAATAACTATAATTCCAATATATGTATATTGATCATATGACTTTTAAATGAATCTATTTATAATAAAAATCTATTATTAAATAAAATATAATTATTAGAAAATTTAATACTTATATATATATATATATATATATATATATATATATTAGAATATACATTAAATTTTTTATTTTATTGTTGTTTAAAAATTCGTTTATAAAAAAATTCTAAAATAAAAAAATTCAAATATATATTAATAATATATATATATATATATATATATATATATATATATATATATAAGTATGTATGTGCGTATAATTTATCTCATAATTTCTATGTTTAATTATTATTTTAATAAATTATTTTTAATTATCTAAAATTTAATAATATATTTTTAAAAAAATCTTTATCACGTGAGTAAATGATAATTTAGTAACTTAAAAATATTTTAGTATACATTTTAATTAAAAATAATTTTTAAAAGCTTATAATGAATATTCTTTAGTGATGATAAGTTAAATGACTAAATTATATATTTTAACATAAGAGGGGAAGGAGAGTGTAATACTCACATCAAGGAAAGCATAATTTATTCTACCTTTTAACATACGAAGGGATGAGAGTATAATTTACTTTAACGGTATTAAGTTAAATGGACTAAAATATATATTTTAACATAAAAGGGGAGGACATTGTAATATTCAAATCTCTTAGGGGAAGATAATGTAATTTACTCTATTTTTATTTATAGTAGTAAAATAAAAAATTAAAACAAAAAAGAAAAACCAAACATATTTCTTTCACGCACTCCCTCTAGGCTCAATTATAAGAAAAAAAAGTTTTGGTGGACTTAAATATAAGCAAAACTTAACAAATTTTATCCTGTTTAATGATATCTTTCCCAAAATGTCCTTCATTAAATTGAGATTTAATTTTCAATGACCTTTTTTTATTCTTAATATCAAGGTCTAATGATGCAATTTAGGAAAAGGTTTATTTTTTAAATAATATTAGTAAAATTAAATGATATTAACTAACTTCCTGAATTAGTACATAAATTAATTAATTTTGCTTATATTTAAGTTTGGAGTGGGAAAAGAATTCGAACTGAACAACAGATGAAGAATAGTATAAAATACTTGAAGTGCTGGAAGGTGATGACATAAAAAATATAAAAAGATGTAGGAAGGTAAGAGTCCTTAAGCTCTTTAGTGGACTGATCAACTCCGTGACAACTTATCAGAATGATTACTATTGCCATGGCAATATATACCAGCTAGAGTGAAGGAATAATATATATCAAAAAGAAAAAATAAAAAGTTAATTGTGGTTTTAATCCCTAAAGATTTTTAAATTTTGATTTTGATTTCTAACTTTAAAAATCAATAATTTTTGTCTTTGTGTTTTTTAAAATATTCAAATTTTAGTTCTTAAAATATTCAAATTTTAGTTAACATTTTTTTTCCCTTCTGTACAAAGAACAAAGTTCAGTACTTTTAAAAATACCAGAATTAAAACCAAGACTTTAATAGTCAGAAACTAAAATCAAATCCTTCAAGAACTAAAGACACCATTAATCTAAAAAGAAAAAGAAAAAACCATTACAATAGCTTGCATGCACTTACATTTCTCTGTTTTATATCCCTTGCTTAGTCTGATCCCATCAATACTTTGTACTTTCAAGTTTTTCTAAACTGTTGCTTCTCATTAACAAAATGCACAATGAAAAAAAAAATAAAAAAAAATCACTGCAAAGTTAAAAAAAGGGGGACATCCGAGGTTTTAACTTTTTCACGTGCTGGCATCCAAAGGGAATCATCAGACAGTCTTCAAGAGCCTAAATTTAGAAGAAAACACGTCCACGCAGACAGGATACAAAAAGTTTATTTATAATATAATCCAACATTCATTACAATCATTATATAGATTCACAAAGGGGGCAATGATAACAAGAAAAAAAAAAATCACTGCATGAAGACAAAAGAGCATCATCTTGAGTTTGAAATTTTCTCATGATTATATAATTCAAAACTTCAAATAATAGCAAAACAAGTAGATTTAACTTATTATTCGAATTCCCCAAGAATTTAGAAGAAAACGAGTGAGAGAGAGTACACAAATTTAAATATTTATAATATAATCTAACACTGATTATAATACATAGATTAGCAAACTTGCTCATTCCAGTTTGCAACTTATCATTTTGCTTCTTGATACAAAAAGTTAACAATTTTTTTCCTCTATTTCTTGCCAAACAAACTTCTAAATTTCCCTCTTTCCAACCGCTCATGTAGCTTCTTAGCTCCAGGAATGTCCATCTCAGTGAGTTTCTTCAGATATCCAATTGCCCCATATGAGATCATTAGCTTCTTACATTTCTTACTTGAAGAAAGCGATCCAAGGCAAGTAACTGCATATTTTTTTGCAGTGTTCTGGGGACTTGGATCAAGCAACTGAACCAAGTTTGGCACACTTTTATCGTCCTTCTTAACTTCACTTCGATTCCGAGACACAACCATCAAGCTTGCAATTGCTTGAGCAGCAACCTCTCTAGCACTGTTTGACTTGGCCTCAAGCATCTTCACAAGGAGGGGGATGCAACCAGCTTCACCAACCATTTTCTTCATATCAGTGGAGCTGCAAACCCGGCATATTGCGGCCGTGGCAGCTTGCTGAGCACCTAAGGATCCGGACTTCAACACGTGAACCAAACGGGGGATCAAACCTAGGGAAACCAAGGATTCCTCAGGAACCGATCCAACCAAATTCCTCAATGCTCCAACGGCGGATTCTTGAGGAAGTGGACCATCAAGATAAGCCAGAAGACTCCTAACACCACCTTCTGATATAACACTCCTCCTTAGATTCTCATTGCTTGCAGTGAGGTTCTGCAAGCACTCTGCTGCATGCTCTTTGGAACCTAAAAGAATTCCACAGTTAAGCAGATTGATCATAACCCTCACAATCCCTTCTTCAGCCAACGCTCGTCTCACCTCAGGAACAGCTGATATGTTCTTCAGAGTACATGCAGCCGCAGCCTGCGACACAGAATCGCCGGTTTGACAAAGTTCAACCAAAGGACGAACCCCACCGTGTCCCACGATTGCTCGGGCTGTTTCGGCTGACATCGACAACCTCTGGAGGGATATTGTCGCCTTCTCTTTCCCCACCGCACTGCCTGATTCAACAAGCCTTATGAGAGGCGGTAGAACTCCTTCAGAAACTAGCCAATTTTCACAGCTCCCAGATTCTGCAAGCAAGCATATAACAGTAACCGTTTTCTCTCTTATTCTGGGAGACGTGGCTGTAAGCAATTGAACCAAAGCAGCAATGTTGCTGCGACCAAGAACAGCTAAAACATTCTTTTCATCTTCCTTCATGGCCTCAACCACGCTATCTAAAGCTCTGTGCTTTGCTTCCAAGTGCCCGATCTGAAGGCGCGCCAGCAATTCCCTTATGTTGCTGTGTGTTGCAACATCTGATTCTGCCGCAGAACTAGACACAGCCAGTGGTAAAGTAGCCTCACCAAGCACACCAGTCTTGATCAGCAGACCACAATCCCTCAAATTCAAATCAAGCTTCCCAGCCAATGCATCTAGATCGCTCTGCATCCGAAGCTTACCCTCATACTTCTCCTTCATGCACAACTCAGCCAATTCAATCGCTTCCCCGAGTGTCTTTGACACAGCCTGCAACTGCTCCTTGCACAGAGCATTCTTGGCGAAGCATGGATGGCTTGACAAGTCTGATAATCGCGATGGGATCTGTTCCAATTTCGCAATGATCATCTTCCATCTACCACCAAATCCCTTAACCTCTCTTGTTTTATCAAGGACAACAGGAACAAGTTCCTGTGCATGCAACAACCAGTCTTCTGTGGAACGTGCATCAACTGCAACCTCATCCCCATCTTCCACCATGATTTCAATTTGGTAGGCACGGAATCGACGATTAGCTGCCACAAATGGAACACAAGAAAACCAAGCCTTCAAAGAAATGCCCCAGATGCCAATTGGTAAATAGAAAAATGATATTAAGCATAGAAAATTAAGAGGCTGCGATGACTGGTGGAGCAGTTGCAATCATATAATCCGTAAATTATAAATTAAGACTCCAATAGAAAACTCTGAGGCACAAAAAAACAACCGCCCCAATACCCCCAACAACTTCGAGAATCTCCTATGATCACACAAAGCTTGTTTACTGAAAGCATGACTCGACCAACAAAACTGAAGTACCAAAACATGCCCCACTAGTCTTTTCTCTCACTTTAGCAAGAGCGACCATTCAATGCCCCTTGGAAAATTATAAGCATATATTAAGTTCGTTATAAATTAAACATTAATATTATTACAACTAAACCATGGTAGATGAAGTATTGCTGTTGATGTAATTGAAGGAAAATACTTGTAACGGCAAACAACAAAGAAGCCGTCGGCAGATATTTCAGACACAAATCCGAAAGTACCCCTCCAAAAGACACACCTAACACATGGTACAAATGTAACATGCTATCCTTTCTAGGGGCATATTGGTCAATAGGAAACAACAACCCCAACTTTACTTTTCAACCATGATAAAAAAAACTGGTTGTAGTGAGATTGTAAAAGATGAATCTAGAGAGAAGAGAGAGCTTTGTCAGGTAGATTCTGACCTATATCAACGGTCAAGGATTGTTCTAAGAGAGGGTGAAAAAAGTAGAAGTCATTCTTAGCTGTGTTTTCCCATCTATCTCCTCATAAATGAGGCTACTGGTATGAGAGAGGGAGAGGCTTTCCTTCGAAGGGAAGACACAAGTCACTATCTACAGTTGTATACACGCAAGTTCGTACAATGAACCTTCACCAGAAAAAACATTCATATAATTTTTTTAAAAATAATATAGTATATACCTCAAATCAAGTTGACTTGCTCAATATTCAAAGATTTTATCCTCTTGAGAACCATTGGATGATGCACAAAACAGCCTTGTTCTTCAATCTCTAACGTTTCTGTAAAGCAATAAAGCCAAAAACAGTTAAACCCATGTTCTACGATATCTACATACAGAAAAACAAAATCTAACATTCACAAAAAACAATAATAAAAAAAAGGTAATAAACGAACACCTCTTTTCTTTCCAGACGTAAGAGATCAAATCAAAGCAACAAACCCAAAAATTTAAAAAAAAAAAAGGACCAACCAACCTTTTAAGCAAGTTGCTGTGGCTTAATCTTCAAACTCACAGAAACACTCACACACTCTATCTCTCTGACTCAGACACACACTAATGTAGTGACACAGAAATGCCTCAAAGGATCACCAACCAACCACCCCAAGACTTTGCTTTGACAACTCTCAACAATATTAACTCATGTAAATGTAATGCTTCCGAATCAGCAATCAAGACAAACCATGATCTTCTGCAAAACCGCGTCTTTCATACTCAGAAGACACTAAGACTACCAACCAGAAACAGTTTCCTCAAAATCAGCAACACCCAGAAACGGTTTCTGCTTCATAATTGAGAAACAGACACAAAACGCTCAAAATCTCATTTAATAACAATATTAAAAAAAAAAAGTGAAGAAATCAGAAGAATCTTTCACTTAGAGTCAAAGGTGATAATAAAGCCTGAAAAACTCAAATAAAAATAATAGATAAAAAAACACCCAGACAAGCCTAAACAAAATAACAGACCCTTCACTTCACAGTTCACACTCACAGTTCAAAAATGAAACTTCAAAGTTTCAACTATTCTCTCTCTAGAAATCGAAGATAATGTGTCAGACTCGCTGTCTCGAAGATGAAGATTCTCTCTGTAAAAGGCAATATTTTACACTGTCCACGGAGAAAGGCAGCTTATGCTTCGAGCAACATGGCTTAAAGATCGAGCAGGTTTCGGGATCAACGGTCAGGATTGATCTTAGGGACAGGCATTGCTACCGTTCGGATTGGGTAAATTTGGAATAGGTACGAAATTCCCAAATTTGTTTTATTAAGAAAAATAATAAGGCCACGCATACCTATAGATGAATATAAGAATGAAAAATGGAAAAATAGTAAGTTAAATCACTTTTTCGGTTTGGTTCGGGTCATCGGGTTTGAAAGCCCAAATCCGATGCCCGAACCAATCATTCTCGATTTCATTGGTTTGGTTCGGGTTGGACTCGATTTAACTTGAAAAATCCGAACCAATTTAATTGGTTCGGTTTGGATTGTCGGGTTGATCGGGTCGATCCGAACCGATGAACACCCCTAATTGATAACAAAAATATCATATCCTTGAATTTAAATTTAGGGCCACAAGAATACAAGTATATAGGATGTTATGTGATCTATTGAAATTTGATATTTGTTGTGTCAAAAATATGATAATATATCCAATCTTTTTATAATCTTGTTATTTTGTCTATTTTTATTTTAAGAAAGAGTTAAGTTGAGAAGCAACACGATAGAATAAGATTTTCTCTTTTTTTTCTCCCTATATTATATAATATGTTGAATATTATAAAAAAAATATTATACATATACCAATATTATTTCATATATATAATTATATACAATATTTGTTATAATATTTAACATATAAATAAATACATAGATAATAGATAGATAATTATATTATAACAAATATTATATATAATTATATATAAACAGATATAATATTATTATGAATATATATATATATATATATATATATATAATTTATATAAAATATATGATGATATATATATTAACATATATATATATAATATTAATATTATATAAATTAATATATATTATTATATATTATATATACTTTTCATTATATAAATATTTATATTTATAATAATTTTGACATATAAATTTAAAGTATATTATTAATTAAAATATTAAATGAAACAATTAATATTTAAATAGTTTGAAGAAAAATACTTGAAAGATAATTATAATTTTAAAATTTTATATATTTTTTATAATTTTAAGAAAAGTAAATACATAAATAAAAAATAACATTGTATACTTTAGTTAAAATTATATTTTTTGTAAAAATTAAAAGTTACTTTCTAGAAAATTATATGTAATTTTAACAAAATAGTAATTTTGTCATTTGAACATGTTTTATATTTTATACTATCATTATCTTATTTGTTATCTGATATGCACCAAACATTAGATAAGATTGTAGTTTATCCTACTCTTATCATATATTGATATGCACTAAACATTAAATAAAATTATAGTTTATCCTACTCTTATCATATATTGTTATTATCTTTTTATCATATCTTATCCTGATCACCAAACAGATCCTTAATCTAATGTAATAAAATCAAGAGCAATGACTAATATGTGATTGGTTCGAATAAAATTGAATTTAGATCTCTTAAGTAAAAGGTCTCGGTTTGAGCTTTGTAGATAAAAAAAACGTGGTTAGGAAAAGAGATTTCACTGAGCAACTAAGTTTTTTGAAAGAGATTATTTTGAAAGAGATTAGTTATTGACAAAGTCGATAAATACTTCGCATTTATAATATGGTTATCCTAAAACGCAATACTCTCTCTAGCATTTTTTTTAACAATTTTTTATTATTGGTATAAATTTATTAGAAATCACAAATTTTAGTAAATCATACTTCTAATTTATTGAGTCTCTTTAAAAATAAGACCCACCAAAGATCCCAAATTTATAATTTTTAATAAATTCTAACTAATAATAAAAAATATTAAAAAAGTGTTAAAGAAAATTACTATCATCCCCCCTAAACACAAACTATAGTCTTAAAAACTGACAACAGACACAGACGTATTGATAATGATATTATAGCCTCCTTCATAAATGCAAACGCGGTGGGGTAAAATCGTTCCTTGCAGTGTATGCTTGTCTTTGAACAGTTTTAGAATTGAAAAGAAATTAATTACGAGATGAATAAGATTAATTTTTTAGGAATAAAAAATTTAATTGTTTTAATATTTAATGATAAAAATTACTTTTAGTATGAAAATTCTAAAAATACATTTTTACTTATATTTGAAAAAAAAATGTTAGTTGTCATTGAATAAAATTAATTGTTTTAAATTAGATCTTAAAATTAGTGATAATGTACTTTAATTGTTAAGAGTAATCTGTTATATTAATTATTTTAAACATAATTTATCAAAAAACTAAAAATTTCTTTAATATTTTAAGACAGTAATATGCTTATGGTATATAACTATCAACATGGTCAATGCTTACAATTTTAAATTAAAATATTTATGTTATTAGAAGTTACTGTATACATGTTCTTTATACAGTGTTATTTTGCAGTAGAATCACATTTGTGGAAAACAATTACACATTAATTTTAGGGGCGTTCGGTACAAGGGAAGTGTTTTGTTTCTCAAGAATCTAAAGATAGAAATATTTATTTCTCATGTTATTATTTAAAAAAATAACATTTTTAGGAAACATGGTTTCTTGATAATCTTTTTTACCTATGTTTTTTACGAAATTGTTTCCATGGAGAGTTAGAAATCTAACTTTTCTTTTCCAAGTTAGGAGAAAAGTTTTATTATGGTAAAAATATCACGTTACCTTTATTAACTCATTTAATGTGATTAACAATTAAAGTTCCTGAGAAAGTTTTATTAAAACTAAAGGTAAAAAATTTTAATTTCTAAGTAACAAATATAAATATTCTCAAGAATATTTATGATCAACTAAATAGATTTTAGTCATTTTCAAGAATCATGATTCTCAAGATTTTTGATTCCCATGAATCATGATTCCTTGACATTTCTCTTTTACCAAACACACGTTTTGTGTGTGTGTGTGTGTGTGTATTCATTTAAAAAGTTATACTTTAATATACATGTATTAGCATTATATTTCTCAAATTAAATAAATATATTATATTTAATAAATAATTAATTAATAATATATAAGAAAAATATCAATTTATTTATATAAATACTATATTAATAATATTAGTTTAATACTACCTTAAATTTTTTACTAAATTAATAATATTAGTTTAATAATTAAAATAAATATTTTTTAAACATATAATTAAATTTCATAATTCATAATAATTTATTTAAAATGATAATTAAAGTATAAATTAAGAGATAAATTTTTATATTTTTATCATTATATATATATATATATATATATATATAAGTGTGTGTGTGTGTGTATATATTTAAAATATTTATTTTCTTATTATTGTTTAAAATATTAGTATATAAAATTTATTTTAAAATAAACATGAATTGATATATTCAATTGTATGTATTTTAAATAAATTGATAAATATATATATATATATACACACACACACACACACACACACACATATATGTTTATAGATTCAAATGTGTGTGTATTAATTAAAGTATAATATATTTGCATTTATTAAAGAAGGAAAGTGCGTATATTAACATAAGAAATGAGAGCGGTATAATACTTGCATTTCTCAAGGGAGGGTGGTATAAAAGATATTTTGGTAATATTTTTTTTAATAGAAGTTAGTGGAACTTTAACAAAAAATTTTAAAAAATAGAAAAAAAAAAAAAGTGTCATATACATATATACTCAAATCTACCAGGAGAGAGGAGTGTATATTTTAACATAAAAGGGAAGGGTAGTATAATATTCACATCTGTCAGAAGAAGAGAGTGTAATTTACTCTATTAATTAACTTAGCATTTAAAATTATTAACATTATTAGTTAATTTAATATTTAGTATTAACAAATTAATTATTTTAATTTTAAATTTGATAACTATTGTTAATTTAATATCTGAATCTAACAATTCAATTTAGTCTTTGGTGTTAGTTATTAAATTGATTAATACACATCAAAATCAAGAAATGAAATTATTATAATTGTCAAATTCAAATATCAAGTTGATAAATTCTCAACATTATATAAATACTAAAATAATAAATAATTATTAATTTTAAGAATTAAATTTTCATTTTCATATTTTCAAAATTAAAATAATTAATAATTATAATTTTAGAGACTAATTTAATAATATAGCTTATAGGTGGCTAATATCTAAGCACATGGCGGTCGTGAGTTTGGTGAATTCAATCTGATAGTTTGTGGTAATTAAGTTAATATAAGTCTGATTTTGATGTTGGTTTACTTCTTTTTTTTTTTAAAGATCCCCTACCCCGTATTTTAAGGGCAGGGTTCGATTTGTCTTCAGCAAACTTCTATTACTATTTGGTTTGATGTATAAATTATTTATCTAACATATAAACAAATTATTATAAATTTTATCACAACAAATTTAACTTTTCTTTGAAATTTATTTTCTATAATAAACAGTAATTAGATTTGATGTGATAAAATGCATAATTATTTAACCATTGAAACTTTATATAAGCCTTTATTTTATGAATTACGTGCTGCCACCTTGATTGGCATGAATGTAGTTTGTTTTTATGATTTCTTGCAATAACATTTTCAATATTATTGAGCTCGTGGATCAACTGAAATGGATTAAAATTGTTTCAGCTTAATTAGTAATCTTGAGTTCAATTATAACTATGCAACTATGTTTAATATGTGTACTACTCAGCTCAAACAGAATTATATCCATTAAAAAAATACATGTAGTCTTTATAAAAAAAAATATCATCTTCAATAAGTTTTATAAAATCGTAAATATCTAATCTTGACCAGGAAAAATGTTGGTTTGCATGGTGTTAAGAAACATAAAACAGACTATGTCAAAGCTAATTTGTAGCATTGAATTATTGGTGATTGACACTAAATTGGAAGTTATGTCAAATTAAAAAGGGTCGATGTTAACGTTAGCGTTCACTTCGCCAATGCTAACTTTAATAAAAAGTTGATGCTATTTGCATCGAACAATAGAGGCTGGCAGTTAATAGAGGCAGCTTGGCAGACACTTAAGCTGATGATAAATAGAGAGGACACAAAAAAACACACTATTGTTATCGACAATTAATTTGGCTTCACAATTGTTGTTGCTCTAGTAGTAGCTTCTTTCCTTTTATTTTCTCCCCCTTTCTTTCTTCATTGTTTCCCCTTTTCTTTTTATCTTCACCATTGTGCTTTGTCGCCATTGCCACACTCTTTTTCTTCTTCAATCTCTCATTCATTGACCAATGATGTTGCTAGAGATTGGGGTAAGAGTTGAAGAAAAAGAACCTACAATCACTATCATTTGCTATTTATTAAAATCTATTTATTAACATTTGTTAGGGATGGCAAAGCAAGTTAAACTCGCAAGGTCAACTTGCCAAAAATGACAAGGTTAATTAGGTGACTCAATCCACCAATCCATCCTAAATCACCTCACTAACCTAGCAACTCACAGGGGGTTAAGGCGGTGAGGGGTGGGTTAGCCCGCCTAACCCACCAATATTAAGAACATTTTCAAATAAATTTATACTTTTATATAATTAAAAAAGATATAATATATATATATATATATAATAAGTAATACATTAAAAAGAAATAAATTGGTATTTTTTATTTTTCTTATTTTTTTATATTTTTTTGGCAGGTTATGGCAGGTTGACCAACCTGCCATTCAATCTTTTTGCCAGTCAATCGCTAACCCACCTATAAGCGAGGTGGGTGATATTTTTCAACCCACTTTCCATCAGCAAGTCAACCCACCCCACCCCGCTTAAGGCAAATTGAAAGTGAGTCGGGGAGGGCGCACAATGGGTTAGTCCGCTTTGCCACCCCTAACATTTGTCAATGAGGCAAACTAACGAACAATATAAAAGAGATTGTCTCATTGTCATCTTGAACTTTGAGACACACCAACAAATATTATCTCTTCCTACATTTTCTTTGTTTTTCTCGCATTAGCTAAACGACACAACATTTTTCTTCTTCTATTTTCCAACAATTTGAAAACTAATCCTTCTTCAATGGTTGTTAGCTACTATCCTCAAAATCACTTTAGATAATATTTTAATATAATTTTAGATGATCCAACATAAATCCTAACACACACTAACATGATTTCTTTCCTTAAACTAGTAATCTTGCATTAGGAAGACGGGTACAGTTTCATTATTTGGACATTATAAATATCATACAAAATTATATATATATTTATTTATTTATTTTATCTTTTAATTTTTTATTTTTTTCCTATATACATATCTAAAAAATATATCTTTGATAAAATCCTTGAGATAATTTTTTGTTATCCCATTTTTTGTATTCATGAAATATTTTCCTATGAGTGTAAGAAATTTGGACGGAAGTAGCCATGCCCATTATTAGTATTTGGTCTTAAATGTTTGGAAGTTAGTTTAAATCTCGACTAATTTTAAGTCAAGTGGGATGAATCTCTTTAAATGAATAAATTTTTTTTTTGTTTCATTCATTAAGATTCATACAGAATATTGCACAAAAGGAACCAAAATCCTTAAGAACCTGAATTATATATAAGTTTATAATAGCCAAAAAAATGATATTCATGCACAAACTAGCCGTAATGAGAGATAAAAGGAAAAAGAGAAAAATAAAGAATATGATAGATAATATAACATAATAGAAAGATGAATAAAAAAAAAGATGAAAGAAAAATAAAATACCACATAAATATATAAATATCGTTGTTAATAACAACCTTTTAGATATCTCCATTATTAATTTGTACACAGAAGTTTGTTTTAATACTTCCATTTTTGGCGTGATGTAACTACTGCAGTTTGGCCTTTACAAACATGCATTGGTTTGGCACTTTGGTTAGTGAAAACTCCATGATTTGTACTGCACAATAAATTCAACATGTATAACTGATAGAGGTTCGTACAATGGGTGATTGACTAAATTTGGTTACTTTTATAAACTATTTATTAATTTAGAATTCTTTTGAAACATATTATTGAAATGGGGTGGTTAATGCTGTGCCACGTCAGTTTTTTTTTTTTTAATTTAACTTTGAAAATGTTATTATTACTAGCGTATCCCACGTGATAATTACTGGGCACACAATTGGTAGTGTTGGTGACACGTGTGGAATATACTAGTACTACTAGTGTTTTCACTTTTTTTATTTTTTTTATAAATAGACAAAAGGTAACATGTGTGGAATATGTTAGTACTACTAGCATTTTCACTTTTTTATTTTTTTTTATAAAACGGACAAGCTGAAAATGCTAATATTACTAGCATTTTTAATTTTTTTTGTTTTAATTTTTTAATTATAAGAATGTATTATAAACAGATAAGTTTCTCTAAAGATGGAACCATTCTAGAAGTTGGAAGTACTGTTATAAAGAATAAACTGCTTTCAGAGGCTGTGCTGGAGTCAATGATAGTAAGCATGGCGTTTCACCTGCAGCAAAACAGAGTTTGGCCTTTAGATTATGAGTTATTCAAATGTATAAAAAATTAAAAACACTAGTAATAATAGTGTTTTCAGCTTGTTTATTTTATTAAAAAAATAAAAAAGTAAAAACATTAATAGTATTAGCATATTCATATATTCCATATGTGTCACCTTTTGTTTGTTTTAAAAAAAAATAAAAAAGTGAAAACACTAGTAATACTAGCATATTCCACACATGTCACCAGTACTGCCAACTATGTGCCAATGCTACTGCTACTATAGTATCCCATGTAGCAGTCACTTAGCATTTTCCAAATTAAATGAAAATAATAATAAAAAAGTTGACATGGCGCTGAAAACGTTAGTTTGACTAGCATTTTTTAGTGTTGACTGTCCCACTTTAATAATATGTTTTAAAAGAGTCTCATATCTGTAAATAGTTCATAAAAGTGACCCAATTTGATCAATCAACCTTCATACAATTCAAGATGTCATATGGCTTGATGATAATTCTACAGCTTAAATTAATAGATACAGGGTCAACTCTGTAACGTGATTATTGGTATATAGGATAACGTGATCAATATTTATTAAATCCAAATTGAACTCAGTAACGTAACTTGCCACAAAATCATCCTAATTGATCTAAAAAAAATTATTTATAAGTATGCATGCTTGTTTGTAGTTTTTCTTCTTTTGTAAACGTAATTTTTCCTTTTCTTTGGTAGAAGTCTTCATGCGTCTTTGGAAACACGTATGTGGAGCGTAAACTCACGTCAATTTAGCCTTTGGCTGTAAAAGCTACTTAGTAGAACATTGGCCAAGACTCAAGTACATGGAACATTGATCAACCAATTTTAATACATTTATTATGGTTTTGTATTTGGCTTTATTGGATCTTTATTGGGCTTAATATTGGTGTTGTAGCTGAGTATTATGTGCTTGAATTCAATTAGACTTTAATGAAAATCTTGATTCATTTTTGGATTTTTATGGGTTTTGAGCTTTCGTCTTTATTTAGGTCATAACTTGGGCTACAAAGATGCGTTTAAAGTGATCTTAGTGTCTATAGAAAGCTTAAAGAAAGATCTACAATTTTCATGAAGAAGTCATGAGCTGATTTAACCTATATCCTAAACGAACTTGGACTTAAATTTAGAGACACTATTTTCTCTGACAGCCTAACATAAGTGTGGTATTTTGAGCATATCTTGAGTTGTGAAGGTCGAATCAATGCAAAATTTGTGTCCAAATTTTGAGGATAGAATTCTCTACAACTTTCAAGGTATCCAAATCATATGGCTGGGTTTATCACAGTTCAAAAGGATATGAAAATTTTACATGCATGTTTGTCAATTTGAATTTCACTAGATCATCATCTAGAATATAATTAGTAAAAGTGCAACTACAATTGCAATCCGTTAGTGATGCTAATTTACATGCAAATCAATTTGATTTAGGCTAACCTCAATTAGATTTTAGATTAATCAAACTTAATCTAATTCCATTTTAATTATAAAAACATAATTCACAATCGTAAAACAATAAAAATTGTAATTAAAAAGGGAAGAAGAAGAAGACATGCATATAAAAATCAAAATTAAAAACGGGAACTAAAAATCCTAACCACATTCATTGAATCCCTTGAATTTATCAAGCCTTTAGCCTTCCGTAATCATCGCCATTGAAGAATAAAGGAAGAAAACATAGAAGAACAAAGAAGACTGGAACTAATGACTTTTTCTAATTGCAAAAAAATCTTTATGTTATCAAAACTGACGTCGTTGTTGGGGAGACAAATCTTTGTGTCTTGCTCTTATTTGTTTACTAACTTTAATTTCTGATTATATAGTGCTACCCTAACCCTATTTGTTAGTTTTGGTTCAGTTGTGTTTTCAAGTTTTGGCACGTGATCGTGTGCGCAGCCTAATTGGAGGTACCCAAATGGTGCAGTTACGTTCTAAGACTTGATACCCAAGTTTTACCCATTCTCTTGAGCAAAACTAACTCTGTTGCAGTTAATCTAAGGTCAAAATTGCTAAATTCTATCATCTTCTATCAGTTAGGCATAGGGATTTTTTGTAATTTTTATTGATTTGCTCCGATTGGGCTAATTTTTTGCCAGTAAATAGGGGGGAAAAATCATTGAACAAGAGTCCCCAATCCAAGGACAAGGCTCAAGAAACACACTTATTTGAGCAAAATCCAATCATTTAGGGCACTTTTTCTTCTTCTTTTTTGTATTTTACGATTTTTAAAAAATTCAAAAAAAAAACAGAAATTCACATTTACCTTTTAGGAATTTTCTGTGATGGTCTCAATTTTTTTAAATTATTTGGTATCGTTTTTTAATTTTTAGGTCATTTTAGCTTATATAGGCATTAGTAATTCGTTAAGGCTGTTTCTGTCATTTCAATTGCTCTGTGTGTGTATAACTAGGTCTGATCCTGATGTATTGCAAACATTGACATAGTTCCAAAACATGCTCTTCGTAATTTTTCAAAACTATATAACTTGCTTAATCTGAATTTATGAGATGACCATTTAATTTGATATGACTATTCTTTAAACAAATATCTAAAAGGATATTTTCAGCAAATAACTTTTGAAAAAAAAATTGTGATGAAAAAAAACACCATGATAGATAACGGTAAATTACCAATAAAATTACAAGAAAGGGAAATGATAAATTTTGCAAAGCCAATTTCAAACATTGTGTAACAAAGAATGGGGTGAATTTAGTTGGTTTATGTTTTTAAGTCTTTTATAAATTGTTTTTGTAATTTAACTAAACATGGGTGAATTTAAGTTGTATTTGTTTTTCTGTTTAAAGCTTCGTTTAACGCTAATCTAACCTTTTGTTTTGGTCACGTTCAACTGTATTGGAAAGTGTAGAATGTGGAAACAAACTCACATTTAAGCTATGTTTGTTTCCACATTTAAACTGCTGTTGAATGCCAAATCATCATTTTCCTCCGGTTTAGTTCAACTGCATCAGAACGTGTAACAACATTTTACAAACACTCACTTAGTCTCTTTCATTCGTGATATATAAAAATTGTTTGATTGGAAAAAAAAAAATAAACACTACTTTGTTTTTTGTCTCTTGTATTTATTTTTAATTATAAAAATATTATTTTATTTTTATTTTGTTTCTTATTTTAAAAGTAAATTTTTATCATGTTTTCTATTTTCATTATTTTTATATAAATTTAAAATAAAAATATTTTCTTTAATCAAATGATTTTTAACATAACTATAAAAAAATATAAATATGCATCTATGAATAATGTAAAAGATTCATTTTAAAAGCAAGACGGCAGCTATTATTTTCCATAAGTAGTGGCATTATGAGAACGTGAATTGATTCAATTAATTGAATGAATTGAAATTTCATGACTGATATTATGTTTGATTCTTCAACGAGAATTGGATCTAATGAAAGAGTTTGTGTTCTATAATGTAGTAAATTAAAGTTTAAATGTCTGTTAGAAAATGTGTCTATATTTAACATCCGACTATATACTTCAGATAAAATTGCTAGCTTCAAAAGAAAAATACTTTTAAAAAAATATGTTTGATTCTTGTTAATTTTTAATTTTCAACAAGCATAAAATGCAGAGATGTATAAAAAAAAAAAAGCATAAAATGCAGTGATAACCCGACTAAAAAGAAAGGCTGTTCAAGTTTGTCGGCTTGCATGACAAGAACAGAAGTACAGAATGGGATCGTCAAACGGTTAAATAAAATTATATAAAATCAAATAAACATTTTGAGAAATTTAAAGATTGAGAAGTTGCAGCTTTTTTTTTTTTTTACAATAGTTGTACTGAGGTTAGAACTTATAATCTCATATATATTATCTCAACTCCTCACTACTAGGCCGATCCTAGTAGATTGATTCAGAAGTTGAAGTGACGTGTCAGAATTTAGAACGTGATATGACAAAGTTAACCTATTTTTAGTGGTTCTATAATGTCATATAGAATTTAAAAACTTTAACATTGTAATTTTTAATAACTTAAAATGGGTCATATAATTATTTCATAATTCTTAAGAACCGTTATAAACTGTTGTTTATATAAACATCGGTTCTTATATAAGAATTATCATGTAAATTGTTCCAATAGTAAAATTATATAAAAATTAGTTCTTAAGTTTAAAAACTCCATAAGTAGCTCTCATTGAAGATGCTCTAATAGAATGATTTTTGGGACTCACTTCTCTGTAGCTCTATCCCTTGGCCTTTATGCATTTATCACATTAAATTTTTAGGCTTAATTGTATTTTTGGTCTCTCAAATATTGTAATTGTGCGATTTTGGTCTTTCAAGTTTCAATTGCACAAATTGAGTCTCCCAAGTATCACAATTATGCGATTTTGGTCTCCTAAGTTTCAATTGTGCAAATTGAATCTCTCAAGTATCGCAATTGTGCAATTTTGGTCCATTTGTTAGTTTTTCGTTAAATATTTAACAGATTTTATATGATGCATTAGTCACATCATTTGTCATGTCGTCCATCATCATGTCAATAGTCACATCATCCATCAAGGCCACATTATCTGTCATGTTAAATATTTAATAAAAGATTTACAGAGGGATTGAAATCGTACAATTGCAATACTTGAGGAACTCAATTTGTGCAATTGAAATTTGAGGAACCAAAATCACATTATTGCAATACTTGATTATCGCAATTGCACGATTTTTGTTTCCTAAGTTTCAACTATACAAATTGAGTCTTCTAAGTATCGCAATTGTACAATTTTAGTCCCTTTGTCAATTTTCATTAAATATTTAATAGATTTTATATGATATATTAAAGCCACATCATTTTTCATGTCATCCATCATCATGTCAATCACCACATCATCCATCAAGGTCACATTATCTGTCATATTAAATATTTAACGAAAGATTGATAGAAATACCAAAATCGCACAATTGCAATACCTGAGAAACCCAATTTGCACAATTGAAATTTAAGGGACCAAAATCTCACTATTGCGATACTTGAGGAACCTAATTTGTGCAATTAGAACTTAGGAGACCAAAATCGCACAATTGTAATACTTGAGGCACCAAAAGTGCAGTTAAGCCAAAGTTTTATTGAACTTAATTTCATTTTTAGTCTCTTTATTTTTTTTAATTTGTGAATTTTGTCCTCTCATTTTTTTCTTTTTTTATAAATTTGATCTCCACTATTTTAATTGTTCAATTTTAATATCTTTTAACGTAACATTAACTATTTAATAAAAATACTAACACGATAGTACAGTAAAGTGTTATGTCAAATTTTCATTAAATATTTCATGTTAAGTTATAAGATGAACCAAAATTTCACAATTAAAATAGTGGAATCAAAACTGAGGACGAAAAAAAAATAGAGGGAAAAATTTGCAAAATTGAAAAACTAGGGGAACAAATTAAAATGCAATTAAACTTTTTTATTACTATACAGATATTCATAATTATGGAATATTATAAATCTGTTGAGTTCGGTGAGATATAACATTATTATTATTATACGGGAAATATTACTCATGCAATAAAAAAAAATGTATAATATGATATCTGAAATTTATATTAATAAAATTATATTAATCTTAGAAGTTTAAATAAAAATGAAAATAACTTACATAAGCCTATGGATATTTTTAAAAAATTAATAGAAGACTTTAGTTTGACATTATTAAATGATCTTTCTCTTGTATATTGTAAATGACTATAAAGAGAAATAGGCAATGTATGAAAAATGTGTGTGTATTTAAAGGTAAGAAAATATAAACTTCAACAAATAAATTAAATTATAATAAGATAACTAATGATAGTGTTAAAAAATATTATCATTTATCGCTTATATAAAAGACGGGAGGTACTATAACTTAAAAAATGATACATGATAAAATTTCAAATTAAATTCTTGCAGGTCCAAATTCATGACCTATACAATAATGACTCATTATAACAAACAAATTAAATTATAATAAGATAACTAAATTAATAGTAACAACTTATTGTATAAAATCGTGATATAAAATCCAACAACACCTCGTAATTAAAATTAAAAATAATTTAAAATATGAAAGTTAATGAGCAATTTCAGAACAATTAGATTTTTAGCTCAAATATGTTTTAAGTCCTTGCAAATATAGTTGTGTCTAGTTTTAATCCTTGCAAAAAAATTTGTTATTTTTATACCCTTGACATTTTCTTATTTTTATTTTTCAATCCTTACCATTAACTCTAGTTAATTTAATGTTCACATAACTACCAAAATAAAAAATATTAAGATAATAAAGAATATTTTAAATTAAGGTAATTAGATTTTTTTGGGGTACATAATTCAATTAAGTAATGTATTTATAATTTTATATAAATAAGATAATTACATATATTTTACTTTTATAATATATTTTTAATTTTTAATATATTATAAATAGTAATTTTTATTACTTTTAATATTGTTCTTTCTTTTCAATTCATTAGTTTATTTATAATATTGTACCTTTTTTTAAAAAAATTATAATTTACTTAATCATTTATAATTTACTTAGTGCGCACCTCCAAATCCAACCAAGTGGAGAGCTGTTTATGTATGTATACAGTATTCATACTATTAGTATTAATGCATAGCAGTCTCAAACTTGTGTCATTTTATTCTATATTTCTATTTTATGTATTGTAGATTTGACATGTAACAAAAGTTAAATTTGTTAGCAAACTCATTCGCTGATTGATATATGTTGCTAATAAGTTCAAAGCTCAAGATACTAAATAATTAAAGCACGACTAATAAAATGATGCCAGGATACCCGTATCTTAAAAAGAAAAATATCATAGGTTTATACTTCCCCCCAAAACAAGAGATTCATCCTGCTGATAGAACAGGACATATCCTCTATAGTACCTAGTAGGAAGGAAAATATGCTAATAAACGAGAATAATACTAAACATGGACCAGTACAAAATTCTATTATTTGCATCAAGGGACAGACAAATTTCTCAACAGTTTCCACTCAGGATGTGATGGCCAAGAAGAATCTATTACACAAAAAATGCCATAGGCATGGAAACTTGGAAACAAGCAAAGCTCATGCAGGTGCAGCACTCAAGTTTTGACTACTAGATTTGTTTTTGCGGCCCCAAATAGGATTGGACTCAATAAGCTGATGAGGCACAAGTCGTTTCTGACGCTTAGTGAGTTTCTTGAAGTTGTGGACCCTCAGCCTAGCAATCTCTGCCTCTTCTTCAGCAGTTATCTCTCTTACTACAACTGTTAGCCTGCATTCTGGTCTCACTCTGATCCCTGATCTTGATTTGGCATGGTAGGAAATTCTCTTTCGGAAAAACCCCTTTCCTAAAAATGCTTCCGCTGTAAGAAACAAGAATGCAGCATCATCAGAGACGGAACAACAACTAAGCCTTTTTCCCACTTAGATGAGGTCAGCTACATGGATTAAACAATGCCATAATATTCCACTGTAAATCATGTGACAAAACAATTTCACTTGTAATAGTTATGAACTTCAAAATATTTACCAACAATGAGACGTTCTGGATCTAACCCATGATTGTGAGAGGCATTTGCTCGGGCTGAATGAATAACCTGCAATGCAATGTGTAGGATTTTAAAACAAATGCTTTCAATTTTGCTTTACCCATAGAAGGTAATGCTATAACCTTCCTCCTCCACTGAAATCAAACATACTTCAAACCTAAATTATCACAAATTGTTGTGTTAGATACCAGCATATAGCATGGAAGAGCAAGGACCCCATAGAATTTGATATTGGTGTTATAAGTGGAAAAAATCATGAAATTGGGAAACTAAATCTAACGAGAAAATGTGTTTGCAATTCCTTCTTACTCATTGTCATGACATTGTCCCAGTGTAAATATCTATATAACTATAACCTCTTTGAAACCCTGGCCTTGAGATCAATGACAAAAAGGAAAAGGGCTGGGAGAGGGGGCAAAGATGTAGGAGAAAAAAGAAAATCAAAATCTGATGCACTTGCAGAACTTTGAAAGCAATAAAATTATTGCTTTTACAGTCATGTCCAATGAGGTTATAATGAAAAATAGCCAATGGTACTACCTGATATACAGTTTTTGCTGCTCGTTTTATTGTCAATTGCAACTGCATCAATGCATCTTTAACAAGCATACCACGAACCAAAGCAGCAACCAAGTTGACCTTCTTTGGACTCTAAAATGCCGTTGAAAACAAGGTATGTAAAAAGTGCAACCAGTCAGATATGAATCAGACCATTCTTAAACCATAAATTAAGACAGTTTCCACAGAAACCAGGGAAGGCATTTCAATGGCTAAAAATTTAGATGCCAACTTGTCTGTAAAAGTAGTTACACACAGATTCCAATAACACACAAAAGTTTCTTAACAAGTAACTAGGCTGGGGACCACATAAATGAAACAAAACACACTAATTTTTCAATATTCATATTATTGCTATGCTGAATATACTTGCGGTGATACATATGTCCACTTTAACATGCATACTAGAAATGTGATTATTACACATTAAATTTAAATTAAATAAATACTCAGTCAAAGATAACACCAAAAGCTAACTCCAATTGGTCAAAGTGATAAGGAGCTTTTTTTCTTTCAAATAAGGTCTTAGGTTTGAGTCTTGTAACTAAAAAAAAGGCACTAGGAAAGATTTAGCCCCTTAAATTGATCCACCTAACCCGACTTGAATTAGTTAGAGCTCAATGTAACTTTCACATATCAAGAGCCTCAGACAGAAACACACACACACAAGCACACCAAAACACATAATATTTTAAAAATTAGAGTAGTGTTGAATTTTAAACACAAGTCTGAATCATGCACATAAGAAATTTTACAAAATCATAAACAGCGCACATAATGTGGCAGTTCAAAAATTAGTGCAACATTGATTTTTAAGCAGTTAGATCCGAATTGGACATAAAACAATATATCATGAACAGCACATGAATTAAGACATTTCAAAAATCAATGGAAGATCGAATTATAAGTAGTTAGATCTGAATTGCACAACCATGGACAGTACATGAAGTTAAAGCATTTCAAAATTAAGGCCTGCTTGACAATTTGCCTGCAGGATGAATTGAAAAGATTCAACACTAAATATGAATTACGAATGTGCTGGCCACCCTCCTATTACAAAGGTGTATACAAGAAAGAGGAAGGATGCTAGTGGAATTGTACAAGCTGCCAAGGATTAAAAGAGTGAAAATAGGTGTGCAGGATAATCAAATATACTGCACAATAAACCAATCCTAACCACACTGTTTAAAAGTAGCTTTCACAATCCAATTCAGAAACCACGATAGTTTTTACTTTTTTATTACAGTTCTATTAACCATTTTGCAAAAACAAGGAGGTTACTCAATAATATCCAAATTAAACCCCTTCCGATTCTCACTCAATCTCTATGTTATACAACATTAGAAATCAGATAAAGGCTTTCTTCATATCTTACAAACACTAGTTCCTAAACCCTTTTTGATTTTGCATCTCATTCAACATCAGTTCTGAAATCTGAATTCAATTAAAATCTCATGAACCCTAACCCCTCTAGTTTTCATTGTAAGCACAGACTCTGCGTTCAAATGTATTGCAAGTCCCTTGGTGGACACAAACTTTGTTGGAACGGTGACAATGAAATCCAAAACAACGGAGATTGCAAGATGAGTCGCCTCACCAACTTCACTGCTCTGTTCTTGGCTGCTCATTCTGAAAGCTTGAAGCAATGGTTTACCTTTCTTCCTTGTATCCTTGTTATATTAATTCAATCATTTCATACAGGAGATTTTGATAGTTGATTAACTGGTATAGGAAAATATGAAAGTTGGAAATGGTGAAGCCTTTGTGACAGAGGATCCTCCGAGATGTCCTGTTGACAAGCTCATTGATGGGGGGTTCAGTTTGTAGGCACATGTGATGGAGAGGTGACTGCTTTGACAATGTGCCAATGGATGACAAATTGATTGGTAATTTGGTATCTGCATCACAGGATGACATGGTTCATATTCTTTCATTTTACTTAACTGCTACATTTTGTCCTTTTTTTTTTTTTTCTTCATTTTTTGGTTGAAAATTGAAAAGATTTGTTAAAACATTTTTTTTCTAATCCAGATAATAAAGCAGTGCCATATCTATGGTTTTCTTTTAGCCTGCATTAGTACTTACTAGAAAACCAAGCACACAAATATGTGGGTGCATTAAAGGATAGAAACGGAGAGAGAAAACAATATAGCAGATGCAGTTACAGAAAAAATAGTGAGGACAAGGATGGAGAACAACTATAAAACTGAGGAAAAAGTGGTAAATAATTATTTGAAATTTATTTTTTTATACCGACACATTCAACCTTATCATTTTTATTTATCTAACAGATTAGGATCATTTGGAAACTCATTTTGGGGGGAGGGGGGAAGTGTTGATAGATTTAGCTCATCTAAAGTGAGAGTAGTGCACTTTAGCACTAACAATTGTTGATTAGAAAATTAACAGTTGAGACTGTAACTAACTTCAGAGTTTGTTACACATGTACTTGATTTTATAACAATACTCAACTAATAATTTTTCAATCAACAGTTATAAATGCACTTTATCCTGTAAAGTGCACCCCGACTTTAGAGGAGATTGATACCTCCTGTTCTTTATATTAATTTGAATAATGTTTGAATTGAAGCACTGGACTGGTGATGTAGGTTAAATAGTATAGTTGCTAGTGTAAAAATTTCGTGGTGGCTGGCTCTTCCTATGTTTCTTTTTGTTTGTAGGGCTATGATGCTTAATTTGTGTGTGAATCTGTGATCTGTGCAGTGGATGTTCATAAAACATGGAAATTGTATACCTGAATGAATGAAGGGCTTTGCTTTTAAAGAATATATGTTCATGTTGGTATAAAATCTAAATTGACTTTTTTTATACACATTCAATCTTTATGAAATGGGTATTTGAGTATTATTACAGCTACTGATTGTTGTTTTAAAGCAGTTTGATTCAAGTAATTGCGGCTAAATGAACTATACTAGAAAGGGAACAAGGAGGTGTAACTTAGATTATTTTATGTAGCACATGATTCTAAGCTTAGTATCTTCCACTGTCTATATGGCTGCAGAAAAGTTACTAACCAGCATTTGCAGTATTACTGATTCATCATCTGCACTTTATTAGCTTGGTTGAAAGTATAAGCATTGCTTAAAAGAGTATGTGTGTGTGTGTGTGTGTGCCATTTATGTTCACATATCATCATCATCATTATTATACCATATATGGCAGATCTGCAATGATATTAGAGATGTAAAGATATGCCACTGGTATTTTGTTGCACAAAAAGCTGTATAACTGAGAGTTCTATTCGTGCATTTGGCAGTGGCAGTTGCAGTTGGAGTGATGAAACCAGTCCAGTCCAACACAACAGAGTACAGCAAATTCTTTTACTTTTTATTCTCCCCTCTCAAAATTGTTTTAAAAGAGGAAAAAAAAACAGTTTCTATAACAGTGTGCAGGTGAATTAGTTTAATTTATAAAATAATTTTTATATTAATTTGTTTATAAAATTAAAAAAATTTGTGTTTCTTTTTTTTTCCAATATTTTGGTTTGTCAATAGTGCCAAATAGAGTGGTGTTATCATGGAATTGCATTGCAGCGTGGCTGGAACATGCTAGAAAAATTGAATAGTGTTGCAATTTGAAGTAGCAACCATCACAGCTGCTATTGTGGGCAAAATTGTAGAAAATCACAGCTGGAGTGGATCACAAAAACTTATTTTAAGAATGAAACAGTGTTTTTTAGGGCTGCTTTGAGAAGGGGGCGGGGGGGAATCACAAATTTTGCCCCCTCCTTTGAGTCAGAACTGAAACCTTAATTTCTGTCACTTGCACACACTCTGTTATGAAGCAGCACCATTTTCCTCCTTTTCTGACAAACACCCAACATTCTCCAGCATTTCCCAGTGTTTTCTGGCCATCTGTGACAGCTTTTAGCCATTCTCAGGCATATAAAAACTGAATATTTTTTAAGTGAAATATGCTGAATAAATTCAGTGCATGCATTATACTGAATGAGTAAAGCAGCAACTGTTTCCCAATTTAAATTAAATGACAATAATTTCCTTTGGTGTTGCCATGTTTGGTATACCAAATGTTATAGATTTTCTTTAATGTACTTTTCAGCACTTAAAATCAGAATATTTTCAAACAAAATACATTCAATGTATAATTTTTCAGGTTTATCAAAATGCCCTTAATGTAAGAAAACCAACTCATGCATATAAGAAAGCCAAAGGCAAACAATCACGAACAGTGATAAGGCATCTCAAACCTGCTTTATTCCCTTTAACACTGCTTGAACTTTTTCTGGCTTAGTAACAGCTTTCTGCTTCTGGTCTTCACCTTTTGAACTACCCAATAATGAAACTGGGGCTAAAGGTGACAAAACAGGTGTTTCCTCAGATGAATTTGCCAGCAACTGAGCAGAACTTGAAATTCCCTGAAATGGAAATACCAAAATACTCAAGTAATAAAATACAAAAAATGAAGTTAAGAAGAGGGTACAATTAGGGAAATCCATACAGAGATATATAAAATTATAATATTTATAACACTAGCTCAGTAAGCTCCAAGGTTGTAGTTTGATGAGTTGGAAGATAAATAAATATGAACAAACATGTTTATTTAAATCTCCAAACATAATTGAGAATGATCACAAAGTCCAAGAAATAGTTTGCCAAAATTTAGCAAACAGCAAGAAGAATTGTCATGAAG
Organism: Spatholobus suberectus; assembly: GCA_004329165.1. Lineage (NCBI taxonomy): Eukaryota > Viridiplantae > Streptophyta > Magnoliopsida > Fabales > Fabaceae > Spatholobus > Spatholobus suberectus. The sequence goes on along the minus strand of CM014731.1, from coordinate 18,814,555 downwards.
GTAATTTTGTTTTGACATAAAAAATAAATTCATTAAGAAAAAAGAGATATACAAAAATAGGAGGATAAGATATCCCCAGCAAGACAACTAATTGAAGAAAAAATTACAAAGAACCAGTAAAACAGAACTCAAGAATAACAGTGCACAATAGCAGTCCAATCTCTATGCAAATCTGGAATGGCAACCCACTTAATAGACCATGAGTCTAGTACCAAAGAGAAGACAAAAACCTTATTATTTCCCAAAACATTTGTAAAAACATCAAAACACCTTGAAAAATCAAAGCACTCCTCTCCAACTAGATGCACCACAATAAAGGAAACACAGCACAGATCCACAAAACCTCAACCTCTTTTTCTTGTTCAAACCCTTTAAACCTTAATGTCATAAAGTCTCTAGAGTCTAGAGAGTCAGGAATCAGGACAAACACAATATTCTCCACAGATACCAAACAGACTGTTCTACAAAAAATTAGCAATCAGACAATGTAAAACCAAATGTATAACTAAATCAGAATTGGCCATGCACATACCTTAGCGGTTAATTTTTAATTGGGTTACTACTACTACAACTGGCATGGCTGGAAATACACATGGAAACATAAAATCTATTATTGTAAACATGAGATGCTCTCCCTTCCCAGTTCCCACTATTGGAGCAGAGAAGATGTCTTAGCATCCATTCGTTTTAAAGTTTGGTACCTATGTTATCAATCGCGGCTGTCGCGCCCGCAATCGCGGCGTCGCGTCGCGAAGCGGATCGGGTCCGCTACTCGTTGCAGGTCGCGGAGCGTTTTGACGTCGCGGACGTCGTGCCCGCGTTAGAGCGGTGCGGCGCGGCCGCGATCGCGCCTCAGGCGCGTCGTGGCGTCCGCTCCGATGGTTGTCCTGAAAACCCAAAAATACCCTCACTTTTTAGTCATTAGTGAGGGTATTTTCGGGTATCCATGGCAGGTTTTAGCTTCTCAGAGAAGCTCCCGCGCAACCCTTCGTTCCCACTTCCCTCCATCTTCGTGACCTACCAGCAACGTGCTTCTTCTCCGGTTCCGGCGCGCGCTTCTTCTCCGGCGACGTCCGCCGACTCCGACTCCGACTCCGACGTCCGACGACGACGACTCCGACGCATCTCCTTCCTTTTCCCTTCTCAGGTTTTTTTCTTTTTCTTTTTTATTCCTTTTCTTTTTTTTAATTCTTTTCCTTTTTTTCCCCCTTTTCTTCCCCTTGCCCGACAGCCCCAATCCTCTTCTGTTTTTTTTTTTTTTTTCTCCATGTTGGACTGTTGGCAGCACCCAACAATATCAATGTTGACTTTTATTTGCCTTTTGTATTCTGCCCCAGCAGAATCATGACATCCGGCTCCCAACCAAATGTTGATCAACAAAAAAATAACTCAGCTACTGCTACCTCACCATCAGTGGGATCTTCAAATGCAATGTTCAAGCCTACTGGTGAAAGGATTGACATCTTTTGGAAGTGGAACAGCTTAAAAGACAAGAATAATAGGAAGAGTGTGACATGTGATTTTTGCTTGAAAACATCTACCGGAGGAATTACTAAAGCCAAAAAGCATCAACTTGGAATAAGAGGAGATGTGGGTGCTTGTAGAAAAATACCAGAAGATATTAAATTGCAAATGAAGGCAGCCTATGAACAGAAAAAAGCTGAAAATGAAATATACTTGGAGGGTGTGCATGAAAATGAAGATGAGGAAGATGAGGTGCAAGAGATTGCAAGGCTTCAAAGTGGGAAAAGGTCTCTAGCATCATCAACAGAGGCCACTTCAACTGCTGCCAAGAGGAAAAATACAAATCCTAAAGGCCCTCTTGATTTGCTTTTCTTCAAAAGACCTGAAGAAAGTATCCAATTGGGAAAATCAAAGAGGCAAACAAGCATAAATGATGCTTGTCAAAAGGAAGCAAGAGCAAGAACGGTTCAATACATTGCTCGTTTCTTTTATAGGAATGGAATTCCATTCAATGTGGCTTGATCAAAAAGTTTCAAAGTGATGCTTGAGGCGGTTGGAAACTATGGTCCTTATTTAAAGCCTCCAACCTTCCATGAATTGAGAGTTCCACTCCTTAAAAAGGAGCTAGAATATACAAAAGAAATGTTGAAGGGTCATGAAGAGGAGCAGATGAAATATGGATGCTCCATAATGTCAGATGGTTGGACGGATAGGAAGAACAGGACCCTAATTAATTTCTTGGTAAATTGTTCATTGGGAACAATGTTTGTGAAGAGTGTTGATGCTTCTGAATACATGAAAACTGGGGACAAAGTACATGAGCTCTTGAATGGTTTTGTGGAGGAGATTGGAGAAAAAAATGTTATTCAAGTGGTGACGGATAATGGGAGTAACTATGTTATGGCGGGTAAGCATTAATCAAGTTTTGATTTCTATTTCTAATTATAAGTTTGTAAATTCTAATTACTCATTTAAGTTTATTGATTTTGGTGTTTTTAGGTAAAATTTTACAAAGCACTAGACCAAAATTGTTTTGGACTCCATGTGCTGCTCATTGTCTTGACTTGATGCTTGAAGACATTGGAAAGATCCCTAAAGTTAAAAGGGTTATACAAAGAGGCATCAAGCTTGTAGGCTACATCTATAACCATTCATTGGCCTTGAACACCTATAAGGAAGTTCACGAATAAATCCGAATTGGTGAGGCATGGAGTGACAAGATTTGCTACCACCTTCCTTACTTTACAAAGATTGCACAAGCAAAAAGCAAATCTTAGAAGGATGTTCACTTCAGACGAATGGTTAAAGTCTAAGGCGGCTAAAGATCCCAAAGGAAAGAAAGCAACGGATATTGTGCTTATGCCAACATTTTGGAATGATGTAGTTTACACTTTGAAGGCTATGGGGCCTATTGTCCGTGTCTTGAGGTTGGTGGATAATGAAAAAAGACTCGCAATGGGTTATATTTATGAAGCAATGGATAGGGCCAAGGAAGCAATTGAAAAGGCCTTCAATGGCAATGAAGAAAAGTACAAGGATATCTTTGCAATTATTGATAGAAGATGGGATTGCCAACTACACCACCCTTTGCATGCAGCGGGTTATTATCTAAATCCTGAGTTCTTCTATAGCAACCCAAATATTGACAATGATGCTGAAGTGTTGGATGGCCTATACAAATGCATTGATAGGCTTAGTGAAAATGAAGATTTTGTGGACAAGATTCATAGTGAGCTACCAATATATAAGAGGGCAGGAGGACTTTTTGGAATAAGTGCAGCAATAAGGAAAAGGAATACAATGGCTCCTGGTAAGTGGAAAGTTCACTTTTTATAAATCTGAATTTTGAATTATTATTAAATAATCCATGTAAAATTGTAAATACTAATGCATAATTGCATTACTTACAGCTGAGTGGTGGAAGATGTATGGAGCACATACACCACACTTGCAAAATCTTGCCATTAAAATTCTAAGTTTGACTTGTAGCTCATCGGGATGCGAGCGCAATTGGAGTACCTTTGAAGATGTAAGTTAATGTTCATTTAAATTTGAATCATTATGGAACATTGAAACTTGAATTGAAACTAACATTCATGTTTTTTAAATTATTATAGATTCATTCAAAGAAGAGAAGTAGGCTTGAGCACCAAAAGCTTCAAGACTTGGTTAATGTTAAATATAACCAAGCTCTTCAAGAGCGCTATGAGTGTCGTGATGTCATTGATCCCATTGTTTTAGATGACATTGATGATAGCAATGAATGGCTAGTGGGAGATTTGGGTGAAGATGAAGATGCTGAAGATGATTTGGTTTTTGATGATGATGTTTTGACTTGGAGAGATGTTGCTCATGCAAGTGGGGCCAATGAACCTTTGAAATACACTAGGAGACAAACAACAATGAAGAGGGCAGCTAGTGGTGCATCTACATCTAGTAGGAAGGGAGAAGAAATTGAAGAAGTGGTGGAAGAAGAGCATGACACAAGTGAAGATGAAGGGGAGGAAGAGTACATTTCTAATGCTAGTGGGAGTGATGAAGAGGGAGACAATGAAATGAATCTTGATGAGGAGGATGATGATTCTTATTAAGATTGTATTTGACTTGACATTTGTCATTTTGTTTATGTGAATGTTAATTTCTAGGACTTTACTACATTAGGCTTTAGGGAGTTCAAGACTTTTAAGTACTTTGTAGTTTGTTTTTCTTTGACTTTTATTAATATCTACTACATATTTTGTTCTATGTGTACTATGAGTTTTTATTGTTAATGATGATTAGTGCATGAATTTTGAGTAATATGTCTCTTTTTCAGCTTTTATATATACATAGTATCAAATTTTTATAATTTTATTATATATAAAAAAATATTAGAATAGCGGTCATCCCGCTATCCGCTATCCCGCTATCCCAGTTTTGGGGGCAGGCCGCTCCGCGCCGCTATCCGGGATTGATAACTATGTTTGGTACAATTAATTTTAAACAGGCAAACGTGATTAGGAAGTGTCTCTAAATTAATCTCAACCATAGATTAATTACATTGGAATGCGCACTACAGTGTGAGAAATTGATTTTACATGCTATTCGAACAGGCATTTAGTTTAACTTTTAGTAATCTTGCAATCAAAACACAATTTTACCTGATGTTGGAAACCAAGAAAAATGGGCCTTGAGAAACAGGGCGGAGTTGTTGGCCACGCCCTTCTTCCTAACTGACCTACAATATCAAAGAAGGGTTTATGCTAATAAACTGAGACCACAAAACAGAAAACATCAAAAGGGCAAGACAGAAAACTCTTAACCTTGTGAAAGAGAAGAGACTAAGCAAGAAATTACAGGGTTTGGAGCTAAAAGATTGGCGTGGTGGTGGTCCACTACTCCCTTGTGAATGTGGCGAAGAATTGGGAAAATACGTCTCTGCCACTGCACCATCTTTGGTCTGTAAGATGGAATATGGAGGATAATTAGTCACTCAATTTAGAAAATGAATGCACTAGTTGCCATGTTTCAGCAGAGAAAAAATGGCGTTGGGAAGAAGAAATGCACACCAGATCAAGAAGGTAGAAGAAGGACCAAACCAAACCAACACCTGCGTTGTGTTGTGTTATGTTGTTCATACCTAGTACCTCAGTCTGTGTACACTACAGCTGTCAAACAGGCCAGCCCAGGCCAACGTGTATAGTCAGGCCAGGAAGGGCCGACCAGGTATCTCTTCGGGCCATATTTTTTTTTCTGGCCGTAGCCCAGCCACCAGGCCAATTTAGCCTTAATTTTTTTTAACCTATTGATGCTTCACACCACTAAAATATTCAACTTAACAACAGTATGTAATATGCACATGGCATGAATACTGAAGGCTGGCACAGTGCAGTCAAATTCTTTAATAAATCAACACACAAGGACATACATTTTTCTCATGTTTTTTGTGCCTATTATTTAAATTATTAGACATAAACTAAATGAGAAGTATTAATCCATAGTCCATTAACCCGTAATATAATTGTGCAAAGTCCATTACAAATCTTTGAATAAAATTGGGATGTTGAAAGTTTAACAACTTACGAACTACTTTTTTATATGCACAGACCACCCAGCTAGCTAGCAAATGAGCGGATGCATATTTCTTAGTTTTTCCCAAGACATGACGTACTAATAGTATAGTTTTAGAATCCTACAACGAATATGTTCCATTCTTTAGTCAAGGCAACAATCCTAACATCTATGGTTCATTCCATTTTCAAGAATTGCTTCATTTCAAATTTTTTATTTCACCCAAATGACCATAGTTACCTGGAAAGTTAAATAGAACATACAACAACAGACAACTTATCCAACCAACATCAAGGAATTGCTCCTCAAATGTCTATGCACGAGCAACAATATATCTACAGATTACCATGTTTCATGCACAAAGACAAGTAGAAAACCACAGTCCACATTCAACATAGTATCGCAGCATACAAAAGTGCATCTAATTTTGATAAATACAAAACATTCTGCTTGAAAAAAAGAACAGAGAGGCCCACCACACAGGAGAAAAATCAGAAAATACAAACCTGCGCGAGGGGTGGAGGGCACCGGCGGCGAGCAAACGAGCGTCAGGCACAGAACGGCGACGCCGCAACGGGGACCAAGGACCGACGTGCAATTGCGTCGCGCGAATGTGTGTGAGGCTGAGGCGTCTAGGTTTTTTCCAATGGAAAGGGGAAAAACGCCACGTGTGTGGAGTGCGGTGTCATGTTTTTAACTTCTGTTTTTTTATTATGGCTAAAATATCTTTTGATTTGTTGTCTTTTTACCGAAACTCTTTTTTTTAAAAGGTTTCTTTTAATTTTTTAACTCTTTAATTTGAATCAATATTATTTTTTTAATGTTGTGATCGTTTTTAATTTTGAGATACGATTTTAAAATATTTTTTGACTGATTCAAGCCGTGAAACTTATTTTATTAAATTTACCTACATGAAAAAATAGAATCCAACTAATGTTCTAACAAAAAAGTCATAAACATGATGAAAATCACATAAAAATTAAGTCTTACAAACATCCAAAAAGAATCTAATATTAATTTTTTTTTTCAATTTTCTGCTTGCTCATGGTTAAAATCACTTGCTCATGTAAAAAGAATCTAAACATGGTGAAAATTACTTGCTAATGAGATTCACTTTTCACGTAATATTTATCATATTTATGGCCTTTTTTAATTCGACATTAGTTTGGTTCTATAATTTTCATGTAGGTGAATTTAATAAAACAAATTTCATGACTTGAATTAGTAAAAAAAAATGTTTAAAATCGTGTCCCAAAATTGAAAACAGTCATTGTTTTGAAAAGATAACATTAACTAAAATTTAAGAGTTAAAGAACTAAAATAAATATTTTAAAAAATAAAAGACTAAAATAAATTTTAGTAAAAAGAGACTAAAAATATATTTTAACCCTTTTATTATCTATCTCTAGTCTTTCATCTATTGGGACCAAAAACTTTTTATACTAACATTGCATAATTATTAAACTCTTTTATCTATCTATTGGGTTATTTATATAATCATTTATAATAAAGAAGATTCTCTCTTTTGGTCTCCATTTTTTATTAAACTATTATATTCTTTAATTATTTTCTAAATTATCTACTATTTTTTATTAAAAAGGAGGAATCAAACTCTAATATTAAGAGATTTACAACAATTCACGCACACTGCTCAACTAACTGAGCTAAACCTCTTAGTAATTATCTTTTATTTTACTCTTTAACTATTTTTTAAACTATTTACTGTACTCTTTTTTTATTTTATTTAAATGAAGAGAGTCACGGCCCTGGTAATAATAACAGTAACCCGAAGTAAACTTATTAAATGCCAAATCAAGTGGTGACATTTTCTTAGTTTAATTTTCATATCCTTCCTGTATAAATATACTGGTAATTAATTAGAAAACATTTCAAGTATATTTTTTAAATAATTGTTGTAAAATATAATAATATTTATACACAATAATTTATGATAAGATGATAGTGTAAAAAATTAGTCTATTTTAATTATTTTTATTAATTTTTATAATTATAATGTAAAAGTTATTAGAAAGTTAAAAATAAAAATTTAAAATTAAATTAATTTGATAAATTTGTAAGTTTAAAACTTTTATAATTTTGTTTGTCCCTTTTTTTATTTGTTCTATGTGCAGACATTCTTGCTTTGCTTAGATATTGGGAAAAAAAATTAAAGAAGGGATTTGGCTTTTAGAGAAATATCAAAACATGAAGATTTAAGTATGATTTTTACTTTCTATAAAATGAGTAAGTCTTGATTTTGGTTTTGGTAAAGGCTTTTTTTATTTTCATATTTTTTAATTTTGAAATTATTAAGTTTCGTCTCTGTAAAGTGAGTAAATTTTGATTTTGGTCTTTGTAAAAGAAGTTCTTACATTTTCATCACTCCAAAATTTAAATTAATTGATTTTGATCTCTAATGTTTTTTTTTTTTTTAGGAACTCTAACATTTATTTTAAAGTAGATAAATAACATTTATTTTGGTGTTACCTAATATGATCATTTGACATTCTATTAAACATAACAATCAACAAATGTCACATGATAGTAGAGACAAAAAATAATTATTTCAAATTTTTAAGATACTAAAATTAAAAAAATTCAAATATTAAAACTAAATTCATCTATTTATTTTTATTTGTTGTTGCCTCTCTTTGGCATATGACTATTTCCTTTTTTTATTGTTGCCTCTCTTTTGCGTATGAGTATTCGCTCTTTGAGATTCATTAATGGGCGCAGGCAAGGGTGGGAGACCCTTTCAAGTCTCCCACCGTGAGAAACAATTTTAGAGCCATTAGATTTGTTAAAATTTAAATCAGTGGTTGAAATTATTTTTCTTTTTTGCTTTTTTCTTTTTTCCTCTTTTCCCGTCAGCTTCTTTGTTCAAGCAGTAATCCCTCTTAGCCAAGTACATCGCCAGACCACCGTGTACCACCGCAGGACCACCGTGAGGTGCCATCGGAGCGATTTCCAACTGCCTTTCCTTTTTTCTTTTTCTTTCTACACCAAACCAAATCTGCAAATCCCACCTGAGTCACAAAACATCAACCGGATCTACAAATAGCAAAACATCAACAGCATCACCTTTGCCCATCACGCGAATGCGATGGCGAAAAAGCCTCACACGAAGTCAGCCATCGCACAACAACTAGCAACTTGCAGAACCGTCACCTACAATTTCGAAACCAACAACCCACACTAAACTAGATCTGCAAACCCACTAGAGTTGCAAAACAACAGATCTGCAGATCGCAAAACGTCAATGACGTCAAGGAGCCAAAACTGTCGCAGATTGTAAAGCACAAGAGTGACGATGATTCCGAGGCAAACAATGTAGTGGACCTACCTAAAGGAGCAAAACCAATTGAGTGTAAGTGGATCTTTAAGAGGAAATATAACCCTGATGGATCAATAGAGAAATATAAGGCTAGGTTAGTAGCTAAAGGTTTTACCAAAAAACAAGATGTAAATTACTTTGATACCTTTGCTCCTGTGACTAAGATTTCCTCTATTCGAGTATTGATAGCTTTAGCTTCCATCCATAAGCTTGTGATTCACCAGATGGATGTAAAAACTGCTTTCCTGAATGGTGATCTAGAGGAAGAGATTTACATGTCTCAACCTGAAGGGTGTGTGGTTCCTAGTCAAGAGAACAAAGTGTGCAAACTTTTAAAGTCTCTATATGGTCTAAAACAAGCACCAAAACAATGGCATGAGAAATTTGATCATATTTTACTTAGAGATGGTTTTTCTTCTAGTAATGTTGATAAATGTGTGTACACTAAAGTTGTGAATGGTGATTGTGTGATTATATGCTTATATGTGGATGACATGTTAATTTTTGGTACATGCATTGATATAGTTTTCAAAACTAAATTTTTTCTTGCATCTAAATTTGACATGAAAGACATAGGTGAAGCAAGTGTAATTTTGGGAGTTAGAATCGTAAGGAAGGGTGATAGTATATTACTATCCCAAGGACATTATGTTGAGAAACTTCTTAGGAAGTTTGGTTATTACGACTTTAAGTCAGTGAGTACCCCTTACAATGCTAACTCACAATTAAAGAAAAATAGAGGGGATTCTATTGCTCAATCTCAATATGCCCAAATTATTGGGAGCCTACTACATTTAATGAATTTTTCTAGACCTGATATTGCTTATGCGGTAGGCAGACTGAGTAGATACACTTAGAGTCCTAATCAGGACCATTGGGATGCACTTGCGAGACTCATGAGATACTTGAGAGGTACCATGGATTATGGTATTCAATATAGTGGATTTCCCGCTATACTAGAAGGGTATAGTGATGCTAACTGGATCTCTAATTCAGATGAGACAAAATCCACTAGTGGGTATGTGTTTACACTTGGTGGTGGGGCGGTTTCATGGAGATAAGCCAGGCAAACAATAATTGTTAGATCAACAATGGAGTCAGAGTTTATAGCTCTAGAGATGGCTAGTAGTGAGGCTGAGTGGTTAAGAAACTTCTTGGCAAATATTCCTTTGGGAATGAAACCAACACCATCAGTGTCAATGCATTGTGATTGCCAATCGGTAATAACTATAGCTAAGAACAAAACTTATAATGAGAAAAATAGACATATACAATTAAGACATAATGTGGTAAAGCAGCTGCTAAAGGATGAAACAATTTCCATTGACTATGTGAAGTCAGAAGGAAACTTAGCAGATCCTCTGACAAAACCCCTAAGGAGGAAAATGATTTTTGACACATCGAGAGGAATGGGACTTAAGCCACTTGAAAACAAACAAGTGATGGTAACCCAACCTTTGTGATTGGAGATCCCATGAAGAAGGTTCAATGGGAAGAACAAGTCACTTGTTAGTTTTGTTAGCACTAAAATCAATCTTAATTGATTTTTGTCCTTTCCTATGATGTGAGAAAGTGCTAGATACTGCATTAGTGAGAGGTTAAGCCTTATAGTAAAGCTTTGTGTGGTTGAGGAAGCTTTACAGTTTATAAAGCTTTTAAATGATTTTCATATCCCTTATGAGTGGTGTATGATTTGCAGCATACACTTAATGAAATCACCTATATGAGTGTCAAGTGGGGCCGCTTGTATGAGATCTTGGCAAAATCTCTAGAGCACTCATGAATACCAGGCGCGCGCATGGCCTAGTAGCGCAAAACAGCGATAACAGCAAGGATTGTGGGGGTATAATGTGATTGATAAACCACTAACACACATCAAGTGTTTTTGGTTCAATAGCTTGCTATACCAACTACACTGTATGTCAAGTCTTATCAATCTAGGTCTGGTTTAATAGTTTACTACACCAGGTCTGACGCATTACATCCTATTAGAGAACCTAGTCTCTTTTCCTTTCCTTTTCTTACCCTTTTGTTTTAAAAATTTTTTAGCCTTGGTTTTATTAATTTTTTTTAAAATTAAATTGTTTTTAAATTTTGAATAAGCTTATCTGAAAACCCACGTTTTGTAACCGTTGCATTTTGAACGAGTCAATATCTCTTTTCCTTGATCCTCTCCGAAAAATATAACCACTATGTGAACGTTTTTCTTAAACGTTAGAGTTAGTGGACGGTTTTGGTTTTTAATGTGTTGTGGGCAGTTTTATAAAGGTTTCGTTTTCAATACGAAAGTGAGTGGCTTTTGATTTCTTCAACCTAAAACCTTTCTGCTCTGGGTTCCGAGTTCTTTCTTGCCAGTTCTGAGCCTCGGATACGTTTCGAGAAGATCCTGTTGTATCTTGGGGGACTTGCGCGTACCACGCGGATAAGTCCTTTAGGACAGTGCTATCGCACGCCTCAGGAATTGTCATACCGTCAGTCGGCTAACACAATGTACCCCTAGCGGAGTAGGATCGAGATCCCACCAACAAAGGCGGAGAGGACGCCGATGACTGCAAAGTTGAGGAGGAAGAGGAGGAAGGAGTTGAGGACGGAGAAGCGTCAGAGAGAAGTAGGACAAGGGTAGAAGAGAAGAGAGAAGAAGCGGATAGAAACAAAAAAAAAAAGGGTAAATGAGGAAATAGAGGGAGAAAAAGAGGAAAAAAAAAAAACAAATTTGAACCGTTAATTTAAAAATTAAAAAATATGACGGTTCAAATTATCTTTTCCATGGTGGGAGACTTGAAAGGGTCTCCCACCCTAGCCTACACCTCATTAATGACGTCTTCCATTCCTTTTTGTTAATGTTGTGTAATTTGACAAAACCATTTTTTTACTATCTTTTATTTTTATTATCTATTTTTTTATATTTTTAAAAAAATAAAATAAAAAATAAGATAATAATTTTGTAACTAAAAGTAAAAAAAAAAAATAGAAAAAAAAATTCAGACAATACACTCTATAATTTGTCCCTATCTTTTCTATACCGCATATAATTAATATTGGAGAATATTTAAGTTTTCCTTGCTTACAAGAAGTGTCAAGAAAAAAATCTTTAACTTTCTTTTAGACAAACTAGTATTTTAGATGATAAATGTTTATTTTTATATAATTAAAATTTACAACAAATAATTATCTTTTAATATATAAATGACATTATAATTTTTTTCTTTGCATAAAAAAGAGGCACTCCGCACTTTTAAGTTAAATTTTCTGGAATAATGTATTTTTAAATTTTGGAAGTTAAAACAATGAAAAAATAAAAATAAAAAGTTTGAAGTTTCTATATTTAATTTTCTTAAAAAATCTATTTTTCAAAGTTTTTCTTCACTAAAAAAATACATTTTTATAATTTTTTAAAAATTTTGGTTTAATTCAACTTCCCTTTTACGAATAAAATAAAACTCAAAATTAGTTAGATTAAAAACTACCTGAAGCCCTAAATATTAAAAGAGAGAGAGAAAAAGAAAGAAAGAAAATACTGGATGTTAAAAATGGAAATTGAACTAAACCCAAGCCCAAAATAAACACGAAGAGTAAAGCCCGAAACTAGCAAATCAGAGCCTAAAACCCAAGTTGCTTGGACAGTGGACGTTTTAATCACGAAGTGTGTTATCATGTGTTGGCCAAAAACCTGGATTCAGGATTAGTACGGTTACGGTTTTTTTATTATTATTATTTCCCTCCTTAAAAACTAGTCTAAAGTTAAAGTTTAAAATAAAAGCTTAATAGCCAACAAAGGTTGGTCCAGTAGGTAAAGATCAAATTCATATCCTACAAGGACAGTTAAAAGTTTTGTTTCTTTATTTCATCGATTAGTTTTGTATGAGGAGAGGAAAGTTAAAGTGTGCAACTTATTTTTAATAGCTATTTTTTCTTTTTTATTTTAGGCTTAATTGTACATTTTATCACTTATCTTTCACCATTTAATAAATTTTGTTACCCACATTAATACATATTTGCCCTAACTTTAAATTCGCACATTTTGCTACTCAATTATTTTATTTGCACATTTTGTTGCCCAACTTTTAAAATGTTGCCTATTTTGTCACTTCTTATCTGACGTCGTTAGTTGACCGATAATGTGGCATTTTGATCAATGACTTGGCAGGTTGATCATTGATGTGGCAAGTTGCCACGTCATCAATCCACATCAGCAATTAACTTCCCACATCAACAATCAATCTACTACATCAATGATCAAAATGTCATATCATTAGTCAACTAACGACGTAGCAAAAAAATACGCAAAATTTGAAAATTGGATGGAAAAATGTGCAAATAAAATAATTAAGTGGCAAAATGTGCAAAATTCTAAAAGTTGGGTGGCAAAATATGTAATTAAACCTATATTTTATAAAAAATAAACTCATTAATTTTTTAAAATATTCTCTCCAAATATATTTGATCCAACTTCTTTTTTAAAATAAGAAAGAAAAAAAAACCAAACATTACCGTACTTTTTTGCTTTTGAAAAGTTGATAAGAGTTTTATTAGTGGTTATTGGAGCTCTTTATAGTGCACAAATAGAGAATAAGTGCACAAAGAATTTGAACTATTATAGTAAGTTTCACATATTTCTCTTTGCTTCTTGGAACCGGTTTTGTAATTGAGCCCCTCTAAAACTATATTTGCAACCTTCAAGACAACTAGAGCCACATTGCGCAACCACCGTCTGATGCCCAAAAACATCTAAGCTACATTTTTTTTGTTCTAAAAGTCATTCATTGAAAATGCCTAACGACACTTACAAAAATACAGAAAGCTAAATAAAAAGCATTACAACAGTGTACAATGAATAAACAATAGCAAACTAGACATGTACACTCAAAGCTAAATAGCTAAACATATTAGCAATCCTAAACAACAAAGACAATAAAACACAGGTATTCACATCCTCTTATTATAAAGAAACCTTAACAGAGCCCTAGGTTTTTCTACACTTTTTTTCTTCCTTTGTTATTCCTTCTAGATCAACACTTGCTCAACATCAACTCAAACTGAGACTACCTAAAACAACCTAAAGTGAATATGAGTAAAGTAGTGCTATGTAATAAACCTCGCAAGAAGGCAGTAGATCTAAGTAGAGCAGCATTGCCTAAAGTAACTCTAGTGGTTTGTATACAATTGCAATAAATGACTTTAATAGGTTCAATTGGAGGAAAGAAATGTGATGAAAAATGGATAGAGATAAAGAGGAGGGTGCTATAGGAAAAGAAGGAAACTAAATAGTTAAAAAAACAGAGGAGATAAAGGTGGTGGCTGGAAAAGGAGGAGAGCAAGGTAGGGTGAAGGCAGTGGCTGGAGTAGGTGGTGGTGAGAAAGGAAAAAGAAGGTGGAAGGAGAAAAAATCTCACTATAAAGAAAAAAAAACTTACCTAAAGTGGAGACGAAGTCCTCCCATGGAGGTAAAAGGCCCTCCCATAAAGCGAGAAAGCCCCTTGGCCTTAAGCGGTCGCTGCTATGCTATGCTACAAGAAACACTTGCACCAATTCTACTCTAATTCCTATAGCTCTGAGTCCCATTATCCTTCTCCATCTTTTTGGCTATGTAGACTTGGGGAAATTTCTTAGCCTTTTTTTGTTGGTTGTTTTTTGCCATAAAACAAAAAATAAAGTGGTTCTTATAGCATGTACAAAGTGGTTCACATTTTTTGGTCCAAAAAAGTGGTTCACATATTCATACATTAAATTAAATAACCACAAACATAGTAATGAACAAAAATGGCCAAAGAAGCTTTTAAATCAACACAGTCAAATGTTAACACCCAAGTAAATTATACTAATTTCTCTTGAAATTTTTTGAGTTTGTGCATGACCCTCATACTTTTTTAATGCTTACAATAACTCCCTTATAGGAGTGCAAATGTTTTTCAAATAACTAAAGGAAAATTGTGTAATATATAAGGTGTTAGTATAATATTTTTCAAATAATTAAAAAAGTTAGTATAGAAATAAAAAAAGGAAGAATATAAATGAAACTGATAAAATTTCAAAGAGAATTAATATAATTTACTCTATAATCGAACTGAGGTTGAAACGACCTCCTACTTGGAGTTCACAGAGCTTAACAAGAAAGCAATCTTCATTTCTCCTATTTCAACCATCAAAAGCTCTACAAAAAGTGAAAGATCACA
This sequence comes from Spatholobus suberectus, assembly GCA_004329165.1. Lineage (NCBI taxonomy): Eukaryota > Viridiplantae > Streptophyta > Magnoliopsida > Fabales > Fabaceae > Spatholobus > Spatholobus suberectus. The sequence continues at coordinate 18,799,534 of CM014731.1, read as the reverse complement.
AATCGCATGCTCTTTAATTCACATTATTTTTAAAACTCAACATATATTTCCACAACGAAAAAACAAATGTTTGTGCTCTCCCAATCATAATAATTTTATAAGCTTGTTACTTAACTAGTTTCTTATAATTTTTAATAGACAAAAGTCTTATTGTAGTCTCTCACTATTATATTTATCATCAGTTTAGTTCCCCTCATATATTAATTTTTATTGTTAAATATCTCCCTAATTTAAATTGGCCTCAATTACAAAAGAAAATATATTTAAAAGGAACTTTGAGAATAAAAACATTAGTGATGAGTCAAAATATTGCTAGATGTTACGAAAATTTTAGATGAAACTAGTTATCCTATTCTATAATACTTTTTTGTTCTTTAATTTATTAATGAGCTAATAAGAAAGCTTGAATTCGTATCATTTCATGTGTAAAAACCTAACTCTTTAAATTAAATATGGCAAATTGGTTTGTGTGGTATCTGATCCGGGACAAAACTCCTTTAAAGTAAATTTATATTAAAGGATGCAAAAATGAAGTTAAAAAATATGATAAAATAAACAATAGAACGTAAATTAGAGAAGTAGAGGAGCCATTACCCCTCCTTGTTGAGTATCATCCAATATTAAACAAAGCTTTTCCTTCCTTTGCTTAGTTTCATCAAAGGAAAAGAATAATTATTTTATGACTCCATATTTCATAAAATTAATATACTTTAAAAATTTATACAATGAGTAAAATGCCAAAATAAAGATAAAAATGAGACTCACAATTACAATTTCCTTTACCTCCCTCTCCTCCCCTCAAAATGAGGGATCCAAAATATGTGGATTGTATGAAAGATGAATGAATCCATGTTATTCTCTTTTCCCTACCCTTTTATTGGGAAGAGGTGAAATGAAAGGTAAGAAAGCAGAGAAGAAAGAAAGCACAAATAATTAATGATGTATTTTCTTTTGTTTGGTTTGAGAAAAAGTGTAAGTAAGGAAAAGAAAAAGAAAAGTTTATTTTTAGAAACAAAAATTTAAAACTTTATTTCCTTTCACTTATTCTTCAATTTAAATTTCAAAATTTTCTCTTTTTCTTCATCTTCTTCTCTCTTAGCCAAACGAAGCTGCACGTATCAATTATCAATCAATAGATTGATGACGTACGTCTTCGTTCTCTATTCTCCTTTCAACTATAAAGAATAAAGGAAAAACATATTTCTAATTAGTATCTTAATTGTGTGTTGTACAAGATAAAAGTTTATTTTTATAAATCAAAATTTATAATAAATAAATATTTTTGTATATATAAATAATTTATAATTGAAATTTATAATAAATCAATATTTTTTAATATATAAATTACAGTTTGAATTTATCATGAATAACTTAAACTATTATATAAATTTATTTTTAACTATTGACAATTTTTTAAAAAATATTATTAATTTTGGATAGGTTGAAAGAGAAATTTTTTAGTTAACAGTAAAAGTAGCGTGTGAAATGTATATCTACATAAAAGTAAAAGATAATATTAAAAATGTCTAATAAAGAGAGTGAGAAAAGTGAAAGTCTCACTTTTCAAGTTATATATTCTAATCTATAATATAAGAATATATTGATGTAATTTAAAGTATGTACATTGTAATCTTTCATGTTCTAACTTTAAAAGTTTTTCTATTTTGCTCAATTATTCCATTTTGCTCATGTATCTCTTTTTGTGCGTACGTTTTCTCTCCAATTGAAAAAAAAAAAACTCAGTAAAAAGCATCTCTCTCTTTTAAATAATACTATTCTGGTATTCTCTTAATTATTTTTTTAAGGTGTCATTTTCTAATTGCAATTTGCATAGACATGAAACGCGAGAGGTGATTTTAATTCCTGGGTTTTGATTGCTTTGATGGGTTTCATGAGTGTATGATTAGATGAGTACTGAGTCCTGACTTGATCGAAGGAAGCAGAAGAAGGTGAAGGGTTCCCTAGAAGCCCATGATTTTTTATGCTTGCTACATTGCTTAACATACATGTGCTTATAAGGTGGAGTGGAAACTATGATAACAGTGATGCCCCTTATGTTTGTCCTTATAAGGACATTGTGCTTGTAGCTAGGACTGCCTAATATCATAATATGGAGTGTTCTTTTAGTTCCTCATTTGGGCTGCTGGTCCTTTCATGTCTCTAGATCACAAGGCTGTGTTATTATTTTGATTTGATTTGATAGTGTAACTGAGTTTCTGCATTGGTTTTGTGTTACATTTCTTCTTGTTTACCTTACACATGTAAGCTTTTGTCACTGTTTATATTTCCCCTTCCTTTTTGCTTGCGCAACATTAAGGTCCAAGGATATGATGTGTAAAGTTATTGTCAGTTTGTCACGTGGGTGTGTTTTGTTTTTCATGAGAATAAATTGACTGCATTAGGAAATATTCACCACATCCGAAAAAGCTGAAGAGTAGAATGATTGAAATGAAACAGCAATGAGGTGGAAACTTGCTTAATTTTTCAAGGTTTTGATTGTTGACATGATATGCATGTTCTCTTTTACCTTTATTTTTTTTGGGTACAGTCTTTTACCTTGATTTGATGCTTGTTTAGTACTTCAATTTGATTAATAATAGGTACTTGTTGCTTGCTTCCTTGCATGAACATAATATATTGATAAAGGCCGATATTATGGCAATGAGCCACGTTGGCCAAATGGTAACCTGTATCATACACGCTATCAAAGTTGTTTGGTTTCTCCTCCCTAAATAGTAATGTCTAGCTCCGTAAGACGGTAGATTAATCATTTTGGGTTCTTTTACAAACATATTACTAAAATGGGGTTATTGTGAAACATATTATTGACATGAGATTGTTTTAATTCTTGATTAGTCAAATTGACTAGCGAGTTTTTGTTCACATCAGCAATTTTAATTTTTTTTTTAAAAAATTACACATTAGCATTTTTGAGAAAGCTAATGTGACAACTAAAAATGTAATTGATAATAGCGAAATTACAGGATCATGACATGTGGCGCTATTCTAAAATTTCAGCAAGTATCATTAGTAGAAATAAGATTGAACGGTTATGTGGCATCACTGTATAATTTCCTCTAGTAGAATTAACGCAAATGCTAGGGACGAGACATGCGACATCATAGTATGATTTCAGCAGTAAGAATAGCAAAAATGTTGGAAACTATTACATGTGAATGCCTTGAATTTCCGTTATTCAGAATACGTATTTTTAAGCCTTACCGCATGGTCCTCCAATAAGACTGCTGCCACTGTGTTACACACTATGATTTCTGCTAGTTTAACTAGCTTTTTACCTGCTATACGTTCTGCACCGACGGGACTATATTTAACCCTTATCTGCTGTACGTTCCGCTAGTTTTGCTCAAATCATAATTTAAAATTTCCAACCCAGAGGTAAAAATCTTAGAGCCCTTTTCGTAAACTAAATACGTGAGCAAAACAAATATTACGTTTGGACTAATTTGAGAAATAGTTTTTTTAGAATTTTAACTTGTTTTATTGAAGATTAAAAAACATTTTGGAAAAACTTAATTTCTGTCTCTACTATTTTATTATTTTTCTTTTCATTTTTTTCTTCTTATTCAGATGAAAGAATATTCATATGTAACACCCCCCGCCAAACCACAACAAAAAAGAAGGATTAATGTATAAAAAAAGACATCATTGTAAAAATGATTTTGTATTCGTATTTTTATTTTTTTTATTCATATCTGGATAGGTTATGAAGTATTTATAGTTGTTAAGAAGCTCATGTGAGTTCAGAAGCTCATGCAGAGTGCAGTACGTACAGCAGGTAAAAAGCTAGTCAACCTAGCAGAAATTACAGTGTGCAACACGTGGAAACGTCCGTGTGGCAAGGCTTAAAAATGCTATTCTGAGTAACAGAAATACGAGACATTCACACGTGGCAACTTCCTGTATTTCTGCTATTCTTATTAGCTGAAATCACAATGTAACGCCATGTGTCTCGTCCCTCACATTTCTGCTAATTCTACTAGTAGAAATTACACGGTCATGCCACACGGCTATTCAATCTTATTTCCGCTAATGGTACTTGCTGAAATTTCAAAATGGTGCCATATGTCATGATTCTATAATTTCGCTACTACTAATTGCATTTTTAGTTGTCACATCAACCTCCCTCAAAAATGCTAACGTGTAATTTAAAAAAAAAAAAAAAAACACTGACGTGAATAGAAACTCGCTAGTCAAACTAGCAAGTTTGACTAGTCAAGGGTCAAAACAACCTCATGCCAGTAATATGTTTCACAATGACTCTATTTTAGTAATATGTTTGTAAAAAAACCCAAAACAGTTAATTAGCCTATGTAAGTCAAAAAAAGGAGAAGCCCTCTTTCTCTCTAGCTTATGTATTTCGTGTCCTGTGTTGTAGACCAAGAAATAGAGAATATAGAATAAAAACAAAAAAGATAAACTCAAGGTTTAGGACACCAAGTAATTCCAATTGACAAATTGATGCTAAAATGTGTTTATTTGGTAAATTATTACCTTAAGTAATTAGATGTCATATTAAAATGATCCTCTATTACATTAAGTCAAGCATAGCTGCAACATGTAAAGCAATTATGAGTTTCTGGCCATTTTGTTCTAACCTGGATATCTACCACTGAATTATCATCTTGGAGAGAATTTTACCTAACCGCTATCATTGGTACAAGGGATTAGTCTCACAACTTTCTTTGTGGGAATTTCTTGTCTAAAGACAAAAATAAATGAATAAATAAATAAATCTTCGTTTATAAATCAAACCTAAACATTGAAAGTAAAAATTGCATATATAGTCACAATTAAATGTGACACTGTTGGCTTACTAAAGAAGAAATTTGCTTAAGCGGACATTATCTATGCTGCTATGTATTGTTGATATATCTCATCTTTCTCTTTAGAAGAAAATGAAAAATCCCATGGATAAGTGCCATTTTGGGTTGCTATAAGCTCACCACAGGATGTTTAGCTATATATGTCTATTATCTACTTTGGGGATTTTCTGAAATTTAATTTATTTCCTTTCAGTTTTCGGATTTCTTAATTTGACTTGATAGATGGAAACTAGCAACCCAATTATTACACAGATGCCGCTTTCTAGGTAGAAAATTCAGAGAGGGACAATCTAAGGTAGTTTGTCATACTTACTCATAAAGTATTCACTTCTAATGCTTTAAAGTAGGTTGAGGGTCCACTAGTTTTCTTATTAATGTCTACATTGGTTTTTTTTTTTTTTTTTCAGTTTCTTTTCCCTAAAATTTAGTCAGGTCTCAAATTTAATTAAATAAGTTACATCTAGGTAGTTATCTGATGCTGAGATCTTGCTGGGAGAGTTCAATTGCGAAATCATGTATAGGATTTAATCTCACCTTTATTTTCAAGATTTGTGATCATGGTTGTTGGAAACTTTTAAAGTTTGGTGTGAACTCAAGTCTAGCAAGTTCTATAACATGTGACCTCACGTGATTGAGATTGATCACCCCTAACCTATTTAACTAGTGTGTCCTCCTTTAACCATTTAGCTAGATTCGCGGAGAAAGATTTAGATTATGTTATTCTAGGCTCAGAAGCTCAAGACCCATAGACTCTTGGACTGGTCATGGCACTAGGTCAATCCTATAAGTGTGAATTGTGGTCTTAGATTGGCTCTACAAGTGTACGTTGGCCCATGAGAAAGGTTGGGCTAGACACAAAGTTTGTTACTCGATCAACCATATGTTGTTTGGTTCTTAGTCAGACGATCCACAACCCTTAAGCGCTAGGCTAGAAAACTGTAGGCAATTATTCAGTCGAACGATCCATATTCATCAAGACCTAAGCCTGAAAGGTGTTGGTGATTAATTAGTCGAGCGATTACACTCGAGAACAAACTCGCTAGAAACTCCTAAAGTTCAATGTGAACTCAAGAGTCTAATGAGCTCTACAATGCGTAACCTGGAGTGACTAATCTCCCGCAACCATTAATAATGTACTAGGGTGGATCGATCATGACATTAGGTTGGTCCTATAAGTCAATTATATGGTATTAGGTCGGTCCTATAAGTGTCGATTGTAGTATTAGATTGACTCTACAAATGTAGGTCAGCTCACGAGAGAGATTGGACTTGACATAATATCTGTTACTATACCCGGTGAGCTATATATGATCTGGGTCTCGATCAAATGATCCACAGTCCCTCAAGCGCTAAACTTAAAAGGCATAGGCAATTATTCGGTCGGACAATCTAATTTGAAAATGGTTAACTTTATGTTATTTAATGAATGGTCACTCACTTCACTAGGTATATAAGGATTTAATTTGGATGCTGCATTTAGGCATACTTCTCAAGCTTAATGTGTTACGTCAATAAGTTGCAGAAGTGATTTTTGATAAAGTTGAAGCTTATGAAGCCTAATTAGTTATTGAAGCGCTGTATTTACTAGGAATTGACATTTAATTAAACACCATGTTTTCGAGGTTGTCATTGATTGAATGTAAAGTTAATTTTCTTTTGAATTGGGCATTAATTCTCTTGTTACAGAAGATATTACATCAAAACTTTCCCTTTTGGGTTCATGTTTTCTCATGAAAAGAGATGTTCATTATATATGCACAGAATACTATTAGGAAATATGAGTAAATAAACTAGCCAAAAAAAAATGAAGTAGAGACCAGACAGTACGTATGAAGAAATCTTATTCTCATAGTCGCACCTGTAGCAGCTTTGGTGGTTGCACGTTGTGTGAATTAGCTTTTTGTCTTTTTCACAATTTTTAAAGCATCCCTTGCTTTGGTAGTGGTTTTTTTTTTAATAATTTATAAACATTTCTAATAAAAAATAATTAATTAATTAATACTTCTTCAGTTCTTCTGTCCCAAAATATCTATGGCCTAAACTATTTTAACAGAAATTAAAGAAAGTTATTAAATAATTATTAATATATACTTCTTCATAGTAATGCAATTGTAATTTCATTGAAAATACTAAGAAATGATAATAAAATTGAAAAAAATTAAATTCTTAATTTTCTAAATTACTCATGATAAAGCAAAACAAAATTTATTCTCTAAAATAAATTTATAAAATGGAATTTTTTTTATGCAACAGTAAATACTAAATAAACAAACAAAACATGGAAACTAATGAACTTTTCAAAATGTTTATATGGAAGTTTATTTTTATTATTGTTTATTCTTTTAATGAACAAATTAATGAAGTTTATTTTTAAAATTGAAGTTTATTTGATAACTCTTCAAGCTCATTGGTTAAAAAAAAAGGCAACATTTCTTCTTTTGAGACGTTTACAGGCCTCGTTAATTTGCCTTCCCTTTCAGTTCATGAAGTTCTGGATGACACGAGGCACTAACTGTTGTCACTCCTAAGCATAAAGAACTGAAAATATAGTTTGAAAGGAAATATTGGATATTTTCTTGTTTATAGGTACTCAATTCATGCATCAAATGTCCACGTCAATTTATTGCTGAAATTGGACCATAGAGAAATGTGGATTCACTTTCTCTAGCAAAAGGACAAGCTAGTGGGCACCTCATTTTCACGGCGTAACCTATAATGGATCCATTGAAGTTTGAACCAATTTTGCCTTGAATTATTGGCTACGCCTTTGTTCTGTCTCTACCAGTATAATGCCTCCACAAAGTTGACCAGTTCCCCACCTTTTTCATAAGTAACTTACATGTCAATTTTGGAGAATGCATGATGTATGGAGAAGATTTCTGATGTATATTTTAGACACAAAATATCATGAATAGATAATATTATGTACAAATATTTTAATGATATTGAATGTAATTTTTTAATCAATGTCTCTAGGGCAATAACCAGTAAAGCTGTATTATATAAATAGTCTAATTTTATATTTTAATTCCTGTTGCTCTTACGTAAATATATGTGTACTAATTGTAGCATAATTATGCATTGGGGATGGCTAGGGATTCAAAACAATCCATGAACTTAATGGACCCAAACTGATCCTATCCAATAATAATAATAATAATAATTAGTTTTTGTCATCAAACCGGTTTAAATTTAATTGTGTGAAACAGAAGGTATTTGGTTCACATATCAAGTTTCATAACTCAAATTCAATGAAACCTGAACCAAACTAAGTATGCGCATCTATACTTTTGTAATTTCTTTTATGCTTAACTATGCTTTTAATCTCACAAATTTGGGGTAAATTCATTTTTGGTCTCCCTAAATTTAAAAGTATTTTTTTTAGTCCTTGTAATTTAAAAAAAGCATGTTTTATATAGTCTTTTTTGTTTAAACGCAATTAGTAAATCTGTTACACAAAACCCACCCAACAATGTATCTGTCAATGAAAACATCACAACGAAAGAACTATCAATGATACTGTAGGTAGGTTTTAAAAGACTAAAAACAACTTTTTTTTTTAAATTAAAAAGACTAAAAAAATTACTTTTAAATTTGGAAAACCAAAAATAAATTTATCCCAAATTTAAAGAACCAAAAACATATTTAAGTATTTCTTTTTAAGTCATATTCTATTTTCGATCAAAACATTCTTGTATTCAAAGTTTCGACTCCAACTCCTTTTTGTTTTTTCCTTTATTCTTGGTCCTATTCCGTTGATCTATTATCAATATCTCACACCATTCATTCTATTGATTGTTGTTCTTTTCACTTATATGTGCTTGTTTGGTTTGTTCTTATAATCTTATCATTAGAAGTTCTTTCACCTCTCTAGTTAGAACAATAAATCTCAGAGTTGTTTTAATTTTTTTTAAGTCAATATTTTAGATGAATTTAATTTCTAAGTACTATTAATGTAAAAATTGTTATACTATCAACTAATTAGAAACCATTTTAAGAATGTATAGTAATTATTATAAAAGTCAATAATCTTACGACTACTTCCAATCTAAAACTATTGATATTTAAGGTTAATTAAGGACTATTTAATACTACTGATAAACTATTATATTTAGTCTAAAATACCTTCATTTAATAACTATTGTAGAAGTAGTTGTTTGAAAATAACAATTATTAAATAGTAGTATATGTTGAAAAAAATAATTAATGAGACTTGAAATTTGTAAAACATCAATAATTTTGGAACAAAAAAGAAACATTAAAACATTAATAGTTTTGGGCTGGAGGTAGTATATATAACAATCTATGATTACATGATAAAGTAAAAAAAAATTACACTATCAATATATTTAAATTAAATTTATTTTAGAATTGGGTATTAAAACTCCTTTGTTGTCATTTTTTATTTGTGATTTGTAATAAACAGTTGTTGAGCACGATCAAAAGAAAACAAAAAAGGTTGTGTTGTGGACTAAATTGTTCTCTTTAAAATGTTTTGCAGCTCTGCCTGAATTGTGTAACAATGTACAAACCCATTGTTCCCAAGATAAAACAACCCTCCAAAACTGATTTAGGGCACTCTCTGTACAAAACAGAACCAAACAAATAAATTAAACACCTATAAAAAAGCTCAAAACTGCTTGAAATCATAAATGAAAAAAACACAATTTTTAGGAAACAACTCTTTCACTGTTTCAATTTTTTTTTCTACTTCTATCATATCTTAGGAACCACGTTTTTATGGCATGAAAACCATAATCATTAACATAAATGGTGTTAAAAACTATTAAACCAAATTAATTAGCTTAATTATTCACTCAAAAGGTGTTAAAAACCATTAAACGAAATTTTTTTAACAAATCATTCAACATAATATTAACTTTAAAAAAAAAGTTTTTGACAAAAATCAAAGGCCATTGGAGTTATGACCATTTTGTGCGTGTATAAATTTGTAAACATTAGCATTTTCCTTTTTTACTGGGTTCAATGCATTTTTAACAATCTTTTTAGAACCGGGGCCGATAATTCAATTATTCAAGATATTAATTCAAAATTCAATGATTTAACCGTGATTGAACCACTATTAATAAAATAATAATAATAATAATAAAATAATACATAAAATAATATTAAAAACATAATATACTTAAATATATTTTAAATATCTGTAAATATAACCCCGTTTGATTTTAGTCCTTACAAAATGTTTTGATAATTTTGTATTTCTAACATTTTATTAGTGTTTTCTTTTAGTTAACTTGAGTTAGTTTATTGATAACATAACTAATAAAGTGACATCAGATTAGGAAGGGCACATATCTAATTACATTAAAGTTGAGCTGAAAGACACCCAATACTTGGGTTTAAAGTTAAAATTTAGACATCGACCAAATTCACCAGATTGTTTCACCACCAAACCGAGTTTTTGACACGGTACCACATCCACCACCATCATGCGCGTTTGTCACAGTTTCACCCAAAAAACCATAGAAGGCAGTCCACCGACAAGGCATTCAACCATCCTGCATCAACAACATGTCATCTTTTCTAGGGAGGACAAAGCAACCAACGCCAACGCTAATCACGCTCTCGTTCTTCTTTCCTGATTGGTCTCTGAAACTCAAGTAAAAAAAACACAATTCCAGACAATAAGTTTTTAAGGCTCTCTTAAGTACAAGTTCAAAAAAAAAAAAGTCACAATTTGGACCAAAATGAAAGAACTAATTCAATTGGACTTAAAGGAAAAATATTATAAAATGAAGTCTCTCATTATATGGAATAAAAAAAGTAAAGTATATATAAATAAGGTAATTGTGTCTAAAAATTGTCTAGATCTTTTTTAGACCAATTCTCACACTTTACACGATCCACTAAATCTACACTTCTCATGTGGGCATGTGTAAAAAATCCAAAAATCTTCCTTTTGGCAAAGGCGAGATTGGTCGCAAAGTTGATTTATCGGTGTTGTCATTAATGTTCCTACCGTTGTAGTGTTTAATGTAGAAGAGGATGATGGATATGAGAGAAAACATGGTGGCAAAAACGCACATCACCATAACTATGCTTGGCTAGCATGGTGGCAAGGACGGGTTCTCCGTAGAGGTGGAGTAATGATGTCATCACCATCATCGAGATTAGGAGTTGGGGGTGCGTTTCTCTATTCTTTGCATATGTAAAGAATAGAATGAGAGTGCGGAGGAAGAAGAAAAACGTTAGGTTAGAGGAAGCTCTAGCATCCATGTGTGAGCAAGTGACGGTGGTGGATGTGGTTCTGTGTCACGAACCGGTTTGGCGGAGAACCAGTTTGATGAATTTGATTGAGTTCAAAATTTTAACTTTAACCTCAAGTACGGAGGGTCTTCTAGCTTCATATAATTAGACATGTGGCCTTCCGAATCTAATATGGCATGAAATGTCACTTTATTAACCATGTCAGTAATAAACTAACCAAGGTTAACCGTAAGGACTAAAAAAACACTAATAAAATGTTAGGGACCTAAAACTTTCAAAACGTTTGTAAGAACTAAAATCAAACAAAACCATATATACAAGGACTTAAAACATATTTAAACCAGCATAATATCACAACTTTATAATACTAAAAGCCAAAAATAAAATATAATTTTATAGGTTTTTAACATTCAAAGTACACATAAAAGCTCAAATTAAATATATTATAATACTTAGGTCTAAGTTTCATCAATACACAACAATATTTATTAACAATAACAAGTTTGCATCTAAAATAAAAAAGAAAATGACAAATACTTTAGGTTAATTTTTTTTTTAGAAAAAATAAAAATGATATTGTATTAAGCACTGGTTTTTAGTCCTTATAAAATTAGCCAAAGATGACAAAAAGGATTAATTCAACTTAATCCAATCCATATTTAACGCTCAAAAAAGGGGTTCGGTTGGGTTGGATTCATTTTGAAAATGAGTTGAAAATCTCAACCTAACCCAACCATTGTGAGTTGCGAGTTGGGTTAGGTTGACTATCAAATTTTTTTAAAAATAAAAAATGTTATAAAAATGGGTGACTCATATGTTGACCCAACAAAAAAATAAAAAAATAAAAATCATTCAAACATAAACATGATGTTACAATTAAAAGAATGTTATCATACTAAATTGTAATTGTTTTCATACAAATGCTTTCTAGAACCTACATGAGTTAATAAATGTAGTACAAAGAAAAAGAAAAATGATTGACATAAAATAAAAGATGCAATATATATATATTTTATACATATAGCATTTATTATCACAAAATCAAACTTAAGCCTATCCAAGAGTTACACTTGCAATTCATCATATTAGAGTGATATGATAAAAACTCAAGCACAAGGTCATGAAAATTACTACAATAATACTTTATTCTTTAAGGCTACAATTCTATCATTTAAAAATTGAAATTAATTAATCCATTGGAATTGAAGAATACAAGAATTGCAATAAAAAAAATAACCAAACAATTTATCAAAATATCTATATATTTCACTCATGATGATAATTTCTTAATAGTCTACAAAATATTATGTACAACAAACAAAGTCAAACTTGATGGGTCAACCTAACCTATTCCTTGACTTGCTGGGTTAGCAAGTTTTGTAGCTTGATGGGTTGAATTATATAAGCCACTCAACTCATTTTGACAGGTTAAATAGTTAACATGTTGAATTTAACCTATTTGTCATCTTTGTATAAAATATCATGTATACTTTTAATCCTTGCCATTTTTTTCATTAACAATATAATCCTTGCCTTTAAATAAAAAAATTAAACACCTTTAATCCTTATAAATTGTGATTTTATTGTTTTAGTCCTTGAAAATATAAGGACTAAAAATTTTAGGGATTAAAAAGAAAGAATCACAATTTTATAGAGATTAAAAGTGGTTAGAAAATTTTTTACGTCAAAGATCAAATTAACGATAAAGACTATATTATTAATGGAGAAAAATATAAAGATTAAAAGTTATCTACTAAAATTCGATAAACATTCAAATGAAAAGTGACGAATTCTCCTATGGATCCCTTGTCCACATGGTCTACGATGAACCACTTTCGTTTACTCGGTATAAGAGATTTTATTTTTTTAATCTTTTTGTCCAAAAACTTTATTTAAAAAATATGAATTGACGTATTTTTCCTTTATAAGATAACAATACTCTTGATGGAGAAAGGCAATGCCACCACCACTCCCTTTAATAAACCTGTCACGCTAAAGGAGAAAAGCAGCGCCACTAGCACATCGCGTCATTATATCTCGTTCCCCTTTGGGAGGATCAAGAAATGCAGGCAAAAACCAAAAAACAAACATAAAATCATAACAACAACAAGGAGAAAGGTAGAGCCACTGTGTCGTGCAGGAGAACCACTCCTTTTGGTAACCCCATCAAGCCGGAGGAGAAGGGGCAACACCTTCTCAACCTAAAAAACCAAAACACAAAAAACAAACATTAAATCACAACAACAACAACAAGGAGAAAGGCAATGCAACCACGTCGTACTGGAGAACCACTCCGTTCGGTAATCCCTTTGTGCTGGAGGAGAAAAGTAGGGCCTTCTCAACCTAAAAAACCAAAAAAATTTAAAAATCACAACAATAAGCAACAAGAGAAATGTTTCGTTTCATTTGGAACAATTCGAACTAGTTGCAATTAGATTTGGTGGTTTTGCAATTACACATTGATGATTTTGCAAGGGTGGTGATCAAGGGTGGATTAGAGGTCAGTGACGTGTGATTCGAGATTGGAGAACTCAATGGCAAGGGAGAGGTACTTCTGCTAGATGAGGGAGCAATTCTCCTCGTAACCACAGTGGCAGCAACGACGACCTTGGTGCAGACGGTGTCAAGCTCGTGGAAAAGGCTACAAATGAAGGTGTCAGCCTTTGTTGTCACGACAATGGCGTCAGCCTTGGTGCAAAAAGTGTTAAGCTTGTGGAGGAGGCAATAGATGAAGGTGTCAGCCTTGGAGGCCACTGATAGTAGCATTGTTAGAGCACAGAACGAACTCCTCGACGGAGTGGAAGAGAGGCATCGCGTGTGTCTTTGGTATCCTAACTTCAACTGAGATTCCTATTAACTAATATGGGTAAATTTGTAAACAACATTAAAACTTAAAAAGAAAATTCAAAAAATAATAATTGGAGCTATAGGTAGCAAGTAACTCATCCTAGCCATTAAATATTACAGCAATAAATCTAAAAGTTAGAAGATCATAGACCACCATAAACTACTTAATATAATGATTTGTCGTTCGAGATGTCGATGAATAAGATGTATTTCTATTTATCGACAATATCTTTTGCTTCGTCCAAGCAAGATCTAAAGTATTTGCCTTATTGGATCGAATGCCCTTTGTTGTGGGTTACCAACCCACTGTTAGTACTGAAATGGGTTATTTACAAAAAAGAATTACTTCTACCAAAGAAGGGCCCATAATTTCGATTCAAGCAGTTTATGTACTCGCAGATTATTTAACTAATCTTGCTCTTGCTATGACATTTGCACATTTAAATGCTAGTAGTGTACTATCAAGAGGGTGAGTCATGAAAAATATGCTATTTTAATCTATAGGTTCTAAAATCTTATTAAACCCTTTTTTAATTGTAAAAAAATAAATTTAAAATTTCTTTTTTCCTATATTTAGGGCCTGTGTTGTGACAAGGAGAAACCGTTCAAAAACATCAATTCCAAACTCCAAAGTGCTTTGCAAGGCCAGAAATAACTATGTCATTCTTTTGGCTTCTTGTGGTCCCATCTGTCATCTTTCACTGTGAAATACAGTTCTATTTCTATCTTTATGGGCATGTTAATGATGGTTAACTTCGATGTTCAGATATTTGTTTTATTTAATATTTATGCCCTTTCACGAATCTGATTTTCAGTACTAAAGTTTAGACTGAAGTACTTTCCCTTCCTTGAAGAAGGAAAAAAAAAGGAAAAGAGCAAGGATACTTGGATTATGGAATTGGAACCTACTCCTACGAAATGGCCAACAACCACATATGCTAGTTGCATTTGATGAAGTTGAAGTACAATTCCTTTTATTCACAGGATATCCAACAAGTCAAGCTGCTTGTTTATAATGAGAAGTCGAGAACAATACGGGATTCAAGCCATAATATATTTGGGTCATGCATGCATATATTTGTGATGTGAAAATTATACATGATGTGTATAATCAGGTGAAGAATTTGGCCAGACATATGCTTAATTGGATGTTAAAATCATGAACATGAGTCTTCGAGAATTGTGGCTCTGCAATTTCATATAAAGATTAATCAGCCAAAACGAAAAGTGGTTATATTGAATCTTCTCCCACTTGCAAAAAATTAATTCTGGCTTTCGTGAAAATGAGTACATATGTCATACTTCAAAATGTTTAATAACTCATGTTTAACAATCATAATTATATGATGTCACGATCGAGTTAGCTTAATGTCATGTACTAAGGGAACATTTGATATGAAAGTGATATATGATTTTCTTATAAACTCTTTTAAATTTATTTCAATAAATTTCATAATAAAACTTGTTAAATTAAGTTTTTTAATTTATTTCAATAAATTTTATGGTCCAACTTATGATATAAGCTCTCTATAATAATTTGACACATTTGATCGAATCTTTCACTTATACTAGTTTTAACTTAAGTTTGATTATCAGATTTTCCTTGTTGGTAGGTGATATATAAATTTTACTATAAATTCTCATTGAAGTTGGTAGTCTTTCTATAATTTAAACCTTTTGTTATATATAAAAAAAAGCTCTCTATAATAAGTTTTGGTTAAATTTTTTATTCAAATTAAATAGAATCTACTTATATGCACTAGTTTGCTGATGAATTTAATTTTTTGGAATCTATCCTACTTCAAATCAATGCAAACTGAAAAAAATAAATTTCTATTTTTTTTAGTGATGAGAAGCATATCTCTATAGTTTTAGAGAATGGATCTTCTTTATTGGAAAAAAAAAAATTGATTATGTCAAATGTCACAATCTCACCATTTATTTTTTTAAACTCAATTTTAAAATAAAAGTATATTATATTGATAAAATTTAATAAAAGACTAGAATCTCATGCACTGTAAAGTCACTACAAAAAATTCATTCCCATAGTTTTCTCCCTACAATTAAGTTGAAATTGACTCAGGACATCTTGTTTTTTTTGTTTGCACTAAAAATATCTCCCAACTGATAGTCTGAGACTAATCTTTTCAAGATATAGAAATCACTAAAATGAGTTGTGCTTCTTCCAACAAAGTCTTCTCCATTTACATGATTAAGAATCCAACCCTTGACAATATGTTTATAGAACCCAACTATCTATCAACTGCGCTGAATTTTGTAAATTCTCAATCAATTAATTCAAAGTAAACATGCAAAAAGAATAGAGTTAGAGAAGAGTGCACTAAGATTTATACTGGTTCACTCACCAATTATGACCTACGTCTAGTTTCCAAGCAGCACTTGAGATTTCTCCACTATTGATCAAAGTTTACAATGCAACAAGCCTTTTACACTTAAGAAAACCCTCCATAACAACCCATCCCTCAGACGCTTCTCACTATTCACTCTAATCACCCATTATGGATTACACATCGTAGGGTACCACTGGGAATCCACCCTACAAACTTGAGAGAACCCTAACTCTTATAACCTAGGAAAAACCCTTTCCTAGAACAGCTAAGGAAACTTATCCTTGTTCACAAAACAAGCAAGTCAAAAGCTAAAAGCCACTCTCAAAGTGGAGATATTACAAATTGAAGCTCTATATGACTCGCAACCTTAACCAAGCATTAGCTCAAGAGAAAACAGAATTCCCAGATGAATTTCACTCTTGTTATTTTGTTCTTGAAAACTTCTACCTTTTATAAGGATTTTAAGGATTTATAATCATTAAGTTAAAAACCCAATATCAAGGATTTGATTTGTTAAAAGATGGAAAAAGATTTTATTTAATTTTCTATACCATACGATGGTTAGCACTTAAAAGGAGTTTGAAAATTTTCATTGTATTTTAAACAGTGTCATGTTGGAAGAAGTGGACATCGTTTTCAAAAAAAATAGTGTTGACTATTATTGAGAATGAGGTTCAATTAACTTCATAGACAAAGCATCTAGTCCCTTCCCTGAATGGCTGATGTCTTTTCTTTCCATATTCCTCCTACTGTTCTTTTTTTCCTTGAGCTAAGTGCTAGTGTTTGTATTTTTCTCATACATATTGTTTTTTTTTTCCCTGTCACATGACACATTGAGAAGCACGCAGGAGTCCATGATTTGGTCAACTAGGGGTTGGTGGAATGGGAACATAAGGGTTTTTAAGGAGAGTTTTATATTTAAAGTTTAATTTAATATAATATGTTAATTTTTGTTTTATTGATTATAAAATTATTGATTAAAATTTAATAATTAAGTATTTAACTATTTTATATTTAATATATAAAATGATAAATTTATTTAATATACTTTTTAAATTATTAATCTTAAATAAAATTTGAATAATTTTAATTTTAAAATTATTTAAATCAATAGCAAAAATTATAAATATTGTTAATAATATTTTAGAAGCAATATATGTATTTAAAAGATTATACACATAATCTTGTGATATATTTTAATGTTGTTAATGGAGTGTGATCTTCTTTTGTTTACACTTTACACTTTTTGTAATATTGTTATTTTTAAAAATAAATCAGATCTTTAATATTATAATATTGAATAAAATTTAAAATATTTTTAAGATTAATCCAATATATTTTCAATTCATCCTCACTCAAAGTTTTCAATTTTTAAATTCAAATAAAAAAATAAAACATGATTTCATATTCTAAAATTGTTCAAATTGAATTTTAAAGAAGAAGTAAATAAATCTATTTTGTATACAAAATAATCAATATTGTAATAAAGAATGCAAAATAATCAATACAAAGATCTTATCATTAACGTTTTCATTAAAATATATTTTCCATAGATCATACATTTATTCATGAAATTAAGTTCTATCCTAATTTCAATAGTCTAATTTTTTTTTGGAGGTAAAGTCCAAAATAGATACAAAACTATTTTTTCTTAACTTTTAAAAATATATAATAAAATTACACTTAATTGATTGACAACAAAACCTATACACATATCTTAAGACTACATAATCTTATTAACAAAAAGAGAAATATTAGTAATACATTCTCCTAGTTTTTTAATACACTCTGTATTTACTGAAATTTATTAAAAATTGATCACAAAAATTTGTCGTTATCATTTTATTGAGTTCTCACTGATAATTTTGTTGTTTCTAATAAATTTTAACCAATAATAAAGAGTGTATTGTTATCACTCATCAAATGAAAATAATAATAAATAATATATTATATTATAATAATAAATAGAGTAATAAATATTTTTTTAAAAAACATATTTTTTTTAAACCTTAGATAATTCAAGACTTGGGAAGAAAGACTCATTGCTCTTTATAATGGCCACGGTCAAACACTGCTTGGATTTAATTATCTGCATCTGTTTGCATTTCAACAACCTCTTGATGGAAGTGGTTGCAATTTTACATGTCAACAATATCACTAAACTGAGAGAAACAGTTTCATAGTGAAAAAGTTAAATGTATTTACATCATTATCATAGATCTTACAAAATATAATGATATATAATCATGACAAATTTATAATACACAAAATAATTATATAGAGTTTATAAAGCATGTGTACTTAAAGATAAATCTGAATTCGTATTTCGATCCAATTCATAGATGATAAAATAAAGGAAAAATCTTTTTTATTTGACAGTTAGGATTTCCCACAACGTTGTTAAATGTAACAACAGTTTTATAGTCTCGAGATGAGAGTCGTTGGGAACCTCGTATCTGAATACTAAATGAGAGTTCAACTTATTACAAGTACATTCATATTATAAATTCAAATAACAAATATCCATAAAGAAATTTAAAATAACATAATATTAATTTCTATAATCAATATGATTTAATAACCCAAAATTAATTTAATAATTAAATAATGCTAATAAAAAAATCTAACACATAATTCTCTAGAAACAAAATGCTAAATTACAGATGACCATATTACTAAAATCAAAATCAAATGAACATTTTTTTAAACTGAGATTATTAACCTTTTGTGTGAAAAGTGTTCAGCATCAGGAATGAAAGAACTACTTATTTTGGAAATTGAAAATTTTGAATTAGCTAGACAAGTATTTCTTAACCTCTGCTTTATAAGTTATAGATTTTACTCACGAGTGTCTAAAGAAATCAGTGAAAAAAATTAATAAATAAAATATTTTTGTTGAAAATTATAGTAAGAGTACGTTATTTTTGTTGAAAATTAATATTATATTCATCGACTTTTTACAAGTCACAAGATATCACGGGCTCTTTGTGGCAATTTGTCACTAGAATAATTATGCAATAAAGACAGCACATAATTTGCATTAAAGAGATCCGGCACATTATTTAATTTTAGTATAAATCTGAAATGGGACTAACAGCATCCTTAACTACTGAACGGTATTGCGTTACTCTCACCGTCAAATTCTGAAAAAGAAATACAAGTAGAGTGAGATTCATTTTATTTTTAACCTAAGCACCTTTACTTTTATATATAGGGTTGGGAATAGAGCAGGTCCAGGTCCTCCGATCTACGTCAGAATTAAGATAGGTTAGACTTTTTTATAAAATAAATGAAGTCAAGATTTTTATAAAAATTATTTAATTGAAAAATTAGGCTTTAAACCATTCAAAAACTTTTTAAAACCTAATAATTAACTTATTTAAGTAAATATAAATAATATTTTTCTTCTTCTACTTCTTCTTTTTCTTATTATTATATTATTTATAATGTATTAAATTATATATTTATTTATGTTTCTAAATATTAAGCATGTTAACTCATAAATTTATTGAAAGGTAGATTTATGACCTATATAAAAGCCTTATTGCAAGATAAATTATCATAAAAGTTAAATTAGACGTTAAAAATAGGTTTATGCCATACAAACAAGTCAAATTAGACTGTTATAAGGCCTAAGTTACTTATTTTCACCCCTTGTCTTGTATGAGTAGTGTAGCAATGGTTTTATTTTATAGTTTATAGTTTGTTTTACATAAAATTTTTCTTTATTGACATATTAGTTGATTAGCTTATTTTGGGATAGGTTATACTCGACTAAAAGCTTTGATATAAAATAAGCTTTTAAGTAGATTAGCAAGTTAAGTCAGACTTTAAAAAAGTCAAGTCATGCCTTAAAAAGGAGATTTGAATCCTCTACAACATATCTCTCTCCATCCACCTTCCAACCTCTCCATCTCTTCTTCTTTCCATCATTTACTCATTTTCTCTTCATTTTTTTGCTTTAATAATTTTTTCGTTTATACTGTAGAGGCTCAAAGTTGGAGAGAATCTAATCTCCTTAAAAGAAAGCCTTTGATAAATAATAGACTAGGTTTGAGCCTTAATTTTTTTTTTCAGTAGATTGTTTCTATTTAAGCAAAACCTTACTCAATCTAACATATTTTCATTCCTATATATGACAATTATATACTTTTAAAAAGTTTAAGGAAAGGAACCTATAAAAAATAGCATTAAAGATGGTCTCACTATCTTATTTGACAAGTTGTATATTCTAATTTAATAATTTATAATATAAAAATAGATAAACATAAACATCAATGAAATTTAAACTTAAAACCTAATACAAGCTAGGTTTATTCTTAATGGTAAACAATTTTTTCTCTTAAAATTAATTATACACCTAATTTTCTTACGCAGCAAAAAAAATAAAATCACATGTAAATCTTTTGTATAAAAAAATTTATGTCAACATTATTATTACTTGCCTTAACGAGTGAGATTGACTTAAAAATTAAAATAACGAAAGAATGAAACATGTTCTAGTTATTTTTACTCCCCAAAAGAAAGAGGTCTGTTGAGAACAAACAGAGACGGGGCACAAGGTAAAGTAAAGTAAAAGTAAAACAGCTCATCTCACAAGAATTTGATGTAACCTATGTATTCGCTGGTTTTGTTGATACATTTCTTCTTACACACAAAGACAACATGAGTGGTAGAAAGGAGAAAGTGAAAGAAAGAGAGGCGAAAAATCAAAGACTAACGTAACCGTATTTTATTTTTAAATAACTGTTATGCAATTTTTTAGTTTTTCATTATTTGAATTAAATTATTATTTTTATTAAGTATAATTAGTAGTCAATAAAATATTGAACAAATAAATATATAATAATTTAATTTTAGTATATTATTAATATTATTTTATATTCAATGATAATTTTTTAAAGAATATCTTTTATAATAACTATTGTGGTAAAATAATAATTTATTATTAATTAACAATGAAAGCTCTATTTAATGTATGTTGTGTCATATTCTTAAAAAGACTTTTTTGCATATGAGAATAATTTTCCAAGAAAGATGTAACAAGGGAAATAGACAGAACATCAAATCTTGTACTCCTTAAGCTTAAGCAGTTTAAGAAATGTCGGATCTTAAAAATCTGCTGTTTCAACCTTTTTTTTTTTTACCGTTAAGATCTTTTGCCGCCGAAAAATTGACAGCCACTCTCAACCGTCTGATCTAGAAATCCCCAACATCTGCGAGCCACCTCATGCAGTGGACCCCACCAACACCATTCTGATTCTCTCTCTCTAAGAAAAGGGTCTCTCTCTCTCTGCTCTTGTCTGTTCCCCCACCACCATCCTTTGAGTCGCACCAAAGTCACTGTGGTTCCATTCCATCTCTTCACAATTCATGGTTTCTCTTTATTTTTCCTCTGCATACCTCTAAAGTTTCCATTTTTCTGACATGGGTATCTCTTATTTTCTTTGCTTTTCTTAGTTTTCATCTTCTTTCGTTGTCTCTTTGGACTTGTCACGTGTGGTGTGGTGTGGTGTATACCTGACGTGTCATCACTCTTGGGCTTGTTTTGAAGAATCTGTGAAGTGGGGGTGTTTCCTATATGCTGTGGTGCTGCTTCTGTTTTTTTTTTTGCTTCTAGCTTTTGGGGCTTGTGTGTTGTGGTTGCGTGCATCTTGTGTGTGTGTGTGTGTGTGGATTGGTTTTTGGGTTGGAGATGTTGGGTTCAGGTACCAATTTGGTGACCACGGTCATTGGGTTTGGGATGAGTGCCACTTTCATTGTGTTTGTGTGCACCAGAATCATTTGTGGAAGGCTAAGAGGGGGTGTTGAATCTCGGATGATGTATGAGATTGAATCAAGAATTGATATAGAACAGGTAAGCTCAGCTGTGCCTTTTCCTTCCTTCCCCCCTTTTCCTGTGTACTGTTTTTGCTTGTGAACGTGGCTTGATTTTGGGTACTTTGTTCAATTTTTGTTCAACTTTAATGAAACTTTTGTCAAAATTGTAATCTCTATTTTTTTTTGGTCATGACTTGTAGGTTATTGTTCTGATCCGGTACTTAGTGTATGAGGAATGAGGATAGTTGCAACTTTCTGTTGTTTTTTTAACTTTTGATTCTTATGCAAATGCTGCATTCTATTTCCAAAAGTAAATCTGTGACTTGGGTATAAACTTTCAATCAGATGTAGATTTGGGTATTTGGGTCAATGAATGTGTATACTGCCCCTTAAATTGATTGTCATTTGTCTTGGTAAGATACTCAGATGTATGGACATGTTCTAATCCTACTTCAAGTGTAGACTTTTTCATTGTTAATAACAAGTAACAACAACAACAGAGCCTTGTCCCACTAGGTGAGATCACCTACATAGATCACATGACACCATTTGGCTCAGTTAAAGACTAAATCTTCTGAGATATTAAACACTCATCCGGGGCCGATGCAGCGGCTCTAGCTCATTTGACACAATACTCAAGCCATACAACACATTACTTCTGGGTAACAAGCTAGCATTAACAAAAATCTGTTGTGAGTGATCCAGGTTCGGTATATCAATAAGGTTTATGTTGGCTGCCAAGGGCCTAACACAACCCTCCTCCTTTACCCGGGCTGGGGACTGGCTATGCAACCATGGGCAAAGTTACTTTTTCATTGTTAATATTTCATATAATTTCAAGTTCATGAATTTGAATGTTTCTGGACCCTCCGAATAATGGTTGATCACAATATACTTTGTCTAATCTGTAATTTAGTTTATGTCATTCTGTACTGTTAAGGCTGGTGGCTTTAGATTTTAATTTTTCATTGTTTACTGATAGCCAGAATATCATGTTAATGACCCTGAATCCGAACCTGTTCTGCTTGATGCAATCCCTACTTTGAAGTTCAACCAAGAGGCTTTCAGTTCCCTTGAACACACGCAGTTAAGTTTTAGTCTCTCAATTGTAGGTCATAGAGAACAAGTTCCTCATACTTTCCTTGACAGAAGATTTCAAATTGATACAGTAAATTTCTTACTATTAAACATTGTTCTTTTAGTTTTTGTTATAAATCTACAAGCAGCACTTTGATAGATTAATAAGCTCATGCAAGGAGGAGATAGGCATATAACTGAGTTTGCTTCTACAGGTGTGTGATATGTTTGGCAGATTACAAAGAAAGAGAAGTATTGCGCATCATGCCCAAATGTGGCCACACGTTTCATCTTTCTTGCATTGATATATGGCTGAGAAAACAATCTACCTGTCCGGTATGCCGCCTGCCATTGAAAAACTCTTCTGAAACAAAACATGTGAGACCTGTGACATTTACCCTGAGCCAGTCCCTTGACGAGTCTCACGCATCAGAAAGAAATGAAGATATTGAGAGACATGTTGAGCATACTGCTGCTAGTAACTCTTTACAACCAACTTCAGGAGAATAAGAAGCAAGGCAATGATCTAAGAGAGCAAAAGGGGTTGTTCTGCTCAGAAAGAGAAGAGTGTAGAATTTCTGCTTCTATAGAGGAATGCTTCTAATTATAGATTGGATTCAAATTCTTTGTCTGTAATATGGCCTTCATATTCACTTGGTGGTGTAAATATGTTTCCTTTTGTAGCATATGCAGGCCAAGGTTTTGCTGGAATTTCTTGCATACCAAGTTGAAGTTCTTTTGTCCATGGTATCACTTACTCAAGCAAGCACACTACTCTTGTTAACGCTTAACAGATTAAACAAATGTTTGATTACATATTTTGTTTCTTGTACAATTATTTTTCATTAGCAAAATTTTTCTATATAATGCTTCTTGTTCTAATCATAGGATGGATCTACAAAATTTGGAGATATATATATATATATATATATATATATATATATATATATCAGTATGAAAGTAATAAAAAATTCATAATTACATGATTTAGAATAAAATATTGAGTAAATTACATTGATATTTCAAAGATTTTGATATTGCATATAACTCTTATGTTTTTAACGTTTACAATAACCTCTTTTGTAGGAATACATTGTATAATGTTTTTTAAACAATCAAAAAAACTTAATGTAATGTATAAGGAGTATTAACGTAATATTCATTAAACAATTAAAGGAGTTAGTATACGAGTAAAAAAGAAAGGATATTGGATGAAATTTGATGAAACTTCAAGGGGTGTCAGTATAAATTATCATGTTGTTTGATACTTATTGAGAGGCATGGTTGTTATCTATATTTGTTATTTACATTTTTGAATACTTTTAACGTATTACATAATTTAACCCACTAGGTCAGCCTAGTAGTGGGGGGTTTGGGATGGTATGTACAAAGTCCTAGGTTTTAGCTTTGTTGTTGTCATTGTACAAAAAAAAATGTATTTCATAATTTTTATTGTTCAGAACTAGAAAAGTGCATCTGATAACTGATTAAGCAAACATTTCTCCCATTTATTGCAGATCAAATTTTATAATATTTATGGCAGAAATTTCTTTCATTTATTGCATTTGCAACGGGTTATACCAAATATATCTTCAAAACGGCTGGAGGTCCGCTGCAGCTACAACAATAACTGCACATTGAAATATTATACCAAATATATCTGTAAAGCTATACATTGAAGTATTATAGAGAATTCAAAGAGAAAATTGTTTTTCTTGTCATAAATTATCCTTATGTGCAAGATAGGGTCCTCTAAGTAACGTTGAAATGAGAGCAAACCAATATGCAAAAACTTTGAGACCAGGAATTCAGGCACAAATGTTAAATCTGTAAATTAAATTACCAAACTTAATGCTACATCATCTTGCAAGTTGTAACTATGATCTATCCATGTGAGCGGTGGTATCTTAGAATCTTATTTTTTATATGAAAATGAGCTACCTACTGGAGCCTAGAGAGCCATTTTTCATGTGGATGTGTTGGTTTGTGGTCGTGTTTGTCTAGCTGAGTGTCAATAATTCAATATGCTACTGCGTGATTGTTTAAAGTCATCTAGGTGACCTAGGTCAATTCTAACTTCGGTTTGTAGTACATAAATGAAAGCAATAAAGATGGAAGTTAAGGAAGTAGTTTAATAGTTTCAATGTAAAGGATGCTAATCAATAACTGGAAAATACACCACGACCCCTAGTATTAGAGGCAAGAAAAGTGCTAGCAACACATTCTCTAATGTCATTTCCAATGCAAGTTCCTTAAGTGGGTTCTTACAATAAGAACCAGTTATTATTTTATTACTGCATCGGAGAGGAGTGACATGAACTCTATATGTAGAACCAGTTCTTGTATAAGGCCATGTCCAACCATAGAACCAGGATGGGGTTCTTAAATTACTTTTTGTGGGCCCTTTTATGCCATCTCAGTTTTAAGAACAAGAATCAATTCCTACTCCAACAATTCTCCTTACAAGAACAATTTTTTCACTCTTTCCTATGCGACCACCTCCTAACCCCTTCCCTATGTTAGAAAAAATATTTTTTATTCACAAGCTACAGGGTGGCTTCCAGGTCAAACAACTCCAGTGCAGAGAAAAATTAAGAACAGTTCTTATGGGTTAAGAACCCATGGAAGAACAAGCATTGGAGATGGCCAAGAACTTAGAAGAACCAAGTTCTTGTTTGAAAATCAACAAAAAAAAAATGTGAGGTAAATAGTGGAGAAGGGACCCATAAAAATAAGATAAAAATTTAGATTTAATTTTACCATTGGAGTAAAAAACAGTGTGTGTTCTTAAATCTTAGGTAGGAAGAAATGACCTACAAAAAGTTAGATAAGAACTTAAAATGGGTTTTATGGCTAGAGATGCTCTAACACACTTTTTTATAACACATTTTATTATTGGTTAAAATTTATTGAAAACAACAAAATCAAGAGAATCATTAAATGACAACTGAGACCTATCAAAAATTATAATTTCTAATAAATTTCGGCTAATAATAGAGAGAGTGTTCAAAAAAGTGTATTAGAAAATGTATTGCTATCATTTCTCTTTTAGAGGCAATCAAGCATATATAAAGTTCAAACTTAAAACCTTATCTAAAGAAAATTATACATGTATTACTTGAACTTAACCATTTGTTGATTAATAAAAGAGGTGTAACATGAGAGCTTCTCACAAAGGTACTCATCCTAATATTACTTTTGCTAAAGCATGCTTTAGTTTTACTATTGAATTCTAACGGGATCCAATGCATTAGTTTTAATGGAAAATGTTAGTGGCATTATCTATGACATAAATTCAGTTTTGGATAAATTATAGTAAAAAAGTTTGAGTCTCCTTCAATTTTTTCGAGAAAATGTCCAGCAAATACAAAATGAATTTTTCTCTGGTTAATTTTATTTATTTTATTTTATTTTACAATGGTTTCTTAAGCATTTCCCCCCATCATTTTTAATTTCTGGGTTCTCTGCGACATTGCAATATTCATATTGCATAACTTTGTGATCCTCGAAACAGTTTAGAGGGACATTGCTGTGTTGGGTTTGTAGGTTCATTCTATAACTTACTTTGTGGTGATATAGTTAGCTACACAGGTAGGTATGAAGAATTCAGAATTATCTTGCATCACAATTTCCCTTTCTAAATTCCTGTCTCATTTTTTATTATTTTTTGAAAAGAAAGTATAATAGTAAGCAGTTTTTGAAGCCTAAATTGATGACAGTTGGACTAAAATAATCTGTTGGGTTAAACATCTTTCTAGCCCTTTTAAATATGTTAAAGTTTGCTTTTAGTTCCTCTTTTAAAAAATGTCAATTTTTAGTCTTCCATTTTTTAAAATGTCACAATATATCTGTCAATTGTAACTAACAGTGGTACAACTTATGATGGTTTAAAATATCATTTTTGTCCATTTAAAATCTTTAAAATTTAAATGTTAAAGTTAATATTTATCGGCTGTTTTTGACCGCCACAACGCATCGCCGACCCCTCATCCATTGCTTTCCCCTTCCCTTCTCTTTCTCGCCCCTCACCGACGCCCCCCTTCCCTTTCCTCTTCTCCCCATTCTCAATTCTTTTTTTGCGACTAGTGTTTTCAGTCGGTGTCGTCATAAGTGGCAATATAAATCCAACTTATTTCAATTTTCCCCCACCACCATCGCACCAAATAAAGTGTTACAATTCATTTCTTGAGAACCAAACTTGAACCGAAACTACATACATAATCATAAATTCATAATCATGTAGAAGAGAGCCAATGATGCCTTTTTTTTTTTTTTTTCCTTTCTATGGTAACCAAGACTATAAGTAAATCCACACTTTCACAGTCTCGCTTACGGTGTGCTATACTGCCATGCTTGTGCGAATTATATTTTGAAAGAAAAGCCTTAATTGTGCATTTTGTTACCTATTTTTTATAATTTTGTAAATTTTGTTATCCAATTATTTTAATTACACATTTTGTTACTTAATTTTTAAAATTTTTCACATTTTGTCACTCAATTATTTTAATTGCACATTTTGTCACGTAACTTTCAAAATTATGCGCATTTTGCCACATCAACGGTCAACTAAGGAGTGGCAAAATAAGCAAAATTTTGAAAGTTAAATGGTAAAATGTATAACTAAAATAATTGGGTGGTGAGAAATTTTAAAAATTAGGTAACAAAACGTGCGATTAAAATATTTGAATGACAAAATTTGTGAAATCATAAAAGATGAATGAAAAAATGTGCAATTAAGCCAAAAATAAAATTCAAAAGTAAGAAGAAATAAGACAGGCAGTGAAAGCAAAAGAGGGTAAGAAAAATACGATTTGCAATCGATATCGGCATTCTCGTGGCAGAGGTAGGAGGGAACCTTACGATCGGAGCGAGAATCATCTCGGAGCTGTAGTTGTCGATCCTCACGTCATCGAACATCTTCATCGCATGTGCGCCACTGGAGGAAGTGAAGACTGAGACTGCAGCAACGGATTCATCGGCGATGCGAAAGCGATGAAACGGCGTTGGTGAGAGCATGGAAGAAAAGAGGGTGGCTGTCGAAAACCGCTGATAAATATTAACTTTAATATTTAAATTTAAAGATTTTAAAACACAAAAAATTATATTTTAAACTGCCACAAATTGTATCATTGTTAATTATAATTGACGGAGTTAATAAGAGAAATATATTGTGATACATTTTAAAAAATGAATAACTAAAAATAGACGATTTTAAAAAGAGAAATTAAAAGCAAATTTTAAGATATTTAAAAGGATCAAAAATATGTTTAACCTAATTTGTTTCTTTTCCCCTTTTACTCAAAATCTTGGTTGGTTATGAAATCAGAGGTTCAACTTAAAATCTTATCCCTGCTAGTAAACTTAGAGTGACCTCAATATGTTCCTATATTTTTTAACCAATCTTTTTAGTTGTACGTGCAAGACTGAATCATATGATACAAAATGAATCATGCTAGACAACTGTTGGGATACCTACACCATCACATGACAGTAGAGACCAATTTTATTGCTGTTTCGGGTACTTTTTTCCCTTGGAAAACTGAAACTTAATACAGAATTTTCACATAAATTTATAAACGATCCTAAAATGTTGCAAAGCAATCAATGTCCAATGTTGCACCATATTTGTCTGGTGGTCTCCTCTTGCCTTTTTCTTGGTCAGTTAATAGTTTTTATACTGACAAAGACAGTGCTGTCAGAGCATGTGGAACGAAGTTAAGAACCACCAGTAAATTATAGTGATTTATTTCCTTCTTTATTTATTAACACATAAATGCCAAAGAAGTAGAATTTCTAATGTTTAACTCTACAAACAGTCTTCAAAATTAAAGCAGATTAAGGACAATAGTTGGTTGGCATTAAACTGGGGTTGGAATAAATTCTACAGTGGAATTTGAAATTTGTTCAAATAAAAAAATTATTACTTCTTCTAAGTTCTAACTCGATCAAAAAGTAAAAACTGGATTCACTAGATAACACTTTTTTTTAATCTTTTTAAAGAATTAATAAGTTCAAAAATAATTTTATGATGAATACTAACCACTGTCCTAAGAAAATTGATTAATGAGTTAAAAACGAGAAGTTTGTATTAAAAAGTGTTAATAATATATATTTACTGTAATTTTTGATGTATTCTAACATAATTTTAATATAAAAAATGATTGGTTTCTTAAACATTGGTTGTTAAGACCTAATTTTATTTTGTCAAAAGAATTCTAAGTAAAACGAAAATTTATTGCAAAAAAGTAAAAAAGTTTTACTATTATTGCTTTATTAAATTGTAAAATAAATTAAAAGGCAAAGGAATTCTTTAATATCATGTCATATCATATGGTTAGATGATTCTAAGAAAATATGGAACCTTATAGTCTCCTTCGGCGAGAAATAAAACAAAACTTTCTAGGTCAAGACCTTTTTTCCTATAAAAGAAAGACGATCAGTCATTTGCCGCAAGCTTTAATTATCTCATTTTAAAATTAGAAAATGTTATTTGCAACAACATTTTATTTTGTGTAAATATAACATTTTCTTTTTACCCTTCTTTTGTTTTCAAAAAAGAGAAATATTAACAGGATTGTCTTTTGTTTGAAATACGATGGTAAACTTCAAATTTTCTATCTTACACTTTGACCCAAATTTATTCTCATCATCCTAGTATTTTAGGTTTTGGCTAATTCAACCCTACAAACTTATTTTTTAAGATAAGAGTTGTCTCTCACTTGTATACACTACTTTTCTTATCACTAGTCGATGTAAAATCTCTCAACATTAGAACAGGCTCTGGTACCATATTAAAATTTGGATTTGAACTTAACTCAACTCTACAAAACTAGCTTGTAAGGTAAGGGAACCTAATCATCGGTCGATGTGGGATCTCTAACACCTTATGTGATATGTATTATAAAATTTAATCTTAATATACTGTCAATGTGAATTAATTAAAAATCACCTTAAATATAATTTTTAAAATAATTATTATAATAATTAACCATTTTTAATTATATGACAATTCTTGATTAGATCAAAATATAAATTTTTTTTACACTCTCAATATATTTAATTAAATTTATGTGTTATATATATTCACATTTTATAATTTGTTTTAATTAATGTTGCAGGACTGTCCAAAGTTTTATTTGTTTGCTTTATAATAATAAGATTCACGTAAACCACTTATGGATTTACTTTAAATTATGATTTCATTTTTCCCAAAATTAAATCAAACTGTATTATGTTTTTTTTTTTATATGACCAGGTATTTTATGGTTCAAAATTAATATTTAATTGTATCAATAATGATTTACTTTCTTATAGGTAGGAGATGGATGATGAAAAATAAAATTATAAAATGGAAAAGAAATTCTTCTATTGCATAGGTAAATTTTGTAATTTATTTTTTTTAAAAGTAGAATATACTTTCTTTCTTTTATTGATGAATAGCAGAAAGACGTGTGCTGTCATGCTTGTTTGTCCATAATAACTGATGTGTTTGCCATTAAATAACAATTAGTATTTTAGCTTATGAAACAAACAGGATAAGTATTTATTTTTATATAATTAAAATTTATAAAAAATAAATATTTTTAAACATATAAATTATATTTTAGATTTATGATAAATAATTTATAATATAATATAAAGTTATTTTTAACTATTGAAATAATGAAATTTAATTTAGAAATAAAAATAAAAAGCATAGATTGAAAGATATAAGCAGTTAAGAAAATCAAGTATATATATAAAGGTAAAAGGAGAATAGTTTGAGATAATTGAAGAAATTGAACTAATTGTTAAATCAAATCAAATTTGTAATTAAAATTAAGAATTATATTTAAAAAGAATAAAAAAATAAAATAAAATTAAATTTTCAATATATGATATTAGGTTAAGACATGTTTCTTAATAAAAGTTAACAACTCCTAAAATTGTTATTGATTGAGAAAACTCCTAAAAACATTTTTGTTTAGAAGTGTGTGTATGTGTGTGTGTGTGTATATATATATATAATTGAGAGGTCAATGAGAGGGAACCTCATTATTATTAGTAGAAGAAAGGCGCTTCATGTCTGCATTTATATTTTTCGGATAAATATAGAGACAAATGGAAAGTTAAAATAAGAAGAAAAAAAGAGAGAGGAGAGAATAAAGATTGAATAGAAAATGGAAAAATAAAAACAGTTATAAAAATGGGAAGTTGAATGATGTAATGGATGATTTATAACAGCTAAAGAGTAAATAAATCAAAATAAAATAAAATGGTGGAGACGAAGCGGAAGTGTTGCCTTATACATATACATAGAGAGAGAGAGAGAGAGAAAGAGAGACAGATGTATAGATATAGATGTATAAATTATAAATATAGATGATTCTAGAATTCGAACTTCTAATATTACAATTAAAACTTACCTTAATAGCGGTCTGTTTGAGTAACCATAATTAGGTTAACACTATTTTTTAGTTTATGTAAGTATGATAAATTTTGGTTTTAGTCTTATAATTTTTTTGTTAATTTTAATCTTCATAAATTTAGATGAAAAATTGAGAGACAAATATAATTTTTAAATAAATATCACACATCAAAATGATTTGTTTGAATATCTTATTTACTTTCATAGAAAAAAAAAATTTCAACCAAAATGGAGGAATTTTAAATAACACTTTTTCAAACAAAATGAAGGAATTTTCAACCAAATAATATTCAGCTATACCTCAAACAACATTACTTTCGACAGAAGATACTTATGGAAAAAAAAATCTAGAGTACAAAAAATAAAATTCAATTCACCATATTTACAGCAACTACCAAACATGTTAAATCATATATTTTTAATACCTTCTTTCTAACACTTTTTTTAAAATAAAATTTACTCAAAGGAATTGGTTGTTTGTGAAATGTAAAATGTAAATACCCAACTTGAATGTTCATGGGCCAGTCAGATTCCTGGAGATCTCAATTCTCAAGACTGCACCTGGGTGAAAAACATTCAGCAATTCCCCTCCAGTCTGCAACAAACAACAATAGTGTCAGTAACGCCCCAATAAAATAAAAATAAAAACATCATCAACTTCCGCTACAACGCCACCAAAGTACACACACACTCCCCATTATTTACCATCACACACACACCCCAGTTTTGTATTTGGTGTTCCATCAACCACCCAAAAGCAAAAGCTTAATCTTTTCAATGGAAGAGTCCCCCCCATCAATATCAGACCTCATTCTGTCTCTTCAACAAGCCGCTTTCATGGCAAAACAGTTACCATCATCATCCACCTCCAACCCCGCCCATCTCCATCAAATCCACTCCTCCCTCCACCACGCCCACCGCCACCTCTCCGCCTTCCTCTCCGCCCTCCCGCCGGCGCAGCCCGCCGCCGAGTCCTCTGCCACCGGCGAGCCGATGCAGGTGGAGGGCGATGACGACGACGACGACGACGGCGACGGTGGGGGCGATGAAGAGACCACTTCAAAGTGCACCGTTGACAAGGTTGAGGAGAAAATGAGGCACTGCTTCATCAAGAACAAGCGCCCCAAACGGCCCCTGTCGCCGTCCGCGGCGGCACTCGCGGAGGAGAAGCGGGTCTCCGATGAGGGGCTCGTGGGGAGTGTCAGGGACTATGATCCGTATGCTGTGAGGTTGTGGGCGTTGGACCTTGTGTACCAGTTTCATGTGTGATCATGTGTCAGATAGAATAATAATAATAATAATAATAATAATAATGGTGGCGTTAGTTTTGCTTAATTTCTTTTGTTCTGGCTACAGAGTTTTTAGTTTTGTTTTAGGATGATTGGTTACGTTGATGACCATGGCATGGAAGATTTGGGATGTATAGTTAGCTCAGGCTGCATAAATTAATCAAGGGTTATGCTAGTTCTTCGCAGACTTTATGGTTGTGTATAAAAGGAGAGCATTGAGTTGTCTGATTATTTTTTGCAACTTATCATATCATGGTTTCGTGGGGAAAAGTAAAAAATACAAATACAATTAACCACGATACATCATTTTATTGGTTAACTGTAAGTAAATTATTAGTTACGGTTAAGGTTTTAAATTGCAGTTGTGGTTTAATTGCGCTTTTTGATGTTGCAGAAAATTGAGGATAAATGCGGCCAATGCAACCTCAATTGTGGTCGTGTTACATTCAAGGATACTAAAAAAACCTTGGCATGCGGCCAAATTGCGGCCATGTACCCTTTTTTTTAAACCTTGGTTACAGTAGCTAGATGTCCATAATATTCAAACAAAAATGAAAACATATCATCATTTTTCATTTATGACGAGGTAAGCATTTGTTTCAGCTTCAAGAATAGATTGCTCTCATTTACAGTCTCTGTGATTGATTCAGTCTAGTTACACCGCCTCTGGTGGCAGTGAAACTTACAAGCTGTATATTGCACAAGGGAGTCCGGTCTAATTATATTCACAGAATGTACATAATGGTTTGGAGCTGCAAACTTTTTTACAGATATGAGCATGCCCCTGTGCTTGAAACATTAGTAGAAGAAAAACTGCTGGGAATCTAATATATTCCCAATCTGAGATGCCATAGCATGGCTCTCCTTAAAACTTTGGTTCTCTATTTGAATCATGTCTGCTGCGACAAAGAGCCTCATGAGTATGTGAATCTCTAGGGCCTTCTGCTTGAGGTTGATCTTCAATTCCAGAATAATCCAGATTGCTACTCTTTGGCAATCAAGTTATGCAACTTTACAAAATCATCCAATGTTAGTTCCTCAGGTCTTGACTGTAAACATCAGAAGTTCAAATGGGTCAGCAGAATCCTTAAGAAACAAAATACCAAAACTGTTGAAGGTTAGTGAGGGCACAAAAATAAAAACAAAAATTACAAAGAGTTGCTCAAACTGATTACTTACAGTAGCTAGAAGACCTATGCTTGTTAAAGCTTCTTCGATCTCAAGGGATGTGCATATGTGCTGAAGTGACTTGCGCAGCATCTTACGCTTCTCATTGAATGCTGAATTAACCTATAAATATATAGGACTGAAGTGTCATTGAAATGGTGAAAGAGGTGTGTAGCATTATCTTGGTTTACAGTAGCTGTTAAAAAGAAAACACTAGTAAATGGATATCTTCAGCAGCTCATGCATCATGGAATATTTCAGTGTGATTAGACTTAAAATGAAATTAAAGGTGAAGATCCTTGGAAACTCAATGCATGACAGTATATGCTCGGGAAAAGATTACCAATGAGAAGAAGCTTTTAGTGGAAGAAACTTGGGGATATTCTGACGGTAGCTTCAGCTTGAATGAGACAACGGCTGCATCAACCTGCACAAATAAGAAAATGAGTCATGTATTGATAATTTATAATTTATCTGTTCTCAAGTGCATTAAAGCAAAATTCCACAATGAAGATCTTACAGGCACATTTAAGTATCAGATCACATACATTAGGCTGAGGGAAAAAATTGGCTCTTGGGACCTTAATTTTGTACTCTGGATCTGAAAAGGAAAGTCAGAACTTCAGCATAAATTAACCAAATTGTAGGCAATGGCTAACAAAATCTCTGGTTGCATTTTGATACATAAGTAATTCCTTAAGAAACCACATGCAAAGCAGTAAAACCAATATTTTTTCAAGCATTTGCTTCATTTACAGCTTCTTCTGTCATAAATGGCAACAAAGGTTAAGGACATGTCCGAGAGTTCAATCTTTTCTGTAACAGAATCAGTTTTACAGATTTAATGTGATTTGCCGTAGGAAAACTTATGATCCTTGATTGTAAAATGATAGCTTCACATAGCACTAGTACTGCATATGTACCTGAGTAGAAATTAACAAATACATTGATGGGACGATACTCAGGGGTCCGGAGTGATGACACTACCAAGCGCACGGCAGTCTCCTCCTGCAATGGTTTGATCTGGTTAGTAAGAACTGTTATTATATGAAGTTTCCCTTATTATTGGACGTGGTACTCTCATTCCATTAGGTTGAATGCTTGTCATTTTTCAAAGCTGTGTCAATTTTAAAGATAAAAGATTAAAAGAATTAAGACAGTGAAACCTTAAAAGGGAGGTTGATAGAAACTGGTTCAAAACACACACAGTTGTGGTGACTGTACTGTATTATTCTTGTGCAGATGCTGATGTCAGTCTGATATCAATATCTGTGGGGTGGTTTTGCTACGGAAGACAAAAAACTGAAACACAGGGTATCCAAGAGACTCTGCACTCTCCTTCAATCTGCTCCACATTTTTGCTTAGCCCTCTACCTTTTTCCCTCTCCTTTTTATATCCATACAGGTCAGACTTTCCCTCCCAGTGACCCTTGATTGCTTCATTGACAATCTGTATTAACCATTCCCTCCTGGAGAGACCCAGATCCTTTGCACTTTCTCCTAGTATACCCTTAGTAATAGGTGGTTTCCTCGCAAAGGTTCATTACACCTGGCTCCCATCCCTATGAGGTCTGGGAAAGGTGAGATATATATAGTTGTAACCTTCCCTAGTAATCAAAGAGGCTATCTGTGTGACTTGAAACTCATAATTACTAGATCACAAGGCTACAACCTTGTCGTATGCCAAGGTTCACACTTTGAACACTAGAAATATTACTTCAATAAAAAAAAAGAAGAAAAAGGAAAGGCAGGGAAAAACATAACATGGCCTTTGGATATCTTTAAAACTTAGGTTCTTAAGTATCCAAAATAAGTTTCACATAGGTCCTTTGGAAAACATGGCTCTTTTGCAATCTCACCTCCAATTCTTGCCAATAGATTAGATCATTTCATAAACAATTTGCCCCTACCTTCAGCTTTCTAATTTCTATAATATCTTTCTTCATTCTACTAAGTTATCTGTGCTTCAAGCTGGTATATTGACCAAGATGCAAAAAGCACCGAACATGAGAACCACTTGAACATCAGATCAAGTAAATGGTGGGTAGGGGTTGAGAGGTTAAGAGGCAATCAGAAAAACTAAAACTAGACAATAAATTATACATACAATAGAGAGCTATGAATTCTAACCTGGAGCAATAGAACCACTTCTGAGAATATGTCACCCATTGGAAGCAGTAGTTTGATCACATCTGTACTGATATTAAAGGGAATGTTGGCAACCACCTGCAAAAAACAGGCCAATTCAGGATTTACATTAGGTTACATATTTCTGGCATAATCTTGCAAACTTTAGTGGCAGAGAACATCAAAACTTCATTGTTAATATATAGCTTCCCAATTTAGGACCCTGAAGTTAAGTTGTCAAATGAATTTATTTAGGTTCTACCCATGCAAAGTGCAAGCAAGCTATGATTTCTAATTCTTACAGTGATGAGTGGAGCAGAAAGACAGGTTCCACTCATCCTCCTTTACAAAGTGGTAATAGTAATATTTATTTTCAAATGGCTTCTTCTGATGCCAGAGGTACCTGAAAAGTTTTTATCTATGGAAAAAACCCTAGTATTGTGTCTAGAAAGACTTTTTCAAGGATTTTCTTTTTGGTTCTAAATTAATACATTGGACCAGTGAACTGCCCTGCATGGGGCTGTCTGGGCCCACAAATTGTTAGCTTGGGGAACCCACCCTTAAAAGCTAGTTGATAAGGGAGGAGAACAAAGCACTTAAATACTCCACTAAGTATCCCATACTACTTGATGTGGGACTTAAGGCACCCCATAATACCCACGTCTCTATCATAGCACCGCCCCTGAGAGCCGACGTCTCGACGGCTCACACTCTATGACACTTCACTCGGTGACACTTCACTCGGTGACACTTTACTCAACTTTCTCATTGGTCAGAACCCTCCCCCGATCAGAACCCTCCGTAGGTAACCCTTTTCAAGACATCGACAAGCAGTTTTGATGCCAATTGATAAGCAACTAAGCTGATAAACCAAGGCCCTTGATTAAGAAGCTTTACCAAAGGAAATGTAAGAAGGCTGTACCTGTGAATAGTTAGAAGATTGTTGTAGTTGGATAAGGATATAACTAACTATGGTCAAGGTTAGTTAGGTAGTTAGGCTGAAAGAATAAATAAGGGAACTTTGAGAAGGGAGGGGAAGAGATTATTCTGTAATTGAGGAAGCAGTGGAGGGGAGCCCTGGATCTCTCAAATATCCAAGAAGTGCATATTCGTGTAAAGCTGTCCAATTTTCATTACTGTACCACATTGGGCGGGACTGGGACTTTTTTTTTTTTCATTCTTTCTTTCACTTTCTATCATAAGCACTTGGAGAACTCACCCTTAAAAGCTAGTTGATAAGGGGGGAGAACCAAGCACTTAAATACTCCACTGAGCATCCCATACTACTCAATGTGGGACTTTAGGCACCCCATTATACCCAATTTCCTATCATTAGCCCACATCAAATCTGGTCCGGCCCAATTTTTGCATAACCCATAGTGGGCCCGCCCAAATCAATACCCCACAAATGACTCAAGAGAATCATGGATTTTTTAAAATATTAACATATTATCATATCTACACAGTTGCAAGGCTTAAGCTTCAAATGTAATTTGAACTATGGAGATCATAGAATCAAAGCTTTAGCAATTTTCTTTTATTCGAAAAACAAAATGAATAAGATGAAGCAAGCATGACTTCTAAAAGTTGACAAATGACTAATAATGTTGTTTACTAGTTTAAGAAGTAGAGTCCTCACTTTTGCATTTCTAGATTCTGGATTCATTTCCTCTATGTTTCCAACCAATGATGACATATGAGAGCGCACATGACATTTGACAATATCCTCGGTCAAAACCTACAGGTGTTTTAATCAAAACATCAACATAAACATAATTTATACTGTAAAACTGGTCCTGAATTATCATAATTTTAGCATAAAAATCAGATGTATGACACAGATTGGAAGCTGAGATATAGACGAATTAACAAAAATGAACTGAAATATCAAGAATTATGGGGAAATTACAAGGTGAGACATAACTTTTAAATGCAATAAGAAGAAACTGAGGGAAAACTACCACAGTAAATGTGGTTCCAGACTATGTAATGAATGTTATGAAATATATAATCTCGATTAGCACTATAAGTAACTGGATTTCAATGTTAAACAACATCAGTTAGTATAACTATAGTGCATTTTGAGCTTCTATCTATAATATGGTAATCTAATTATATCTCAATTCTTGAGAAACCTAATTTGCATGTCATCAACAAGAAGACTACAGGCATGCAATATGAAGTTCAAATTCACCATGAGTTGTACCTTCAACTTTCCTGTACTTGAAAATCTTTCACTCACGAGGGCAGCCATGTGTTTATCCTGAATCACATGAAAGATACAAAAACATAAAGTTGAGTAGAAGTAGAAGACAGCAATGAAGAATCACCAATTCACCATTCAGCTTACCACAAGGTTGGAAATTTTACACAACCTACAGTGTGACCAATAAATATTTAAATTATAGAGATGTATAAATTAACAACAAACACAGACCAATAAGGACACAAATAAACTCATTTACATGCATTCACATGTGCAAACATGTAAAACTAACTGTCTCGATGTTGACAAACTGCAAGGAAACTAACAAGTCAAGAAAAGCATGTGACTGTGTGTATCTTGGTATTAAGATTAGTTGGACAGATGAAAAACCAGCAAACCTTCTCAACTGCAAGAACGAATGCGCCCGAATTTAAAATAACATTAGTCAAGGAACCAGTTCCAGGCCCAATTTCCAACACCACATCACCTTGTTCAATACCAGCCGCACCAGCAAGTTGCTCATTTATGTCAGAATTCAACATATAATGCTGCAAATTACATCAACACACCCAAATGAGCAAACAAATTAGAAGCAGATTAATTTCACACGAAGCCCCAAAAAACAATGTCTATTGTCTACCTCCAAATAAGAGAACAAAAACATAAGACCGGATTTTGGAGTGCCAAAACACAAAATTCAGACCATACCAAAGCATGCACTCACACACCCACCATCTGTTCGACAAAAGACCCCAATGAAGTACTCGAACAATTTTTCCTCAAATACGATTCCAAACAACAAAACAGGACTTTGTAGTGCTACAACACAAAATTCGGGTCAAACCAAGCACCCCATCGACACACCCACCCTCCGTTCGATGAAACACCCAAGCACCCGTAACAATTTCCAGAAAGTACCTCCGAAAAAGAAATAAAAAAAGAATTTTGGAGCACTACAACACAATGGGTCATCCCGAATTTTCTGGGCAAAAGAGGGAAACCTGGCCAAGTGATTTTCTGGGGAATCTGCCTTTGGAGTTGAGAGCTCTGAGAGTGGCATGGTAATCGTCCGTACTTCGCGTCGAAGTTCTGCTGTTGCTTCTTTCAGAGCAAGCTACGTATGGTGCTCTCCACCGTACGCCGGCGGTGCTATCGTGCGCCGGTTTCAGGCGGCGGTTAAGCAATGCAGCGTGAGATATTGGCGGGAACGCTTGAAGAGAGCAGAGCAATGAAGGAGTCATGTTTTTCGTTTGTTCGTTGCTCGTTACTTCCCTGCTATCTGTTTTGAAACTTCCACATGTAATATACATACAAATACTTAGGGACGGCAAAAAACCTCGTGCCGGCGAATATATGCGGATAAAATTTGTCATGAGTAAAAAATAGGTATTTTAAATAGATATCTGTGAATATTTTAAATAGGTATATTCGCTACCCGTTTATTAATGGGGTAGGTACAAGTATCATGATACCCGTACCTGCGGATATCTGCTATCTGCAATTATATATTTACTTAAATACCCTTATATATTAATATAAATAAAATTACGTAAATTATTCAAAATTTTCAAAAAAATTGTTCATTACGAGAGAAATCTTATACAATTATATTACAAAAGAAAAGGAACATAAATTTGTGAACATTTAAACTATATTTTTTTAGAAAAATTGTTAAAATAATTAAAATTTATGTTCAAAGTGATTATTTTAAACAATAACTCTTTAATTTATAAATTCAAAATGATATTTGTAACACTTTATAATTATCCACAACACACAAAATAAAATTGTTGTTTTTTATTTATTTTTATTTTTAAAAATATATGCGGATATCCACGGATATCCGCACAGGTAATGGGGCGGACACATGTACAGATTTTATCCGACGGGACAGGTAGCGGGTAGCTACTATCTGTGCCTGTCCCGCTCCGTTGACATCCCTACAAATACTACAGTGTTGTCCTTTCATCCTAAATTGATGGTTTATTATTTTATCCTATGTTGTTTTAACCTTGACATTATAAGTTAAATTTATTTGAAGTTATAGTCTAATTCTCTTCCTATCAATCATTGTCAGATGTCTTATGATATTATTTACAAGCCTAAATTAGTGATTTATAATATATTTCTTATATGCAAACTTCTTGTGACTATAGTCAAATTGTAGTTAATTTCAATACTGTATTAGTATCAAAAAAATAATAAGCAATACAGTCTAAAATCATGTTACTTCTAAAGTGAATAAATAGTAATATATATATATATATATATATATATATATAGTCAAATGAGAAACTTTGACAATAAAAAAATGAGAATTTTCAATGATTGCCCTTTGATCATAATTAAAACAAATTTGTGACTGAGATTAAATTCTAATTAATCACCTCTTATGAGACCACTATTGTCACTGCTACCACTAGCGGTGGTGGTGGCAGCAACGGCGGTGGCGGTGATGATGGTGGTGGTAGTAGTAGTAGTGATAATGGCGGTGGTGACGATAGTAGTGGTGATGGTGGTT
Source organism: Spatholobus suberectus (assembly GCA_004329165.1). Lineage (NCBI taxonomy): Eukaryota > Viridiplantae > Streptophyta > Magnoliopsida > Fabales > Fabaceae > Spatholobus > Spatholobus suberectus. The sequence goes on along the minus strand of CM014731.1, from coordinate 18,758,647 downwards.
GCAGGGGCGGCAACGACATCAGTGGTGGCGGCGGCGATGGTGATGGCAGTAATGGCGGCAACAGTGGTGGCGTTAACAACGGTGGTGGTAGTGGTGGCGGTGGTAGAGGATACAACAATGGTAGTCTCATTAAAGGTGTTTAATTGAGTTTTAATCTCAGTCGTTCATTATTTTTAATTGTAATCCAATGGTTACTATTAATGGTTCTCATTTCTCATTTTAAGAAGTTTCTTGTTTGAAACGTTCTATATATATATATATATATATATATATATTTGGGTCAGAATCCCTTGATACCAGGTATCAAAGTTAGTCAAATTATACCTTCAATAACTTTTTATAAAATGCAAATTTAATGAATCTAACCGTTGAATTTGATATTCTTATTAATTAGATTAAGTATACAAACTTTCATACAATTCTAAAATTATTTAATAGTTCATCACATTACTTTATTTTAACTTACAATATATTATTAAAATATATGTAAATATTCAATATTAGATAATATCACATAATTTAACGGTTGGATTAGTTAAATTTGCATTTTATAAAATGTTATTAAAGGTGTAATTTAACTAACTTTGACACCTGGTGTTAACGGATCCTGACCATATATATATATATATATATATATATATATATATATATATATTGATTTAATTTAAAGTATAATGTGATTTTAATTATATCCATGTGCACAGTAATATCTTATAGGGTTTTTACTTGGGGTAAGTTAAACAAGCCTTATCTTATAATGTTGTTTTTGTATGAAAATGAGCTATCTACTGGAGCCTAGAGGTGCCATTTTCATGTGAATGTGTGGGCTTGTGGAAGTGTTTGTCCAGCAGATGATAGTGTCAATATGCTACTAATTGACGGGTTAAAGTATTTCATAAAGGTCAATCCTAACTTCGGTTAGTAGTGCATAAATGAAAGGAATAACGGCAGGAGTTAAGGAAAGGGTTCGATAGTTTCAGAGTGAAGAATGCTAGTCAATAACTGGAAAATACTCTAGAGCACAAGTAACCTCACCGGAGGCAACAGGCAATGTTCAAATTCATGTACCACCTCAACTAACCACTAATCGTTTAATTCCTTTAATAAAAAAAGGTGTAACAGGGGAACTTTTCATGAATCACCCAGCGTAATGTTATTTTATCTATGACATGAATTCACTTTATGATACATTAGTTCTAATGGGAAATGTTAGTGGCATTATCTATTACATTTTTCGTTGTTCATTACTTCTGTTACTATCTGTTTTGAAACTTCCCAAATATATTGTTCTTTTTTATCCTATGTTGTTTTACTATACTTTTATTTTGATATTTCAAGATGCAAAACGGTATGAGACTCTCCTGTCAAAGTTGATAGTTAGGCAAATTTTTCCTTAAAATGATGATTGTATGACTTTACATTATCAAAGTCAACAAACTTACTATACATGATGAGTTGTGATTGTATGATAATGTAAAAATACTTTACACTATTAGTACATAACTTATTTTCTCAATCTATTTCTCCTCCTATCAATCATGATATTGTTTAAAAGCCTAAATTAGTTGTATATTTTTTACCTACAAACTTCTTGTGACTATAGTTAAATTGTATTTAATTTTAACAGTGTTTTACTATCCACAAAAATATAGGCAAAATTACCAATCACAAAATGTGAACCGATGACATTATTGCAAACTAATATTTCGTTAAATATGGATACTCACTATTAGTGTTTTTCAAACTTTTTTAATGCTTTGCACATATTCATCGGTTGGATAAGTCGAAAATCTTCAAAAAGAAGAAAACTATATACTAAGAATGGCTCAAAGAGATAGAGAAACAGATAAGACAATTGCAAACTAATATTTAGTTACATATATACTCACTGGCCTGTGTTCAACCATAACAAAATTACAAGGTCAACACAAAACTCTATTTTCACTGCTTCAATATATTTTTATTGATGCCAGTAGATCCAAAACTCAACCATATATACATACTAGTCAAATAAAAGGCGGCGCCTCACAGATTTTGAAAGCTTAGTAGTAGGACTTGACATTTTTCTTTTCATTTTTGAACCTCCACCGCCTTGGTTATCAGTATTCTTGGATGACTCTTCTCCTTGTTTTGATTGACGATGTTTAACTTTGGTTGATGGGTAGAACTCTGTAATGTTTAGCTGGATACTTCTTGAGTTTGGTGATGCTGATCTTTCATTTTCTTGAGATCTTGACGTTGAATTCTTTCTTCTTTTCAGTTCCTGCAAATTTTCAAGCACAAAAATTTCTTGATAATTAATTATATAAATAATTCAAGGTGAAGTTATAAAAAAGACATTTTAAAAGTATTTATAATGTGGCCAATGGAGTCAATAAGAGGCCAATCATTAGCCAGTTTTTTAACATTGATGATAACCAGCAAAGAGGATAGTTGATGCCCAAAATATTTTAACAAGAATACCTTTTTCTTCTTTTTAATCTGCCTTTGATAATCCTGAATTTTTTACTGCCATTATATTTAAAATCTCTTCTACCAACTGCTAAAATTATTATACTAAAATCCTTGCATACTTCTTCTCAGGCTCAGTTTCAAATTCTTATTGTAACCAAGAGGGATCCAAAAAATTAAGAGGCATGAATGTTAAAATGACAAAGCAAAAAAAAAACATAAGCCACAGGAGATAGATGAGAAATAATAAACACCTGCTGCTGCCAAAATCTTTTGACTTCTGCTGGGAAAGCAGCTCCTACAAGGTCCATATTTTCATCTGTAAGCAGAAAACTACATCCATCATCTTCGTGAATCTCAGGGACATCGCAGTCATCTAGTAGATCCACCATTTCATCACACTCTATAACATCTTGTTGCACATTAGATTCCTTTGATGGAATTTTACAGGCAATGTTGCTCCCTGCATATTTCCACTTGACCACGTAAAACTGATATCCGTATCTCGTCTTCACACGCTCTACGGAATCAAACTCATATTGCCCAAATAACAAAGCTTCTACCATAGTTGTAGTCATATCTCTCAAAAAGATGGTGGACATCATAGGAAACATCATCTGTCTAACGTAGGATGGTTCCCAATGCTGATGGAAGTTTAAAAACTCAATCAGCATCTCAATATTGGGTTTTCCCCATATAATGTGAGGGCCATCACTTCCTGCAAACAGAGGTATATAAATGTAGAATAAGATTCATCTGACAATACATATCAATGATAAGATTCATCTCGCAGTTCAAATTACCAGAAAAGTAACCATTGTCATTGCATAAATACATATCAATGATTTCATCCTTGGGAAAGTTTGGTTCATCTGCAATCTTGATGCAAATTTTTGTGTGCCAATTTTCTAATCTTTTTTGCTCCTTATGTTTCCTATTCTGCCAATCAAATATTATTAAGTGTTATTGGAAATTATAAAAAAGAATAAATTTACAGAAAATTATATTTTGAGCTATAACATGTTAACAACATTTAATTCAGCTAAAAGTAAAATAAAAATTTAAATCAAACTGATTGTGAGGTCATACCATACCACAGGAGAAGCAATCACATTTAAAACCCTCTGGTTTTCTCTGGCAACCTTCGTCATCCTTTGTGACACAATACTCACAGGAAAATTTCATATGATTTTTTTTGCTGCCTGGATGCCCACAGAATGAGCAATGAGGTTGTTTTCTATTTGGGGAGTTCCCATCCATATCCACATTGTCCTCAAGTCTAATGCACATGGGAATTTGTGAAGTATTCCCTTTACCTATCTCATGTAACCTGCATTAAAGATCATTGTCAGATTGCCAAGACCAAAAAAATATTTATCCAGGTTATCCAAGTCTCAATTTATGACCACTATTTCATTTCTAAACAAAAAGGCCAAGATATAATTAAAGGTTTAATGAAATAGACAGAGACCCCTTGAGCTTGAAAAATATTACAATAGAAATGGGTTAAATTAGAAACACCTTCTTGGAGAAGGAAATTGAGGGACTTTGTCACATTAAAATTCTTAAATAAGGGGGAAATTTCTTAACATTTAAAGGCATTTTGGTCCCTTTAGTTTGGACTGTGCTATTTTGGTCTCCCAAGTTTTTTTCGAACCAATTAAATCCTATTTTTAAAATTTAGTAAATTTGGTGCTGCATCAATTTTCTTCTACCTAAATTCTCATTCTGAATTATCTTCTGCTCAAAACTCACATACTAAAACATCAAATTTCAACCAAATTATAAATAAATAAAAAATCAAAATTTTTCCTCTTCAAACTCTAATCCCACATCTTATAAAATCCTTCAAATTTTGTCAAGTTTCCACTAAATTTCTTACTTCTAAACTTTTAAAATGATTTCATGTCCCAATTCAATCATAAACCCCCAAATATTAGGATAGAAAAATAGTAATTAGAGGGTTTTAAGTAAAAGAAAATCAACACAGGACCAAATTTGCTTAATTTTAAAAATAAAGTGACTTAATTAGCTCAGGAAAAAACAAAAAAAAAAAACTTTAGATACCAAAGTTGTGCAGTCCAAACTAGAGGGAGGTACAATTATTCCATACCATTTAAGTATTTCAGATGATATATATGTTTATCACTCCAAAGGATTCATACCTATTCAATATATCATCTTCACTAAAAGCTTTAACAAAATGAAGTGCAGTATCAAGCCCAATCCCGCGAACACCATTCATATCATGATCATTTCCAACCAAAAGAGAGATAGCTATTAAGTGTTTCCTCTTCAATCCGAGCCCAGCTTCAATATCTGACATATTGTAGCATTCAAATGGTTCCTGCATACAATGAATTTCTCAAACTTGCTACAAAAAGGAAAGGAAACACATTATATCAAATTTCAAAGAATGAAGAGGGGGGGGGTGTTCAGAGATTTAAATCATAGGTTTCAAGCTGGGTCCTGGGTGGATGAAATGGGCCTCTTCAACTAAAAGGAAGATTATACTGCACAACTATAGATGAGTGATAACTAAAGTACTGAATGTTGGGCGGTAAAGTGTTTTGGTGATGAGAATGACACACTAAATGAGTAGTCATAAAGAAAAGATAAAAAATCAGTAATGAATGTATTAAAGAGAGCAGGAATGGCATCTAGGTAGGAAAAATTGGTAGAATTGCACCTAAGATGGTTTGGTCATGTGAGAAAAAGACCAACAGAATCCCCAAAATGAAAAGTTAACTACATGAAGGATAGCTCAACGACTAGAGGTAGAGCCATAGAGGAAGATTAAGAAAAAACATTAAGGAAACCACTAAAATGGACTTAGAATGGTTGGCCTCCTCAAATACTTGGTTTTTGATAGAATACAATAGTGTCATTTAATCCATATAGCTGACCCCATATAATAGAAAAAAAGGAATTGGTGGTTGTTGTTATATACTAAAATATTTCTTACACACAATATTTTCAAATTATATGGATTAAAAAAAATACAAGCTTTCAAAATGGAGGGACATTTGAGCAGATGCATATAGGTATAGAAGTAAATTGCATCTCTCTAAAATGTTAATACTCAGTAAGTGTTCAAAGTTTGCAACTGTTGAGACAGTTAAAAGGATATTGTGATTCAAATATAAAAGCAAAACTTTTAAGTAAATGTCTGATATCAATCAATTGCTGTCATTGCTAAGTTATGAGAACAGAGAAAATACTACAAATTAATATTAAATTTTTTGAAAAAACAAGAACTATCACGGAAGAGCAAGTTAGCAATTCATTTTATAATATGATCAGTTGAGGAAGAAGAAGCAAGGGGTACATGAAGTGCCTTTGATAGATATCATAAATTTAACTATGAACTATATCAGGCCAAACAATCATAAGTATGAAACAAGTATGCATGCTATGAAAACTCAAAATTAAAGTGATCAGTCAATATTAGTATCAAGATTCATGACACCATTTAGTAAAAGCCATCTGGTATGTACACATGTGGACTAAGCAAACATAGATGCAAGAACTGTATTCAAATAGATAAATCATATTTTATATAATAAATTGCCAAGAGATGAAATGAAATATAAAGAAAATACAATGAAGATGATCACTTACTTTGGAATTGGGACAGAAACATTTTATAATGCATTTGGCCCCAAAGAGGAATGCATCACTGTCAGCTGTGATGCAAGCATCTACATGACCTTCACTATTTAATTGAGCACAGAGTGCTTCAGCTTCTCCTTTAGCCTTTAGTACAGGCATTCCAAGTAGTTCAACCAGTTCCTATCACCGGAGAACAGGTAACTATCAGGAAAAGGCCTCCAAAAGAACTAAGAAAACAAATATGACAAACCTGCATCATATCTGACAAATAAGTAACTAAAGAATTGTTCTTGATATAAGATGTAGAAGTATACATTAGGAAAGTAAATTTGGACAATGTGTAGCAGCTAAATGCCAAAATCAAATAAGCAGAATAGTTTCAAGTTGATGGTAACCATCAAGGTAAAGCAAAACAACGCACCACACATTCTTGAACAAAACTTGAAAACAAGCAGTTCCTCTCAGCTGAAACACCTTCTTCGGGCACTGGCAAGCTAGTCAATTCAATGCCAGAAGACCGGAAATATCTTGCAATCCTGGCCCGTGCTTTCAATGGCGATGGAGTCCCATCAACAACGAACACTGGAAGTGCCCCAAACTGCAAAAATCACCATATCATCATTCATCATCGCCATCAAACATCAACTCCAAACTAGCTTAACATACAAGACATCAAAAATAAAAGGAACACTAATTTAGATCACCGCCATCACAACGGATGACACTCCAATCCAATACTACCAAGAACAAAACTTACATACAGTTCTATAGGTACTATTTGTACTATTTTTCAATCAGGATTGGAGTTAATGCAAACTTTTATTTTGGAAATTATCAAGGTAAAACTCCAATTCTAATTGAAAAACAACATAAACAATACTTACAAAACTGTATATAAGTTTTGTCCTACTACCAATAAGTTCATTAAGTCTAAATTATTAAACCTTAATATGGTGGGTTTTTTTTTTTTTTAGTGTACAATAACAACAATAAAATTTGAACTTAAGACCTTATACAAACTATCCAAATCTCCCACCACTACGCCGATTCTAGTGGGTTAAACCTTAATTAGTATTACTCAAGAGAACCATACCCAACACTCAAGCAAAACCAAAAAGGTAATAACACATTTTAACACAACCATTTGATTAAACCAACCAATTAATCTCAAATTTTCCCTTATTCAATCAAAAGGGTGTCCTTAAAAAACCCAAAACCTTCCCCAAAAGCGAAAATTCCCTAACTTCCTATCACATTCTCTAGGGTAGAGAACCTTGGAGAAGAGATTGATGGTGCGGAAGAAGGTAAGCCTGAGGTGGGGTTTTCTGACATGGGTCGTCCTGAGGGCATTCTCGTGCTGAACGATCCAGAACGAAAGGTCCACAGCAACTCGCTTGTTCCTTAAGAAATCAAAACCTTCGTTGCGCGCATAGGGCTTCAGCAGGTCCCAGAAATTACCACCAACACCCATCGATTTCTGCTTAATTACGACAATGGTAGGCGAAAACATCGTCAAAATTCAGTCTTTGTTCTGAAAATCGGTGAATGAGCAGTGTACTAGGTTTCGTCGTAGGAAGAAAACGAAGTGCGTGTGACTGAATTTTTTTTTTTTTATATTTTTTTGGAGAGCACGAAATAATCAAAAAATAGCCGTTGGGTTTTCCTACCGTTACGGTTAGTTGCAGTTGAAAGTTCAAAAGCCCATTTGGGTTCATTGGGCTAAGCATTGTGAATTACGTGCTGTGGGGGAAAATATTAAATGGTTTTTTAATATAATATGTTTTTCATTAAGGTATATATTATAAAAGTAAATAAAAGATGCATTGCATTTAGTTCATATTTTGTATTCTTTTTATAATTATTTTAGGACATTTAGGAATAATTTTTGAGAAAATTAAATATTTTATTTATTTTTATCTTTTAGATTATTTTACTAATTGGAATTGATTAAAGGAAAGAATCTAGAATTTAAAGAGGAAGCTAAAGATTATGCAATACTTGATGGAGTATTACTAGCATTAATTAGGATATTATTAAGATTTTTCTATTTTTATTTTATTTTATTCTTAAATTTATTTAGGAGTACTTTTAATTATTATTTTGTATTTTTTGGGCAACAAATAAAACTCTTTCTACTCTTTATTATGTTTAGTCTCAGTCTAGAAACTTACTACTTTTTAGCCTCCCTTGTGACGACTAAGGTTCCATGAGGAGTTAAACTTTTCTTTTAGTTCAAAGATAATCAAAGTTATGGTTCTTTAAGGATTGTGAGTTTTAATCATTTTTTATCCCTTTCTCTTTTTAGGTATTTATATTTTTATTGTTCTTCACACCAAACATTAATGACAAAAATATACATGTTTTTTATATAGAGAAATAAAATATGTTGCTAAAATACAATCACTATTTGGTCTCCCAATTAAGGAAGATTTGAGAATGATAAAACAATAAATATATATAAATAAATAATATATTTCCTTTTGGTTTTAATGTATTTCATAATCTTGACCACATTGATTATGTCTTGAAACATGTTAGAATAGATAATTATTATTGAATTTTAATTATTTTGACTTATTAGGTTGATAATTATTATATTTAGATATATGTAATATTCTTTTACAAACAAAGTTATTAAATTTTATTAAGGTCATTTGATATATAATATGAATGGTTTTTTATTTCTTATGATAGATAATTATAATCATATACATATTGGATTTGGTCATGCTAAAATATTAGTATAAATTAAATTTTAAATAATTTAAACATTTATAAATAAAATAATATAATAAAGTATTAATTAATTGTTAAATTATACAAAAATTTGCAAACTTGTTTATTTCACACAAAAAAATTATCCAACAATATAGATAAAATTTACCATTTCTACAAATTATTATAGATGTATATTTACAAAAACTTACATAAAGTGTTAATGAATTTTGTCTCAAAATAATAATAATAATAATAATATATTTATATTTAGTTAAATAAATTGGGCTAATAATAATTATATTATTTATGTTTAGTTAAATAGGTTGGATTGTCAAGCTTAATTTTAATTTTTTTTGGATAACGAAATTCTAGTTTGTTTTAAAGTTAATAATCTTTTAAATAAACAAAAAAACCAAAGTTTTTTAGATTAAAACTTGTGAAGACACTAACCCAAATATGAGGTGTTAACCACATCTAGGTATGGCAAATAAATTCAAACTCATGGGGTACCTGTCCAATCTTGCCCCCGCTTTGACAGAAAAAACCCACTTTGATCAGGTTTGGGTTTTTCCCAACTTATAAAACATACACTTTTATTTTTTATAATTATTAAAAATATAAATCAATTATTTTAATAGTTGAATAATTTAAATTATAATAATAATTAAATATACAAACTTATAATTATACATTTAATGAAAAATATAATTTAATTCTTAAATTTTTTACTTTTAATTTCTTTGTTATTTATTAATTTTTATATATTGTTTGAATTAAAATATAATTAATAACTTAATATATAATTTATTTAAAAATATATAACTGAATTAAAATTGTAAAAAAAAATGTGACAGGTTCCCCGCAAGTTTACCCGAATCCAATAAAACCCAACAAGGATAGGGATGAGTTTCAAAAATATAAACCCGCTTCTTTTAAACCCAAATCTGCCCTACCGTTTGCTGAAATGGGGGGTGGGGAGAGCAAAACCCACCCCTAACATGCTCGTTGCCATGTGCTGCACACCCAATTACATTGTGATATCACAATAAAAGTATAAAAAAATTACTAAATTATCTTTCTAATTTACACCCAATTCTTTTTCTACATAGCCTATTTTTAGGGATGACAGTGGGTAGTTAGCTAGGGTCTAAGTAGGATAATATGATATTAATTCTTATAGTCATATTTTAAATAATTGCAAAAATTGGACCCAAATTCACATGGGTAGCAACTTTAATATTTGTATCCTTATTCACTGGGTATTTAAGTACTTATACCAATTACTTGTACTTTAATTAATAAAAAAACCAATGAATAATAAAACATTGATTAAATATAATTGTAGTTTAATTGTCAAAGTAATCAAAGATCTTTCAAACATAATCATAAAACATTATAAGTATAACATAATGAGGTTATTAAATACATCGCATACTATTATGTTTGAATATTGAGTAAATATTAAAACAAACTTTGAGAACAACAAATTCATAAACTTTCAAGTTCTAAGTTAGTACTATCCAAAAATTGTTAAAAAAATGATACCTTACACTAATTAGTTGTGACTATAAAGTCAAAATTAATAACATAAATTGTTAAATTATTTTACCTCATAATTATAATTAAAGTACCACCGAGTGTGGATTAACTAATATGGGATTTTTTTAGCTTAACTAATGGCCTCAGTTTCGAGTTCTTTATCACTCATAATGGTCCTACCTGCCTTGAATAAGATTCTTCAGGGAAGGATACTTGTGGTCCATACATTTTTTTAGTCCCTTTTTTTAATTGTGGACATTTAGTCTAAATCTGCAATTTTAATTGAGGACATTTAGTCCCCCAATTTTTAAAATTACGTAATTTTAGTCTTGTCCATAGATGATTATTCATGGTCAAACGTTGACTTCTGACATGACAGTATATGTGGATGCTAACATGGCAATGAAATATATGATTTAGAAATTAGTAAAATTGCTAAGGATGGGGGAATCGAACCAAAGACTTCTTGTACAAAAGCGGTTCCTTAACCACTAAACCACTTAATATATGCAATTTATAACATAACATATATTATATTTAATATTACTACGTCAAATAATTGTAGATATTTTACCTCTCAAGTATGATTAATGTGTAAATTTAATTTTTATTTAATATTAAATTTTTATTAATTAATTTAAAATGTAATATAAGTATTGTAATATTTTATTAAATAATATAAACATACGGTCATTTTTCTTCCATTTTCTTTTTCACCCAATTTTCTTCTCACATATCCATTCTTTTTCTTTCACCCCACTTATACTATATTATTTAACAAAATATCATAATAATTACATTATTTTTTAAATTAAAATAATAAAATTTAATATAAGATAATGAATATTTAATATTAAATTATATAGACTTATCAAATTATACAAATTTATAAATTTAATTAAATAATTTATAAACTTATATATTAAACTAAATTATGCCTATTAAAAATTAAATTTAATTAAATATTCAATAAATTTTATAATTTATAAATTAATATAATTTAATAAATTTATACAATTTAAGAAATAAATAAGTATATAATTTACAATACACAAATACATAGAATTTAATTTATTTATTTTATATAATTTAGTTTCTAAATTATTGTAATTTAATAAATTTATACAATTTATCAAAAAATAAATATATAATTTAGAATATACAGAATAGATAGAATTTAATTTATAAATTCATTAACTATTTAATTAAATTTAGTATATGCATAATTTACTTTAATTTATAACTTTATAAATTATTTAATTAAATTTATAAATTTGTATAATTTAATACATTTACATAATTTAATATTAAATATTTTATTTTAATATTAAATTTATTATTTTAATTTAAAAAATAATGTAATTATTATAATATTTATTAAATAATATAGCATAAGTGGGTGGGGTGATAGAAAAGTAATAGATGCGAAGAAAATTTTGTATGTTTATATTATTTAATAAATATTATAATACTTATATTACATTTTAATTTAAATAATAAAAATTAATATTAAATAAAAATTAAATCACACATTAATCATACTGGGAGAAACAATATGTGCAATTATCTCATGTAGTAGTATTATATGTAACATATGTTTTACCATATAAATAAAGTAAGTTAATTAGTTTAATGGTTAAGAATCCCTTATTGTGCAAGAGGTCATGGGTTTACTACCTAACAACTTTTCCATTTTCTAAATCATATTTTCATTGTCATGTTATTGCTACATCAACAATCCATGTCAACGTCCACGTGTACTGCCACGTTAGCATTATAGTGCCATGTCAGCAATCTACGTCATCATTAATAAGCCACATCAGCAGTCAACGTTTGACCATAGATGGTCAACTATAGACAGGATCAAAATTATGTAATTTTAAGAATTAAGGGACTAAATGTTCGTAATTAAAAAAGAAGACCAAAATTGCGGATTAATAATTATAAAGAAACCAAAAGTGCAATTCAGCCTTTTATATTATCATCCAATTATAAATTATGATATATAAAATTATTGACTTTTGTAATAATATTATTTTAAAAGTCATATTTAGCATGATTTTTAATTGATTGAGTATAAAAATTTTACATTAATAATACATAAAATTAGACTCTTATTATTAAATATATAAAATAAAAATGAAATGATTCCTCATGATAATTACATTGACAAATTATAAAATTACAGATTATGAATGCATTATTAAATTTGAAAATAAGCAATAATGTTAAGCGCGTATAGTTTTCAATAATAAATATCAAATCAAGAATTTTAGGCAATGTTGACACATGATTTTTATAGAAATATAAACTATATATGGTTATAAATTAATTTATTGTGATATATTACTATTTAATATTATTAATATTATATAATTGATATCATTAATCATATTGCCATGATACTACATGAAGATTTTAGTAAATATTATGATATCTACTTAACATATTTATTTATCTCTCTTTAATTTTTACTATATTACTCAATATATCAATTATTTATATTTTTATCTATTTTTCTTCCTTCAATATGCATACACATGTTTTTTTTATCTATTTAAATGACATAATTGTATATGTCATCTTTTGAGAAGTAATACTATAAAGTCTACCACAAGAACAAAACTCATATCATCACTAAAGAAAGTGTTGGATTCCCATTTTCTATCAAGAAAGCCTTACAATTCTTCTTTCAGTGCCATGAATTGAAATGGCTTCCTTAACACTCACCCCCATTCTTATCAATGAGATAGTCCATGAATTGGGAACCTTTATTCGAATATTTAGTGATGGCACCATAGAATGACCATTCCAAACACCAATTGTGTCACCAATGCTTAATGACCCACACATTGGACTTTCATCCAAAGATATTGTCATCTCATAGTTTTTACTCGTGTTTACCTTCCAAAAATCACCAATCAAGCTGAAAAAGTTTTTATCTTTGTCTACTTTCATGGTGGTGCTTACATGATTGAATCTCTTTTTTCTAGCTTTACCATAACTATTTTTAAACCTCTGTCCCTCAAGCAAACATTATTGTTGTATCTGTGGAGTATAGGCTTGCTCTAGAGCACCCTTTTCCAAGATGTTACCATGATGGTTGGACTGCACTCCAATGGGTCTGCTTCAATTCTACAAAGAACCCAACCAATGTAGAGCCATGGTTGATTGACCATTCTGATTTCAATAGTTTTCATAGGGGGTGATAGTGTTGGTGGTAATATTTCTCATAACATAGCCATGCGTGCTAGAATTGAGGCTTTACCCGGCGATATTAAAATATTAGGGAAAATATTGTAATTCACTCTACCTTTTATTGTTCATATTTAGTTATAGATCTTGAACAAGATCTCAAGTATAAGGTTTGGAACTTGGTATACCCATCTACTTTAGGTGAAATCGATAACCCCATATACAACCTGTGGCTCTAAGTGCACCTAGCTTGGCTGGACTTAGGTGCTCTAGAATGATTGTGCGTGTTGCTAGCAAGGATTGTCTAAGAGAAAGAGGAATCTGGTATAATGAATCTATGAAGGAAAGTAAGTGGTAAGGAAAACTGGAACTCTTTGAAGAAAAAGATAAAGGTTATATTTATCATTTGTTAAGTGTAGAATCTAAGAATACCAAGAAATTGATCATGCACTTGATTTCGTTTCTCTAAGATTAAATGTTGTGGTCCAATTATGCATAAATTAATAATAAATTTAATAAATTTTTAGTCTAATTAATATATTTTTTATATCATTTGATGGTATTTTTTATCCTGATATATTTTGCTTTTAAAAAATCGCTTAATTTTTCATTTATTTGGTTATAAAATTTTATTACTTACCTATGCTTATAATTGGATGTAGATCAAGTTATTCCAAGAGTAATTCTTGGTAGTATTACCGTGTTTAGTAACTCTTTGTATATATTAAATTTCAATAATCAAACATTAAATTGATAACTTTTATTAAATAGATCAAGTCTATAGATTTTTATAAAATTTAAAATTATTTGATACTTTTGTTAAATGAATTCAATTTAACATATAATATACTTATATATATATGTGCGTGTGTGCACGCGATAATGCGCGTGCTTATGTGTGTGCGTGCGTACGTGTGTGAAAATGTCATCTATAAACTTACGTATATAAAAATATATGATTTATCGGAATTTCGGTGTGCATGATTGTTGAGATAACATCTCAATAGTTGAATTATTGAAACTTAATATATATATGTATACATACATACATACATACATATATATATATATATATATATATATATATATATAATGTTACTGAATTGAGCAACACTATCAAAAGTTGCTCGTGGAATAACTTAATCTTCATCCTAATTAATTATATATTTTGTTTAAATATCACATTAACTAATCCCAACCAAGTTTAGTTGGGTCAAGAGGGAGTTATGTTTCGTTAAAAAATTTAACCTAGCCAAAATATGAAGCCCATATTTAATTTATTTTATTTGAAAAAATATATTTGTTTACTGTCAATTTTTCGAAATTTATAAAAAATATTTTTTGAATAACTTAAAAAACTTTTAATATTTGTTTTTCTTCTTATATAACAATAGGATAACTAAATTGAGACTAAAGAGAATATTCTTTTGTAAAAAAAATGGATTTGTGCAAATAAAAATATTTAGAATAATTAATAGGCATATGTTGGAATTTAAATGAACAAATTTTAATTGTGTAATTTTGTCCAAATTTCTATGGTTAAGTTTAGTTGAAAATAAATGAAACTGAAAATGTAAAAAAGGGAGAAAAATCATATGTACAATGACAAAGAAAAATCTATTTGATTAATATGAAAAAGTGATAGTTAATGTCTTTTATTAAATAAATTCATTAACTATTTAATTTAATTTAATTTAGAATACACATAATTTAATTTAATTTATAACTTTATAAATTATTTAATTAAATTTATAAATTTGTATAATTTAATAAGTTTATATAATTTAATATTAAACATTTTATCTTAATATTAAGTTTATTATTTTAATTTAAAAATAATATAATTATTATAATATTTTATTAAATAATATAGCATAAGTGGTGTGATAGAAAAGTAATAGAAATGCAAGAAGAAAATTGGGTGAAAAAGAAAATAAAAGAAAAAGTGAGCGTATGTTTATTTTATTTAATAAAATATTATAATACTTACATTACATTTTAATTAAGTAATAAAAAATTAATATGAAATAAAAATTAAATCACACATCAATCATATTGGGAGGCATAATATGCGCAATTATCTCATTAGTAGTATTATATATATGTAACATATGTTTTACCATAGAAACTAAATAAGTTAATTAGTTTAGTGGTTAAGGATCTCTTATTGTGCAAAAGGTCATAGATTCTATTATCTTACCTCTTAATAATTTTCATTTTCTAAACCATATATTTCATTGTCATGTGATTGCCACATCAACGATTCATGTCAACATCCATGTGTACTGCCATGTCAGCATTAAAGTGTCATGTTAGCAATCTACGTCAATTAGCATTTTAAAAAAAAAATGAACAATAATAATCCAAGTCTTGAAAAGGCTACAAATGCTCATCTTTTATGTAAATATTGCTTTGGCCCGACAATATCGATAGAAACTAGAACATATTATAAAAAGAAAATTAGTGATTAAACTAAACACAAATTTAATCAAATAAATAGATTAGTGCAACATTTCTTATATTTCTTTTGTTGTTTTAACTAGGTTTGTATACACATAAAGTGCCTCAAAAGTATTCTCATGAAGCCTAAAACAATAAGGACTTAACAATATACCTCTTGTGCTAAAAGCACCATCCTAGTATGAATATTTTTTTTATTTTTTTTTGGCAAAAAGAAAGGAAAAACTCCAAACCACAGATAGAACTAGTGCCCACGCAAGAACAATACAAAAGATAAGTCACCCTCATGGGGATGGAGACAAAATATGGAACATAATAGAATATACGAGAATTACAAGAGACGGAAAGGCCAAACTTAACCATGGAATCAACAACTTAGTATAGATTTTGATCTATCAATCTTAATTTATATGGCATGATTAGAATATAACTATTAAATACCAAGTTGTCAATTTAAACCTCAACAACAGAAAGCACCAAGCTATCATAATAGAATTGTCAATAAAAGAAAGCACCAAAATTTCAGTCAAAACTTCAAAACTAAGCTATCACAACAAAATAAATAAAACCCTAAGTAATTAATTAAAATTTTACAAATGAGATAAATATGGTGTTGTAATTAAGGGAAATAAGGGCAAAAAAAGGACAAACTAAAGTGTTTAGGCTAAAGGCAATACAAACCTATGGGTTTTTGTTTTGGATGGTAACATGTAAGAGGAAGTGAGAATTAGAACCAGGATGGAAACCATTAAAGAAAGAATAAATTACACTGACACCCCCTGAGGTTTTGTCAAATGACACCCGATACCCCTCCTTTTTTTACCCTTATACTAACCCCTTAATTGTTTAAAAAACATTACACTGACACCCTTTATATATTACACTAACACCTCTTAATTGTTTGAAAAATATTACATTGTGTACCCCTATAAGGGAGGTTGTTATAATGGTTAAAAAAATAAGGAGTTTTGTGCAATTTCAAAAAACCTCAGAGGTGTTAGTATAATTTACTCTTAAAGAAAAAGGAGTGGAAGAAGGTGAGTAGTCCAATCTCCATTGTAACGGAGGTGTACTTGGGAGCAACAATATAGTGTGGTAGTCCAATGAAGCTTGTTGGACGCTAATTTAGTCACACATGGAGGTTGGGACTCTAAGAGTGACAGAAATGGAACAAAAATAAGGTTTATACAGGACTTGAGAGTTGAGAGTGACATAAAGATTTTAGAAAAGGAACAAAACTAATAGAACTAACGGTTTACTAGGTTTAACTAAATGTTATTTTAGAATTTAATATTGTGGGGGGGGGGGGGGGGGGTGGTGTTAGGAGCAATAGAAAGAATTTGGAAAAAGAACAAAAGTAATAGACTTCATGGTTTAGTAGGTTTAACTAAAAATTATTTTAATATTTAATATTTTTTGTGTGCGTGTGAGTGTTGGAAAAAAAGTAAAGGTTTATGCAGGATTTAAAAGTTGGGAGCGATAGAAAGAATTTAAAAAAGAAACAAACCTAATAGTTTATTAGGTTAAACCAAATACTAAAATTCAATAATTTGTGTCTTTGTACAAAAGTATAGGTTTGTGTATGATTCAAAAGTAAAAGTAACAAAAAAAAATTAGAAAAGAAACAAAAGTAATAGACCTAATGATTTACTAGGTTTCATTAAATATATTTTAAAAATTCATATTTTATGTGTGTGAGTGAATGCATATGTTAGATTGCACCATTAGTCTACTAGAATCTTACTTTTAAGGCAAAGTTAAGATCACAATACAACCATCAAATAGCTCCTTCTCAATTAACAATTTAAAAGCAAGATTTGTTGTTCAATGGCTCTCTATCTCAACAAAGTTATATTTCCAAACATCTCCAAAATATTTTAATCTTAAAAGTTGCTTAATTTCATTGTTCATCATGTCCTAATTAGTGATTCTCCTATAATTCTTCCTAAAGCTAGCATAGAAGCTATAATTGAAACCACTAATGTGCCAAAAAAATTATTAAAAAAATGATAAATTTGTTTGTGTCCATCCTCTTAGGCTGTGTTTGGTAGAGGTGAAATTAGGGAGAGGAGAAGAGAAAAGAAGAGAAGGGGTGGAATTTAGTATTTTCTTCTTGTTTGGTTCAGTGGAAAAAGAGGGTTTTTGTACAAAAAAAAAGTGGGTCCCACCTTAAAAAATTTCATCGCAAAATTGAGAAGATTTGTAAAGAAAGTGTCGATCTTTGCACCCGCATCACTAGCTTCTTGCTTTTGAAGCATGTAAATCAGTTTTGCTTGAGGTAAAACCGATTTACATGCTTTTGTTGCATTATATTTTTATTATATAATAATAATAATAAATAAATAAAATAATAAAATAAAATAATATTAATAATAAAAATAATATTATTAATAACAATAAAAATAATATTAATGATAAAAATAAATAATAATAATTAAAATAATCTTAATTTTTTTTCCATTTCTTTTCTATTTCTCTTCAACCAAACAACCTTAACTTCACTCTATTTCTCACATATTTCTCTTCTCTTCTCTTCTTTCTTTCTCTCTATTTCTTTCTTCTCTACCAAACACACCCTTAATTAAGATACTGTACAATTCATTCTAAGCTAGAGATGCAAACTACACATCCTTTTGTTTGGGGGGGCTTGTAATATATGAGATTAATTGAAGTAGTTAGTGATTAGTTATAAATTGGTCATTTTCCTACTAGTATATATAAACCAAATAGTTGGCTTGATCTAATTGACCTTTTCTCATTTTAGTGAATTCAATTTTTTTATTTTCTTTTTCAACTATTTCATTTCTTATCTTATCCATGTTTTTTTGACACTATTATACTTTATATTGCATATATTGTTAGTATATTGAGTTGTTATACTCATAATCCTAATGATGAATATTGGAATGTACTTCATCATATTATTAAAAGATTTTTATTATGCAAGCAAGGTATTTGATAAACGACGAGGTAAGTTCCATTAATGGATATGTTTCTATTTCATGTGGAGGTACTACACTATGGTATCTAGAGTGTGTTCTTTTTCCTAGGACTTGTAAAAGGGCGGGGTGCTCTGTTCTGTATGTGTGATCAAAGTGATTGAATCTAGTATTCCTAAAGATTATTAATACCAGTAATAATTTGATTTGATATGTATACATTTGCGTGCTATTTCTCATTTTCTTTCTGTATATATCAATGACAAAAAAAAACATAAAAAAAAAATACGTATTGAGGAGCAGTTTTGAATAAGAATAAATAAAAATAGAAAATATAGAGAAAAAAAATGAAAACTTTAAAGCTTTAATAGACATAAATATGTTTATTTATTTAATTTATGTTAACTGAAAGACTTGTCCTACTATAATGTGTAATTTTGTTAGTAATTTCAGTATTTTCCGAATAAGGATTAGAGACTAATATTTCTAAATATTAATTTTTATTTAAAAAATTGACCTCTTCTAACAAATATTTTTCTATATACATAAATTTAAGAATCGAACCTCACATGCCTCAATTAGTGTGATTTTCTTGGTAATTGAATTATAATATACGAGCGAAACTAATTAAGGAGTTCCAATTATATATTTAAAGCATGTGTAGGAAAAAGAGGATTAATTATTTACTCTGAAGTATTATTAGGGATAAAATGATCTAACAAGAATGGAGACAAAAAGTGGTTACTGAGGAAAGTATTTCCTTTATCTATAGGTATAGATTAGAATAAAATCAGTTTCATTCTAGAAAACAACTGCCCTTGGAAGAAAAGAAAAATAATATCAAATTGTTGGATAACACACGTGAAAGTGTATATAGTTACCTATAAGTAAAGTATTAGCCCCAATTAAGATTATTAGACATGGAACAACTCAAATAACTGATTTTCGAGAAATATAAAAGATTTGGTTATCTTCAAAAGCACCTATATGCACATTTGGCTCCTATTCCAAGAAAAGAAAATTTTCATAACATATTAATTTAAGGAAGAAGAGTCCCCATAACCAAAGGCATTTGCATGTGCTTTGGTAGAGTGGAATCAAAGTTGGCAAGCTCGTACAAAACTCGAGAATCTGCCATCTTTAAATAACGTGTAAAATGCATTTTTTTTAACGGTAATATTCATTCTTCAAAACTTCCAAATTTGAGAGTCCTAGCATTTCACATCTTTGAACATTTTCTATTTATAATCATATTTTCGTTTTGTTAATTTAAGTCTACGACTTGTTCTTTATTAATTATCTTTCTTTCTTTTTTCAAAACAATCTAAAAAAATTCGAATAAAATTGATTTAACGTGGTTTTTGGTTGCGTTTTTCATAAAGAGTGACACAGTTGATTAATTTTTCCGAATTGTTTAATCTGAAAATTGATTAACACTCTAATCTTTTTAGTTGAATTTTAGTCTACTTTCTCTCACTAGACCAAATCCTAAGCCTCTTTAATTTATAATATTAAGAAACATCTTCTTTTTTTATCACAAAAATGGTGGCAAAGTGTGCAACCACTTTGAGCTGGAGAGGGACCGCATAGGACGACAAAGCTCTCCCTAACAAATGCAGCTGCATTTCCATGTCTCGAACCAAGGACCTTGGTTAAGCTTGGAACAACCCCTTGTTACTGATTCACGCATTTGTTGGTTAAGAAAACATCTTCTGAAGTATGTGTAGAGCATTCAATTCGATGAATTCAAGTGCTAATTATAAACCACATATTGTTCTCATTCAAAGATGTCATATTTACATTTTTTTTTAAAAAGGGGGTCTCTTGTTGTTCATATTTTTTTGTGCAATTTATTTGTTATTTATTGGGGCCAATATGTTAGCATATTTTTTATTATACATATTTAGTACCTGCGTAGTTCAGAGTTCGATAAAATTGATTTTGATGAAATTAATTTTAAATCGTTTAATGTGATTGAGACATGTGTTTAAATTAATATTTGAACTATATTTACATTTTTTTGGTGTAGAACTATTATTAAAACATGTGTTTTTCATTAAAAATTCAGAGAGTTGATTTTTTAATTTTAAAATAAATAGGGGCCTAATCTATACTCAAGCTCCCTTCCATTATTTCTACTTAAGCCAAATTTCAGTGACTTTTTTTAAGGTAATTTCATTGACTTAATTTTATTTAAGTTGAAACAATTTATTGACAATTCATACAGAACAAATTTAACGTTTTAAAAATCCAAAAATAACCCAAAATGTTTCTCAGTCCGGCCCAATATGTATTCCCAAATCCCAATTGATTTGTTGCCCGTAAGATTAACTCACGTTGACGTTGACTTCATTATGGCGAATGCGAAACTTTGTTTTCTTGCTCACTCAACAACATATGTATCAAATATATAAAATATGAATTTAATTTTGATACATTTTAACTTATATTGTCACTTAATTAAAAATTATTTTAATTTTATTTTTTTAAAATAATTATTATAAAATTAATAAATTTTAATTATATGACAGTCTATATTTACATTATCACTATATTTCAATTAAATTTGCAAAATATACATTTAAATATAACATTTGTCATTATAAGTAATAATTTAACTTTATTACCTTCCAGAAATTTAAAAGAGAGAAGTACATATATGATAAATGATATAATGTAATAAAAAGATAGAGATAAAAAAAAATCAAGGATATCATTAATGAGTAATGAGATGTTTAAGCTGTCAAGATATCCAAAAATATTACTCTCAATTAAAAGCTGCACTTTAGTTCTTTTAAGAAGATATACATACACACTTCAAAAAGAAAAATAAAAATACATAGACAGATATAGCATAAATTGTACGACTTCCGTACGAAAAAAATATTTAACTTCTATTACTTTCCATCTTCGTTAATTTTCTTTCATAATTTTTTTGTCAAGAAATCAATCCTATCTCGTGATCATCATGGTTTGAGGGATATTGACACCAAACGAGGATGAGAAAAGGGACCATCATAATTTGAGGCTTAGCTGCTTCAACATATAAAGGACAACGTAACTGAAACGGAACACCACTGATCCAATTATGGAGAAAATTTGATTCCATGCATATTGTATCGTACGGTTAACAATGCATTTGAAATTGAAATTTGAAGCTTTAGGCATTTGGTTATGGTCTCAACCACTTCTCTTTATTTCTTTCACTACTTTATTTTTTATTTTTTGTCCTTTGTGCAACGTGTCACAAAAGTTGAATGCTTAAGACTATTGTAAGCTATCTATAGTTTCTAATTACTAATTCACAGATGGCATCGCTCAAGTTTGATAATGAAGTTCTCAATTAAAATTTGAAAGTTAATATTAATTGCAAGAGTATATGTAGGGGAACAAAAAATAGTTAAAATCATACTCGGAGACCCCGAACTCCAAGTACTTCCCCGGTTTAAAACTATTGATGTTATGGTTAATATATATTTTAAGAAATATTTAATACCACTTATAAACTAGGTATATTCAGTCTAAAATACCCTCATTTAATATTTATTATAGGAATAGTTATGAAGTAAGACATGATTATTAAGTAGGAGTATATGTGAAAAAAATACTTAATAAGACTTAGAATTTATAAAACATCAATAATTTTGAAAAAAAAAAAACTAAAACATCAATACTAGAGGGAGTAATATTCATGTGTAATTAATATATGAGATAATTGATCACATCTATGAACAATGCTTTATTTTAAAAATCTTACCATTAACATGGTGTTGATGGTGAAAATTTGTTAAGAAATCGAAATTACTTTAATTCTTAATAGATAACTTTTCACAAAGATTCTAACGAACAAATAAAGACTTTTTAAATGGAACTCAGAATCTAAAATTTTAGTGTGGATTCTTTTATTAGAACTAGCAGTTTAAAACTTTCAACTTGAGAATAATTCGATTAGTGTTTTATCATTTTGATTCATTCAGAATATCAAGCAATAATTCTACATAAGACTCGAATATGTCATTTTCTTAATATGAATTGGATATTAGTATCAAATTCACTTATAATACATGTAGATGCATGATTCGAGATATTTACAAGGTAATTAGAAAAGAATATAAACATTAGAATTAAATTGTGAAGGAGTTATTGAAAGAAGAAAGGGTCATAGATAGATTCACAATAATAAACTCAATGCATTAAAATAAAAGATGGGTTAGGACATATACGTTCTCCTTAGGACTGGAAGCCATAGATGTGCGTGTGTGTGGTATACAGAGTGTGTGTAAATATCAGAACCAAAGAAAAGTGGCTACATGGTCACTTATTTATAGACATCCTTTCTAACAGTAAAACCCTTACAGTAGAACACGTGTACAATACATAGATAACTTCTAAATAATGCGCTGACACCTATATAGAATTATTTTGTATGAATAGCTTTCTAACTTCAGTATGATCCCCTTTTTTGCACCATCTTGATCTGCATAAGACGTTTTATTGATTGCGATTTGAGTGTGTCCTCGAATGTGATTCAATCCTTTCTTTGAATAATTGAGACTTTTTCTCGAATTCTTTGAAGTTTCTTGAATTTGACTCTTTCGAACATTATTCTTTTGTGTACTAATTACAACCTTCTTGAATAGAGTATTTCGATAAAATTGGATCTTGTCGAAAAACATCGTAGTTTAATAACCAAATTTACTTTTGTGCACCATTTTTCGATAACTCCATTCGACTAATTTTTGCAATGACCCCAACACATGGTTATCTAATAACTTTGGTTTTGCCTAAACTTCACCAAAATTACTAGATATGTTTGAAGAAATAGCTACACTGGAAATTTTCAGTTTGAGTCTAATATCCGTTGTAGTATATATGCACTTGATATACTAGTAAAGTAATATTGCAATGTTAATTATTGATTTTTTAAGATATTTTATCATTATACATGTAATTATTTTTTTCAACACAAAAATAACAAAATGATATTTTGGTCAAAACTATGATTTTGAATGCAAAATTAATCCTGTCTAATTTTTACCAGTTATACTTATGTGGCAGCACCCTTTTTCAAGCACAATTTCTGAATTAGATTCTAAGTTATCGAACGTTTTTTCAAACACAGGATAATTAAATTTTGTTATTGGGGATGTAATGTAATAATCAGTTTTGAAGGTATTAGTTAAAAAACCGAAAAAAAAATGTTAGTTGTATGCCATAAATTAATATTTTTGGGTTAAATGTTATAAATTAATTGCCCCAATAGTTTAAATTGTTAAATAAATATATAAAAACAATTTATATCACATCTTTTCACGCAAAACTCTTATAAACTTAAAACGTGAATAATAAATCAACTAATTTCCTTTGTGTTAAGTTTTAACTTTTTTATTACAAGACTGAAAGCATTAAGGAATGAATTCTTTTCTGATATTACATTATGAACTAACTATTTCAAAAAAATTAAATTGTTAAGAAAAAAAAACATAAATATTTTTAATACGTAATCGTTACTTTAAAAAGAAAAAGTACACTTGAATTTATTTATTTTTTTAAAAAGGAAGTTTGAGTACTGTGTCGGCAATAGTTCAATTTGCTCACCGAGTGAAGATCCTGCACGAGGGACGAGATGAAAGCGAGGGACCAATATGTTTGTATTTTTTACTTCAAACCCAAACGAGTCACTGACAAGATGTTAAGAAAAGTGCCACTTGGATGCACGTTTGGAACGTGGCACTCAGGACTCAGAGCCTAAGGCCAAAGGAAAAGGAAGCTTTCTCCTGAACGTGTCAGTGAGGTAGCTTCTGCACTGGACGCAGTTTCATGGTAAAAAACTGATATTGAAGGATTGTAAATTCAAAATTTTGTTTTTTTTAAGTAAATTTTAATTATTTATTTTTTCTGATTAAAACTTGTTATACCAGGTAAATTTAATGGTACACCGTTGAATCGTCCCTTGGTACAAGACATTAATGAGCTGGTCTATTTAATGGAGTTAAAAGCAAAAATAGAGAAAAACATGGAAATATTGAAATAATAGTTTTATTTTTTGCAAATAAAAGTTTAAGGGAAGAAGATTAGACTCCAATTTAAAGTAGAAAAAACCTCTAGACTCAAAGAGTATTTATAAAGGAACTCACATTTACTTTAACTTTAAAGAGATGAGTATAAGTTCAAACATGTGATCTATCAAATACTAAATCTTGTCTTGCTCTACTCGATGAACTCTTGTTGTTGTTTTTTTTTTTTTAAACTTAGGGTATTTCTAACCGAAATTCAAAGATTAATCGGTTGACATACTGATATCCATTTAAATGGTTAATATCTCACAACATATGTTATTCCATACACATTGATTTGAGGTTCAAACTCTTGATAATATGTTTAAGAGACACGATTATCTGTCAACCGGAATACATTATGTTGTCTTTAAAGTAATAGTGGTATTCATATTAAATGCGTAGTTATATTAAAATTGTGGACAATTTAATTTTTTTAATTATAATTATAATTTTTTATATTAATATAAATGAGAATATTAAAATAATTAGATAAATGAAAACATTTTTTATATCTATAATAATTCATGATAATTTTTTAAAAATATATTTTTATTTAAAATTTAGGTTTTTATGTTAATTGTATATATTATGATGTACTCTATTGACATCACATAGTATATATGATTTTTAAAATTTGTCACATGTTTGTATATCTTACCTTTCAAGATTATCCAGCTTTTTTGTTATAGGCTTGAACTTCATTTTAGAAGCCAAAATTAAATCTACATTTTTTTGGCCTAACTCCCTATATATAGCCCACAACTTGCATTGGACAGGCTTGCATCGGGCTAGTAGCTCATTTTGCAACCTCTAAGCTATACCGAAGTCCCTTCCCCTACCCCATCTGCTTCCCTTACTCATAACCACTACTAGATGTGGAAAAATGGATTGGGCTCGTCAAGTTAACTCGAATCCCTTCAATGAAATGTAGGACTTGAGCTTTAAATTTTGAGCCCAAATTAAATAGGACCTTTTTAGCTCGATCCAATCATGGCCTAATTCAGGCTTAGCTTGCAAAAACTCACCAAAAGCCCAAAAAAAACTAAGCTTTTACAGGCTTTGAGCTTCAGGTCTGAATTGAATCTGAATTTTTATTGACCCGACTCGCTATAGCTTGTAACCTGTATCGGACTAGCTTACATCAGGCCGAATAGCTCGTTTTGCCACCTCTAACCACCATTCCCAACTCTCCTTCTCTATAATCCCACCGGCCTCTTCTCCCTTTCCTCCACCGCCATTGACCCTTCCTCTCCTCCACTTATAATTCCCCTCCCCTTTTTCCACCCTTGTCCTCCTCCTTCTCTCCCACCCCACCCTCAATCTCCTTCCATTCTCCCACCCTATCAACCCCACCTACAATCCCCTTTTCCATTTCCTACAGCCTCCCCTCTTCTTCCTCCACTTTCACCCACGACGCACTCCTTTATAATCAGCCTCCCATCGCTATTGTGTGTACTAATATACGAACACATTGTTTGTATACTAAATATGCCACCTTGTTATAATATATTTTCTTTATTCCATTGAATAGAAATAATATAGAACAAAAACGTAAAAACAAAAATAAAAAAATAACTCGTTTTTACTTAACATAAATTTTTTATTAAGACATTAGTTTAATCAATTTAAAGTTGAATTATATTCTTAATACCTTTTCTGTTATTTCAACAAGAGTAATTTATCTTTATTATCCTCTTTGGTATATTAAAAAAACATTACAAATGTACTCTGTCCACGAGAACGAGCCTTTTAGATGTGACTGATTAGCAAACAAAACGACCTTTTCAATCAAAAATAATTAATTGCAAAACTTATAATCCATTGTTTTGACTTCAAAAGTAGAAGAATAAAATAATTTTCTAAAATGCCCTTTCTCTTTACAAAGCTTAACTTTTATTCAGTCTCATCCGCACCTACTTCCAACAGATGCTAACAGAAACAACATGTTTGACTTAATAGGCTTTGTCGAAAGGTTCCTCGCAACAAAAAAATGGCATTTTACAAATCCACCAGTGTTTAAATGTAGTCAAAAGTTATAATAAAACCGTCCAAAATCCAAATGAGTGTCATACGTCATTCTTTTCTTAATTTTATTCATGTTGTAAGTTACTTTGAATGATTCACTCATCATTTACGTGGTATTTTGAAGACAAGAAAATAAGCAAAATATTTAATTTTCGTTATGGTATATGTTTTGAGAAAATCTAAATTTTTTAAAAAAGTTATTACCTACTATATAAGATGAAGGGAATTTTTTATTGAGTTATAAAAGTCCAATCAAAGAAAATAGAAAGGAGACAAGAAAATAAGTCAGAATTTGATTATCGCTCTAATGTATGTATTGATTTTGAAAAAAAAAAAAAACTTTTAGACCATAATGTTTATTTTATTAAATAGAAAATCAATAGCAAAATAATCCCAAAAATTTGACTTAGTAATAGCATTTTAGAGTATCTTTGGCATAATGAGTTGTGCTCTATCAAAAATGTGATAGATGATGATTTGGCCTTTGAATAATTAGAGGGCTCATTGACAGATGAATTGTCTTGCAAAATGATAGGACTAGTATGCACAAATGATAGTGAAGGTATCTACAAAAGTACTTTGATGCTTAAGTTACTAAAGAACATCACACAAAATATAATAATAATAAATGCATATAGCTTTAACAGTGATGTTTGAAATATATATCGGTGTCAGATTTGGGCTAAAATTAGTGACATGGGCCCAAGGCCCAAGACCTCTTATAGGCAATAATAAACTGCTTTAGTCGCAAGTATTGACTTTAGTCAACCTTCTCATATGGATTTAGGCTTAATGATAATGCAGAATGGATTGAGCTTAAACCTAGTTTTTTTTTTCTATGTACAACGGTCACAATGAGGTCATAACTTGTGATCTCATACATATTATCCCAACTTTCCACCACTAGGTCGACCCTAGTGGGTTGTAGCTTAAATCTAGTTTATAACAAATTGAAATGTATTAAGATGGGAGAGTTATTTATTCAAGTAATTATTATATATTAAAAATAGTTCCACACATATATAAATTTGTAGTGAGAAAAAATTATGTACTTTTTAATTGAAAGAATAAAAATGCTTTTAATAATGTAAATTTAATTAAATGTACTAATATTGTAAAGTTTTTTCTACTCTTATTTAATCATAGTTATATATGATAATATTATTAACTTTTGTAGCAATTACTTTAAAAATTATATCTCAAATGTTATTTAATTAATCTATTAATATTTATAAAGTTTTTGTTAGAGAGAAAAAACTTTTTTCGCCTAAAGTAAGGGCAATTTTGACAATTTACTTCACAATTACTGCATTTACTCTTTCAAAATGCTATTAAATGCATTAACTATTGAAAAATAGAAACTGTACACAAAGGTTATTCATATACCCTCGTATATCCTATATATATTGGGGGTGTTTCTATATTGATTACTTTTCATCTTTTCTACTTTTTTGCATTACCTTAATCGTCCCAAAATACATAAGCATTTTAGGCATTTTATCGTTATTCTTACTTCTTATTATTTATTTATCTGCAATGGGGTATTCATCTGGATTTTTTTCTTTGTTTCTCTTGCTTCTACTTCTTCTTATTCAAAGTTTGAGCTTTATTTATTTTTGTTTTTCTTATTATTACTTCTTATGACTATTATTATTATTTATTTTTCTGTAGAAGGGTAAAACGTTCTCTTGGTGATGGCTTTTATAACACAAAAAGGATTGCAAAAGAGTCAATTGTTAAAGTTACGTAATTTGAATGATCTTGAGTTACTTTTAGTTAGTGTCTCAGTCAATTAGAAAAAATTCTAATAGAGTGACATTTATTTGATTGTAATTTTGACTGTCACATGCAATACTGTGAGGATTAAGTTCTTGTCCTTTTGGATTATGTTTGTAAACTGGAATAAAATGTTCATGTTTTATTACTTTATTCTTCAGTTACAAATATTGAAATAATATAGATTAAGTAAATATTAAAATTTTAATTTAAAAATATATTAAGCATTGTCCAATAATTATTTACATTATGTTTAAAATTATTAATAATATTAATGAGAGAGAAAATTATGCTATATAACAATAATGTTATAATCACATGGCCCTATTCAATAATTATAATTATTTACATAATAGATTTAAATACTAATTTGTTACTATTATTATATTACTATTATTTAGGGTAATTAAAGATTTGGTTATAATTACGTCATAATCTTTATTATTTAAAGTAAAGCACTGCACAAATTTAGAATAATTAAAGAATTTAGTTATAATTATGTTGAAATGATCAATTTGTTTATAATTATGTTTTTTAGAGCAATAATGTTAAGATTAAGGATGGATAAGTCCTTAAATAGAAACAAATTGATATTAAATAGAAAAAATAAAAGATATGATGAAATTTTTTTTGTGATTTTTGTAATAGTTATCTTTAATATACAATTCACATTCTTATCATTATAAGAACCCAGATAAGACCTAAAAAAAATTAGATATTTACAAAATAAATAGTGGAAGACAATATATCAATGTATAATCAAATACATTGACGTGGTATATAATTTTTTAAAAGATATCAATGTAAAATTGACTACTAAATAAAGAGATTTACAAAATTATATTTACATAATGCATAAAAATAATAAAAAATATAATTAAAATATCATTATATATTGTTTAAAAGATATACTTTATTTTTGATATTTTTTATCAGAATATTAAATAAAATATTTTATTACTTTTTTTTATAAGAATGTTAGATTAGATAAGATATTAGTAATATTAGATTAGATTAAACATTAGCAATATTAGATTAGTAAAATATTGGTAACATTTTAGTAATATGTTTTTATTTATAAAAAAAACAGTAATTCTCAATTTTAATTACTTTTTTTTTTATCTTATGAAATGTTAGATAAAATTTTTGATATTTTTTATCAGAATATTAAATAAAATATTTTATTACCTTTTTTATTAGAATATTAGATATTAGATTAAATAAGATATTAATAATATTAGATTACATAAAATATTAGTAATATTAGATTAAACAAAATATTAGTAACATTTTTGTAGTATATTTATATATTTTCTTATCTTCTTACATATCTTTTTATATTTTTATTTTTATATATTAAATAAGTATCTACTCATTTGCTTCATAGACGATTCATATTTTGAATTGCAAAATATTTTTTTTTCTTGTGTTTGTCACTCGCTTCTTATGTTACTCATACACCTCTTCTTATTTCAACATTCTTGTCCTCATTTAAAAGGGACTAATGCCCCTAAATTATGTGAGATTAAGTACAAGCAAGAAAAGGTAAGATTTTTTGTTACTTCTTTTCATAAAGAACCACATTTGTATGTTCTTCATATATCAATAATCGATTTTCATGAATTTTTTTTCAATCTACTTATTCTGATTTTGAAATATTATTTTGGTTTCATGTTTCTATAGTCAAATATGATTACTACAAATATATTCATGGTGAATAAGGTTAATGTTTAATAGGATGATATCTACAAATAGGAAAAAAATTAGCAATGGGTCTAGGACTTTTATTACAAAGATTTACCCAAACAAGGTGCATTATTTCTTTTATACTTTAGTGTTTTAAATTAAATCATGTCCAATTGTACTACTTTTTTTTTTTTAATTATGTTTATTTAATGAGTAGGATTTTACGACTATTAGGCGTGATTTTTGTAATTATTGCGAAGATGGCCTATTACTCGAGTTATCTTACACAATGGATCCAAATAAAAATATATTAACCCTTCATGTTTTTGACAATATTGACAAACCCCATTTTAGATATGGTGCAGTAAAGATGACCCAGTTTTATTCATTGGATGCAAAACATCTTCTTATTACGCATTATATGGGAGATAATATATTTTCACGTTAAGATTTTTGACATAGTAAAAATATGAAGAAATAAAATAAAAAAATCTAAATGTTTTTGGCAATGCTCCTACACCTAAATTTTTAGAGGGCTTTTATAGGACTTTAAAAACAACATTGAATCCTAATGAGTTCTTTTTTTTTTGGTTTATAAAATATTTTTTTATATGTTTTCAATTTTTATTATAAGGTGCATTTTATACCAGCGAGCTTATCAGTCAAATTGAACTTATCTGTAGGATAATATGTAATTGGGCACTACTTTTAGTTTTTATTTTTTGGATAAAATCTATGTATGATGGGGATGCATATTTAGAGGATTTGAATGAAAACAAGTCTTATCTCTAATAATTTGAAATTAAACCTTGTATTGCTATTTTCACTTTTGGAGTGTTGAAAATGATTAAGTTTTATTAGCTAAAAACAATAGATCAATGTTAGTTGCATTATTTAACCGATCATGTTTTTGAGATGAAGAATTTTTCTCTTGACAAAATTGAAATTTATAATCTAGTTGTTTTAAATGACTATGATTCAGGTGATGACAATGAGGAGGACAACATCGTCGAAGAAGATGATCAAATTCATGTTGTATTTGATGATTAATAGCAAATTGTTAACAATGCAATTCATGATAACCAAATTGAAGGTGTACCAAATTAGCAATGGGACATTGTTAACGATGTAGTTGACAGGAGGAGGGATAGACCCCTATCTCATGCTGATGTTAAAAGAGAACAAACATTGTTGGGTACATCAATAATTATATTTTAAAATATATTCAAATTTTTCTGTGTTTGTATTTAGATATAAATCATGACTATATTGTTGTAGGTGATCTTGTCAAGAATTGTGAAGAATTTTATTATTAAAAAACAAAAGAATTTTTTTGTTCAATATAAAGAAGGCCAACCATTTGATTATGAGCTTAAGGGTGATGATAGAAGAAAAAATGAGCGCTATATCAAGTTTAGGTGGTACGAGTTCATAAGAGCAAACAACTTGGCAATCAATGACACTGTCCACATTTGATTTAATGATGATCTTGAAGTGCTTTATGTGCAGATCAATTAGAACATTGGCATGATTGTTGATTTCTATTTTTAAGACAGTATAATATTAGTCGTTGTTTTGATGCCCTTTTTATATCTTTTTTGAAGCCAATGAGTACCATCTTACGATGTAGTGAGAATGATGATATTAGTTACTTTTTGAATGATGACTGTATGTATCTAATAATGCATTTTTATTGTTTTTATATTTATGAATATGGTGACATTTGACAGATTTAGGATTATAGTTGCTATTAATTTATTTACTGTATTGTTTTTATTTTTTTAATTTCCTTCTAATATCTTTTTCCAAATATGGTGACATCTAATGATTTATTTTTTAGTTTTAATATTTTATTTGTATTTATTTATTTTCCTTTTGATAGTAGTATATACTTATTATGTTTTAAATTTTTCATAGTTATATTTTTAAATTAATAAAAATTATTTTAACCTTGCTCATATTTTGCCCATATATTGCAGGGATACACACACTAGTTAATAATATAAAAATGTTTACATTAAAAATTAATGGAAATTAAATTTTTTAAAGAATCTTACATAACGTTTAACTGAAAAATGTTATACATTATTATACATGTTTTTAATATAATTTTTATTATTAAGTAAAATTCATTAATGAAAATTAAACTCCTTAAAGAATCCTCTATAAAGAAATATTATACATTATATGACATTTTTTAATATTATTTTTATTATTAAGTAAAATTTATTAAATAAAGAATGAGGTTGATGTTATTTAAGAAATCACACATGAATTTTATCGAAATATATAAAATCTTTTATATATTATACGAGATGTTTATAAATATACACAAAATATAAAAATATATTTTTCAAAAAAATATTTCATTAATAATAAAAAATAAATTAAAAAATAGACATATAACTTTTTAATTTAAAAATATTTATAATTAATTTAATTAATGTAATATAATTTTAATAATAATTCAAAAAATTCTATTATGTATAATATTAATATTAATGGAAGAAATTTGAGAATTAATCAAAATAAGAAAATAATTTTTAACTAATAATTAATTAATAAAATATTAATTTAATTTGATATAAAGGTATATCAAATATGTGTCTCACAATTATAAAAAATATGATTGAAGGAGAAAAAGAGTAATTTATTCAAAAAATAAAGACTTGAATGTATAATAAGAATTAAATTTATTTATACTATTAATGTAAGTAAAACATTTATATACAAAATTTAATAAATTTTACCTTATAATTCAATTATATGATAGATTAGTCAAATTTTATTAAATATCTACCTTTACCATCTGTATAATTTAATGGTCCGTTTAAAATAAAGGAAAGAAAATAAGAAAGATTTTTTTTTTTTTCAAAAATTTGAATTGAGAGAGGACTTTGAAATTTGCAGGTCAATCTTTCTCTCTTTTTTCTTTTCTTTACTCTCTATTTTCCTTCCTTCCACTCACACATATCATATGTACCAAAAAAAATAAAAATACCATAAATCTTGTAATAAAGGAATGAATCATTCCAAAATTGTCTCGAACAAATCAGATCTTCTGCAGCAAATTTTGTGTGCAGCCAATATACAACTAAATATCAACCATTGATAGGTTAGTATATAGTAATTTAAAAAGAAAAAAAATGTAATAAATGATTTAAATTTTGA
Source organism: Spatholobus suberectus (assembly GCA_004329165.1). Lineage (NCBI taxonomy): Eukaryota > Viridiplantae > Streptophyta > Magnoliopsida > Fabales > Fabaceae > Spatholobus > Spatholobus suberectus. The sequence goes on along the minus strand of CM014731.1, from coordinate 18,725,016 downwards.
TTGTAGAAAATATAATGTTGGAGAGGGAGCAGAGGATCCTAATTCCTCGTCATCATTCCTAGTTTGGTGCCTTTGAGTGGAACACTAAAATCAGCAATAACCAAGAGTTACATTGGTAATGGAGCATTTGTCACGTTAAAGCAAAACTGAAAGGAGACCCCACCAAAATCATTCCTGTGTAAGGTCCTACCCTCTATGTTGTATTAAAACAAGGAGCATCATCAAGGAAGGGATATATGCATGTAGCCCACATGACATAACTGCCCTTTTGCCGTAGCTGGTCTTCTCCTTGTGCCACAATTAATTACTCCTTTTCCATGAGAGCGTCCCTGGAAAATTGAAAATATCTTTCTCCTTATTTATTCAATTCAATTCCACCTTTGCGTAGAATCAACATTATATAAACACATACATAGGACAGCTGAGATTGTGTGAATATGTACACACTTACACACACGCACACATACTCTCTTTCTCTCTCTTCTTACTTTCTCTCTCAAAACTTTACATGCACAAAGTTGTGTCCCCCTATAACTTGCTTGCTTGCTTAGACAAATCAAACAAGTTTCCATTTTGTGTAACCAAAACTATTATCTCTTTTTTTCATTTTTTCTCTGGGGTTGGCAAAGTCAACATGCAAGGGCAAGATTTTTAGGCTGATTGATGGTTTGAGCAAGTTTGAGTTCCAAAAATATTATCTTTTTGTCGAATTGGATTCTGGGTTGGTGTCCAGTTTGGAAATTGAATAGAGGACAAAGAAGGGGTGCGAGTGTTTTGAACAGATGAAGAGCGAAGAACAGGCACGTAGTTTGTTTGGAATTTCACTCTCTGACAGACCCAGATGGCAGCAATTCCTCATTTGCTCATCCGGGTTCTTCTTTGGATATCTTGTTAACGGCATCTGTGAGGTAGATTAGATGATATCATATATGTGCTCTGTTCTCTCTTGCTTTTCTTGAATTCTTTAATGTCATCTTTGTGGTTTACAGTTTCTGCAACTGGGTTGCAGAAATATGTGTCATGTATGATGTATGAGGAGAAAGGAAAAAAATAAAAATTGAGTTTTTTTGTTTCTTTGTGTGTGTGTGTGTTAAAATGGGTTCTGTTTTGTTTGATTTTGTAAATTTCTTTCCTTTTTTTTTTTTTTTCTTTTCTTTCATAATCAATAGCCTAAAGATTAATTTTTAAGGAAAATGGTTTCTCAAAAGTCCCAAGATTTGTCTGCCTTTTGTTATTCTTTCTGGATGTCTTGGTGGGGACTTTGGCTTCAATTTTTCTTTCTGCCTTTCTTTTTTGTTTTGTTATTCCACTGATAATAATTTAGTATTAACAATAATTTTTTCTCATTGACCTAATTTTCAGGAATATGTGTATAACAGGCTCCATTTTAGGTGAATTTCATCACCTTTGGTACTATTTCATTTATTACTGTTTTGCAGCTTTGAATGGAGACTAACAGTGAAATTGGTGGTTTGTTTTTCTTGTTTTAGCTATGGTTGGTACTTCACATTTGTTCAAGGTTTTGTGTACCTGTTTCTGATTTACCTCCAAGGCTTCACAAGCAAGCAAATGGTGAATCCATGGAAAACTTATGTGAAGCTTTCTGCTGTACTTATGGGTTCCCATGGCCTAACAAAGGGGTCTTTGGCTTTTCTTAACTACCCTGCACAAATCATGTTCAAATCCACAAAGGTGAGTCACTAAAGCACATGGAAAAAAAGGCCATCATTACTTTACCCATTTTTGAAGGAAACCTGTTTGTATCAATGTTTTTTAATCTTATTCCTAAGTCAGTTATAAAGGGAATCAAATTGTCTCATTTATATGCTTACATCATAGTTGAGTTAAAGGCACTTATAGTTCAATGGCTCCAAATTCTATCCTGTTTTTTTGCCCCTAAAATTGTGTCATCATGTTGTAGCTAACTGACCATTGAACATTCAAACATAATAGAACCATTTTTTGTGTGATAGGTTCTGCCAGTGATGATAATGGGTGCCTTCATACCGGGTCTGAAAAGGAAGTATCCACTGCATGAATATGTATCCGCAATTTTTCTTGTAGTTGGCTTGATCCTGTTCACACTAGCAGATGCACAGACATCACCAAATTTCAGTGTCATTGGTGTTATTATGATATCTGGAGCATTGATCATGGATTCTTTTCTGGGAAATCTGCAAGAAGCAATATTCACTATGAACCCTGATACCACACAGGTGATTCTATCTCTTCCTAACCCTCTTTGTGCCTTTTAAGGTGTATGCCTTTTTTGTCAAATATGTGATTTAGGCCGTATTTAGATAAATTTCTTCCTAATATGATATAGCTTTTATTGATTTTAATTTATAGGAGAAGTTTAATTCATTTTATTTTTAAATTTTCTTCTCTTATAAGTACTCATTAAAAAATTTATTCAAACAAGACCTTCAATAATTATATATTAATAAGTTTCCAATACTTTTTCATTGTTAACACAGATGGAGATGCTCTTTTGCTCTACTGTAGTGGGTTTGCCTATCTTAATCCCACCCATGCTTTTCACAGGAGAATTATTCAAAGCATGGACTTCATGTTCACAGGTAATTTTGGAATAAACTCAGCTCCTTTTCCACACTCTATTACTCTATTATGCTTTCTTCTAAAAAGGATCACCTTTTTCTTGTCCTTGCAGCATCCCTATGTGTATGGGGTGTTGGTCTTTGAAGCAATGGCCACATTTATAGGTCAGGTTTCTGTCCTCTCCCTCATTGCCATCTTTGGTGCTGCCACCACAGCCATGGTAAATTCCTATCCACATGATTTTCCTGCTTTTATTATCATGTCAGTTTGAACCATTTTACAGCGCCTAACATTAATAAGTCTCATGTGAAAAAAAAAGCACCATACGCCATGTGGTCTTACTCTTAAATGCTATTAAATGACCAAACATTTAATCGTTTTATATTAAAATTTTGAATTTGAATTGAAAGTTAATTTGGCATGATGAAAAATGTCAGTAATACACTTTCTGTTTCTTGTGGGTTCTACTAATTATGTGGAACCCACATAATTATGTGGGTCTAATTTCTAAATTAGTAGGATCTATATGAATTTCAAGTAATAAGAGAAAGTTTGTTGGAAAGATAGTGTTACAGAGCGTGTGCTAGTACTGACATAATATATGGGATGATATGGAAATCAAAACTCTATAACATTATTTTCACCCTCCCTAGTATTTAAGGTAATCATTCATTGGTGACATAAATATACAAAACACCTGCATATAGGGTGATAGAAAATTCAACTTTAATCTCACATTATATGGTCCTAACTTATACATCATTGAATTTTATCACAGATAACAACAGCAAGGAAGGCAGTGACATTGCTATTGTCATACTTGATATTTACAAAGCCATTAACAGAACAGCATGGGAGTGGACTACTACTCATAGCCATGGGGATCACATTGAAGATGTTGCCTGATAACAAATTCACCAGCACCAAGAGGGGTTCTCCTATGGCCAATAGTGCCAAATCCACTGGCGATGAAGAGTTGGGGACCCTGCCAAATTCTGTAGGAGAAAATGATGAAAGGAGGCCCTTGGTCTAGCTAGCTTAATAGGTTCTCAATGCAATTTTTAATTTTGGAAGTCATTATTTTAAAATTCATGATTTCTTTGTCATTTTCATATCATGTGAAAGGAAAAAGAAAATAAATTGATGTTCAATTAGCGTTTTATATTAATTTTTTAATTGAAGGCCTCATATTTAACAGTAAAAGAGCATTTATAGTTTTTTTTCCCCAGTCATGCGGTTGAACTAAAATTTAATGATACAAGACTCTTTTTTCAACACAATTTTTTATTACGTGAAATTTAACATAATTAACTCTACGCCTTGCGCACAAAAAAAAAAAAAAAAAAAAACTCTACGCCTTAAAGAACTATATGATTAAACTTAAACATATATATATCATAAAAAACAAAAAATAACTTTTATTTTTGGTTTGTTTCTTTGTTATTTTAAAATAAGTTTTTATTCTTAATTTAGTAAATCAGTCAAATCATGACGTGTTTTATGTTATAACCATAGATTATATATAACATTGTTTTTTCGATAACATAGATTATATAACATTTGTGTAAGTAAAATATCTCTTTTATAGTCAAGAACAGTCTCGTATATATGCACAAATTTTTAAGTACTTTTTTATTTTCAAACTTAAAATGAACATAAGCTATTTGTTTTCTCATGCTTTTGTTTTCCTCATTCTCCTTTTGCATTCACTTTTATTTGAATACTTTTTTTTTTTATGAAGAGGTAGACTTCATTCTCTTAACATACATCTGGTATATCCTCTCATGTTTTTAATATCAACTAAACAGTTTAACAAACGGTAACTGAATATCAGAAATAAATTTTAAATATATATATTTTATCTTCAAAATTTAAATACGCTTCTAATATGTATCTGATATATTTTCTTATACTTTTAATATCAACTGAACACTTTAACAAGCTTCAACTGAATATTCGAAAATATTTTCGAATATATATATATATATATATATAAATTCAAAGACGCTTTTAGCATGTATATGATATCCTTCCAAACGTATTTTTAATTGTCATTCTTCAACGAGATTATTTTTAAGAATTTTTCTTAATTTCTTATCTTTTTCAATTTATTATTTTAAATATTTTTAATTTTAACTTGAATTTCAATATTTTTAAATAAATTATTAATAATTAAAAATAATATTGTATCACAATATAAAGTATTTATTATAAATCTAAAATATAATTGATATGTTCTAAAATATTTATTTATTACAATTTTAATTATAATATAATATAATTTATATATTTAGAAGTATTTCTTTATTATAAATTTTAGTTATATAAAATAAATATTTATTCTGTGTAATGCACATGATAAGATATTAGTTATATATTCATTTTAAAATTCTCAAGACTCAATCAAATGATACAAAGCTAATAATAACTCGCATAAACAATTTTATTTGAAATTAAGCGCAAAAATTAATGATTCTTTTTTAACCTCAAAACTTAAAATGTAATTATTGAACAACATATTTAAAATCAATAAAGAAAAAAATAAGTTATGCACTGTTTTATACTGTCATCCATTCACAACTCATTATATATGGTAAGTTTGTTGACTTTAATAATAACTACCCTAAAAGTCATACTAAAGCTGATTTTGATTAATTGATGGTGTAAAACTTTTTACACTGATAATACATAGTAATTAAACCCATCAATAAAAATCATTCCAAATCGTTAAACCGATGTAGAAAAAAAAAAAAAACTAAACAAATCGTTAACTTTTTTTTAAATCTCATTTTTATGCAGTTCGATTCAATTTTTTTTTATAATCAAAACTGAATCAAATTAAACTAAACCGCAAAAATTTTAAACTTATACTAATTTGTCTATTTTACCTTTATATAAACCCTACTTAAAATACATTTTGGTAAACATACTTATTTTTAAAAAACTTGAAATCGTTGACTTTAATTTGTAATTTAAAATAAATTGATTTGGGATGAAAATTAATATTCTGAACAAATTATTTTAATATTCATTATGCATTTAATTTTTATTTAATAAGTCTTTTCCCTTAAATAAAAAAATAGTTATTAGAGAAATTTATGTATGAATTTGAAATTCTATTCTTATTCTAATTAATTAAATTTCATTTATTTAATAATTAAAAATAAAAAAAAATCATTTCTCTAAGAAACAAGAAAAGGTTAAAATAACGAATTCAATCAAAATTAAAAAACAATAAAAATTCAAAATTTCAATTTTAATATTATTCTCAAAGCTATTATAACCTAATAACAAGTGTGCTTTGTTAGTTTGCATGAGAGAAGTGTTTTATACTGTCGACGGCCATACGGTGGCCATGCGCTGGTGAATCATCATGGAAACGTGTCAATCAATTACCCTCAAACAGTGAAAAAGAACTGCACTCATTGCCTACGTGTTTGGGCATTGGCATGCATGGTGACACCAATTAAAGTTTTCTGAGCCGAATGAATCACTGTCAAAACTGAACAGTGAAAAAAAATAAAATTCACCACTATACACCACAAAGTTTCAAAAATAAAAATTAAAAAATAAATCTTAGTGTTAATGGGTGATAGCTGTGAGAGAGGTGGGAGCAGTGGTGGCACCACCACAAGGCTCCTCCGGACAGCGGCGGAGGACGGTGGCTATTCGGAAAGGAAGAGTGAGAGGCCAAGAGAGCCTTGGAAAGGAGAATATGTAAAGAGCACAGTGTTTGCAGGGCTTGATGCCATTATCACTTGCTTTTCTCTCATTTCCTCCATCTCTGCTAGCACTAGTTCCTCTGGTATGTATGTATGTGTCACTCCCTTTTTACCTTACGAGAAATGTTAGTAACATGATCTTAAACATTTTTTTTCTAATACTCTTTATTATTAGCTAAAATTTATTAGACATTACAAATTTTAGTAAGTCCTATTTTTAAATAAAAAAAAAGATTCATTAAATAAAAAATGAGACTTACTAAAATTTGTGATTTTTGATAATTTTCAACCAATAATAAAAAATTGTTAAAAAGAAAATATTTAAAAGAGTGTTACTAGTATTTCTCTTAACTTAATATATCCTCTCTTAAAGTTATAAATTTTCAAAGTATTATTTGGGAATAAAATTATGCATGAAAAATGTGGAGCTGACCCCAAAAAATCTGCAACTTGGATAGAGTGAGCTTAGGCACAAGTTAAAAGATTGAATAAAGTCACTTTTTGTAGCCTGACTTGTTATAGTTTGTGACTCGCATAGAGCAAGTCTGTAATGAGTCGGTGAGCCGGGTAACTGGTTATAATTATTCATAGTGCTCGTGTGATATTAATATGTGTGATTACATTGATAAATATTTTTATTTTTAACTGCTAAAATTAATCTTTAAGAGCTGATATTAATAAAATCAATGAATTTATTTGCTTTTTAATTACCTCGAAATGCAATTCGTACACCATACAGTCATAATGCTCTAAATTCTACTAAAGTTTATGTTCAAATCTACTCCTACATCTATGTTAACTTCTGCCAAATGGCTCTTAATCTTTACTATTACACTTCTTTTGTTGTCTCGGATGCTTTTTTTGGTAAAGAGGAGATAGTAGGGAAATTGAGAGGAGAGAGAAGAAATAGAGGACTCACATTTGGTAGCATAGATGGCATAGAGGGGGAGAGAAGAAGAAAAGGTGTGAGTCTTACACTTTTTTATTTACGGTATATGTATCCTATTTCTCTTTTCTTTATTTCTATTTATCCTATTTCTCTTCTTTGTACCAAATTGAACGTAAATTTCATTTTCTCCGAGTTATTTTTCATTTTGTTTTATACAAATGTGTTCCCTTGTTAAATAGTTGAGCGCAAAAGACCTTTATTTTTAAGTTCTGGAGGAAAAAGGGATTTATGGTGCTATGATTGCATGAACTTGCAACTTTTGTACTTTCACCACTAATTTGTAGGGATTTGTAGTGGTATGATTGTATGATAGGTACTTGCAGCTTGTCCTTTTCGCAACAAATTCCATTAATTTGTTGTTCCTTTTGCAATGATAGTCATGAGATTTAAATCAAAGACTTCATTTAAGCTATCTAAATCTGTTACTACTAAACTATCCTAGTGGTTACATTAATTTGTAGTTTGTGCTTGTGCACCTGACAACATTTTGATGCAGCTTGCAGTGATGGTGCATCTTTAATTTTTTCTACTCATCTACATATCACAATAAAAAAGGAAAATAATTCAAGTATTTCTTGAATACATGAACACACTCATGCTTTACAATCTGGAAAAAGCTCTTTCAAAAAAATTCATCTTTAAAATGATAAGTAAGCCTTGTCCTTTAGTCCATAACAGAATTAGGCTTTATGTGAGCTAATAATTATTGATAATGACAATTATATTCCTCCTAACTCTAGACTCCTACATACATACCTATGGTTCGAGACCATTTTTGTGGTAAGTAGTTGTGGCTTTTCTTACTAGGCACTAGGCTATATAATTAAACATTCAAGGAAAATGAGTGAAGGAATGGAGGAATTAATCTAGTAAATGTGTGTTTATGTAAGAATTAAACTCTCGGGGAAAATGTACGTGTGGTTGTGTGTGAGTGTTGTGTTGTGTGCGTGTTTAAGATCTAATTTTAAGGTAGGAGAATTCAGTATTACATTAAAAGAGTCTCACATTGGAAGTGTGAGACTCTCGTGTGGAGTTCTTAATAAAACCATCAGCTCACCAACTGTAATGGCTAATTTTTGTGATTTGATTCATCTGAAGTTGTTATCAATTGGTATTAGTGAGATGCTAGGATCAATGTAAGATATGGGACTTGAATCTCAGAATGGGGTTCTGTTGTGGGGTTTATAAGGCTTTAGATTCTCCATCTGCAACATCTTGTGGCTAAGGTTATCACTAAGTATGTGCGTATTTGTCCACTCATGTTTGTCCGAAATACTGATACTGATTCTCATGCCATGGATGCAAAGATAGAATACTTCTATATGGAGGTGAAAATGCTATTTTAACTGATGTGCTACACCCTGAATGTAGTGGGTGTGCTGGTTCTTGGCTTCTCAAACCTAGTGGCAGATGCAATATCAATGGGGTTTGGGGACTTTGTGTCAGCTAGCTCTGAGCAGGACGTTATCACTGAGGAAAGGAGAGTGACAGAATGGGATGTCATGAACCAAAGGGACAAAGAGCAGAGAGAGTTAGTCAAACACTATCAAGCACTTGGGATGGACAACAATGATGCAACCATGGTATGTATGAGAAAAACATACTATTTGGAATATAATTAGAGTTTAACAGGCATTACTGTCAATGTAAAAGCTTTTACATTGTCAACCAATCATAAATCATCGGTTTTTACAATATTAACCAATCATAAATCATTATTGATATGACCTTTAAGGTAGTTATTATAAAAGTCAATAAACTTATTATACATGCTAAATTGTGATAAAAGATTTTTACATTGTCAGTGCATATATTATTTATTCACATAATTACTGGGAGAAATTTGTGGCAAAACTTTACAAGAGTCAACAGTTTTTTATTAAATATTAATTTATTTGGCCTAGCTAAATTGCTTCTAAGTTCTAAACTTAATTAACTGAATTTTGTTACTTGATGCAAGGTTGTGAGCATATTTACAAAGTACAATGGCATCCTGGTGGACCAGAGAATGGTAGCAGACAAAGGAATGCTGCCAGCAGACCAAGAAGTGAAGCCCTGGAAGAATGGCCTTGTCACCTTTGCATCCTTCATGCTCTTTGGCTCAACTCCTTTGCTCTCTTTCATCATCCTCATACCATTCACTGACAGTGACACTGTCAAGTTTGTTAGTGCTTGCCTTGTTTCTGCACTTGCGCTTGCTCTTCTTGGGTGGCAAAGGCAAGGATTGCTGGTCAAAACATTATGTTCTCTGTTGCTATGACACTTTTCAGTGGTGCCATAGCTGCAGTTGCTGCTTATTTAGTAGGATGGTCTCTTAAGCATATGGCAGAGGTTGACAAGCTAGAGTTGAATTTAATGGATCTGAGAACACTTTTTGGTAAGGTCAAACCATTCCTAGCACAAAGTTCAAGCTCTGGTATATATGTCTAATATTTATATTTTGGGTAGCTTATAAATGCACTTAAACTTGGTATTAGTTCATAGCTGTTGCTAATTTTTCTGAAAATCCTACTCATGCTTAGGCAATATTTTTAGTTGAGTTTCTGTATATATCCATATGATTCTATTTCTACCCAATAGTAATCTTTAACAAATTTTATATAATAATATAAAATCTTCATTCTTGAGAATGAAAGTGTTTTATTCAAATCTCTTTTAAGATATATAATTTTATTATCAATATTTTTTTTACCTATTAATTATGTTCAAAATTGTGTATGTTAATTATTTTAATTTTCAACTCATATTTCCAAATACGTTTATGTTTTTAAAATTTTTCCGCTTACATTAATTATTTTAAAATTAACTTTAATATATTAAATTAAATTATATCCTTTTTAAAAGCAACTTAATCTTTTATTATATTTTCGCTGTTCGTTTAAAATTTGAAATGTATTTTTAATTAATTATAAATATTTTCACAGTTTTGAATATTTTAAAAATTTTACATAACTTAATTATAAATAATTTTGTCAATTTTTTTTTTTGCTGTATCAAATATTTTTATTAACTTACTTTTTAATTACTCAAATTTAAAAATATGCATGATATGATACAAACTTTATTTCATTTGATCATAAGATACCTTTCATTATCAACGTACCAAAAAAATACCTTTCATTATCAATTTAATGGCACACAACCCCCCGTCAGATGCATTGAAGGCTTAAGTACATATGTCTGTTGGGTTTGGGACAAGACAGAGAAAACCAGAGTCTTGCATCACACAATGTCATCTTAAAATGAGAACGGACAAACTTCTATATTTAGTAATATTCCTTCTTCTCTTTTTGGTACTGAGGATATTCTTTAGTTTTGTTTTTTTTTTTGAAATCAAGAGATCATCAAAGTATAGTTTTTTAATAAGAAATTTTTACATACAACTAAGTCCTGGTGAGTATGTTTAAAAGTTTAATTGTTTACTAACTGTCAAATTACGTAGATAATTTAATAATATTTTTTTAAAACTAATTACATTTTTTTATTGCTCGAGAGTGAGGGTCCGCAGTTAGGCATTTCTAAATTTATTACTTTTTAATCAATCGAGTTAAAAAGGGAAGAAATAATTAACAAAATTTAAACTCACCAGGTATCACTAATTTTGTATAACTAGAATGAGTTAGTAATAACATTTTTCATAAAGAAAAACCTCATTTCTAATTTTTCACCACATTTTTATGGCCACACCGTGATACCTAACCAAATAGGATGTACGAATAACACTCGTCCCAGAACGTTTTCAGCTTCTGCTTTCCACATGAATAATTGGAGCTAAACACCACTTCCAATAATTATGTAAACGGATGAAAATGATTAAGGTGTAGAACATAAATGAAGAGCAATTCTTGAATGAATACAATGCTCATAGTCATAATTAATTAAAAACTTAGAAAAATATTAATATAGTAATAATAACTTGGATTTATTTTTGGAGATACTGAGATATTTAAGGGACTGATTCAAAGAGTTAGTCCTTGGCTTCCAGCTGGGGAATATCTTGGGTTTACCAAAAAAACCTTGGATTTTAAGTGCACAAATGAAAGAGATTTGACTAAAAAGATCTCTAGTAAATAGTAACTAGGACTCAATATTGGTCAAGATCAGGAATCAGGAATAGGACTAAACAATGTGACATGGTTAACAAGGAGAAGTCACCTCTTCTTCATTCAGGGATAACTGCAGAGCATGTTCTGCTTCTTTCAAGAACAACCGAGTTAGCTGCTTTTGGCCTCGCCGATATACTACAGCAGACCACTTGTTTCTACTCATCAACTTTGGTTCCTCTGAGTCATTTGCCTTTGTGCTGAAGTTTTGGGGAAAGGAACAAAATCTATTAGAATGACAACAATATAGAGAACAAAAATTATAGATTGAGTGAGGAGTCCAAGATTTCTTGGGCTCAAGAGATAATTTTAAACATTAAAGGTATATGAATACTTTTAAACAAGTATACTAGTTTGAGTAGTTTCTACCTTAAATTGCTTGTGCATTGTTTGCTATCTTCCTGGCTATCAGTAATAAGGGCTTTCTTGAGCAAATTAAGGTCACTTTCATCTGTTCCGGAACTCTCTTCAAGATCCATCATCCTTGAATGCAGTGAAATCAGTTAGGCGTTGCACATAAGATATATCTATCAGTGTTGATTTTCTAGTATGTTCTTATTTGCTCAATAAATGAAATGATACATTGAATATAAAAAAGATATTCAAACATCATTTGCAGACATCAGGTTGCAATCACAAGCTTGCAGATTAGGAGTAAGGCAAAAAATATTTCAGTTTATAATTAAAATTAACATAATCCTATATCAGCAGTTATGGTTATGTAATTCCTGACACTCACTTCACACGAAGAAGATCAACAAGCAATTGTAAAGCTCCAGAATCACCACAGACCTCCCATACTGCTGACTGGACATCTGTATCTGATAGCTGTCTCTCCCTTTCAGGTCCAACAAGCTTCATAGAAACATGATCATAAACATTTCAAATTAACATAATGCTTATTACTTAGCTTCTGGGTTATAAACTTCTAGCTAAATGTAATAAATTGACCTCACATTATCCCAGCCACCAATCAAAGGAAGAAGGTAGGAAGGACTTGTATTGTAATTGTTGACCTTTAATTCACTAGTACTAATCATGGTTACATAATTAAGTAAATGGCTTTCAAAATAAATAAAAGCAAAAAAGAAAGTTATTGATGCATTAATGATTTTTGTTGAAAATTGTAAATCGATTAATAAAACATGTTATATTGACACATAAGTTCAGCATTGATCTATACAGTCAGTTGTTTGCATTTATTATTTTCCGTCTGAATATTACTGTCTTCTAACTTGTAAGCAATTTAACTGTAGGTAAGGCAAGGTTTGTTTTGTCTTTCAAAGATAAGATGTTGTCCCCATGATGTAGAGCACGGAATCACATGTCAAGTAGCCAAGTCACATCACCTGTAGTAGTTATCAAATGGAAAGGGTAGAAAATGTGGTAAATGTTGATAGAAAACTTATACCAAAGAAAGAGAAAATACAGTTTCAGTGACAAAGGCAGGAGCTAATAGTCTGACATTCCAAGGGAAATGTGAAAAATAAAATGTTGCATAGAAACTGAACCTCTTCCAGCATTGAGGAAACCTTGAAAAGCTCATCTTCTTGCATGGCTACGGTCCTCAAAGTAGTCATAAATTTCTCAGGAAACACCAGCTTGTTTGCATAAGATGGCATCTTGCGCTGACCACTCCAACTATAGTTGCAAACTTGGTCAACTTTGCCTTTGTTATTTTCTCCACTGCTTTGAGTGCATAATGGAAAGAACCCGTTATCCAGTAGAGTTTTGGGTAAAAGACATCTCATTTCAGCCTTCTGTAAACATAAAACAAAGAAACAGAAAGTGTAATTACAGAAGGGGGAAACTTTAGAACAATAGGTAGTATAAAATTGGATAAATACATCACATTCTACTTGTTCAAAAAATGGCAGAAGATGAAGATAAATTATTAGCATACCTGCACTTCAAGAAGCTGGCTTTTGGACTCTGAAAAGGAAATAGTATTAAGTGCTTCTGCTGGATAGTGGACCTGGAGGACTCAAAAAGGATAAGTTAGTAAGCCGTGTCTATATCTGCAACAATCATGAGCACGTATGTGAATCATACAGCCGTGATAGAGAATATAAATGAAAAGGCAGCAGCCATAGACAAAATTAAATAGGTATGGTCAAAGTATGAACTGCTATTATAGTTGAAAAACTAATTGGGTAACGATTGGAAGGAACTGATAAACAACAGGTAGAATGATAGATATTACTAAATATTTTTAGTAAAACTTCCCACAAATTCAAGCTGCCACAAAGCAACAAGTAATGAACACAACAAAGCTTCTTGAAAGTAGAAACTGAATTATGCTAACAAGAACAGTTAAGAGGTGGAGTAACATGTTAACGAATAAAGAGAAATTTTACTCTAGCTGTACAAGGTCCAAGTATAAGCCATTACCATGAGATAGTCATCTGTGTTATCATCAATGACAAAACCATACAGATACAGAAGTTCCTGCACCAAGTGGAAAAATATGGAAACCATTAGTACTTGAAATAAGCTTCAAACAAAAGTAACTTATACTTCAACCTTTAACTGAACAGAAGCTCCACTTTGTCTCATGCTTTTAGTAAAATATATATAAGCAAGTATGTATTCATAATGGTACAAGTGAACTCAAATAAGTTAAAGGGCCAAATCTACAGTGCAACGCATTGTTGCAGTTTATTGACAAGACCATTATGTATCTGGTTCAATTAAACCTTTTACAGTCAAGTTGAATAAACTACCAACAAGACATTGCACCAGTGTTGGCCACATGAAAAAATCACAACATGAAAAACCTTATTTCCCCTGCAGGCCTCTCTGCTTGCAGCTTAAAAGATTGATGCTTAAAATGAATGGTAAAACGAGAACAGAAAAGTAAACTAGAACATAAAGAATAATATAAGAAAATGGTTTCATTTTTTTTTTAACCATGGAACAATATAAAGTACCTCATTTCCCTTGTTTCCATAACTAATGGAAATTTCTTGATCAATCTGCCAGGGACTTTGAGCAGCTTTGCAATCAAGAAAACAATAGAATTAAAGGGGAATAGTTTCATGACATATCACATTACGAAATTACTTAAACGGAGAGAGAAAGAAAATAAATAAATTAAATTACAAATTTGAAAGTAACTACAACTGCAGAGGCACATACGAGGAAAACACTTATTTGGATGTTAAGAAAGACACTGAAGAGTCACAAAAAAGAATGTTACCAGAAATAAGATACATGGAGAAAGGAACTCCTGTTGTTAAACCAGTTCCATCAACTTCCCATGTTGCTATTGGCTTCAGATCTGATTGGTCATGTAATCAAAGTAAACACACAAGGCATTTGATATATCTAGCATATATGACATGAAGATAACTCACCATGGCACAAAGCCAGGAATACATGTTTATGCATACAAATAGTTCATTTATCTTTCATTTATCAAAACATTAATAGATATTTGCTATCTTCCCAGTAGCAAACTTTCCATCAGGATCCATTACTTACTTTATATATGACACATTGACACCCCTATCACTATGAAAAGAAAAGAAACACCAATTATTTAGAAACCATTTGGCTATATGCTTAATTACATGCAAAGGAAAATAGCCTTTTAACATATACAAAAGTCAAGACAAACAATAAGGCTCTGTATTCTAACTGGCATATATTAAAGGTAATATATGCCCTATTAATGAAATTTGAAGAAATTTAGCAATATCTATTATGCCCTCACGCACAACAGTCCTTTGGGATTGAAATGTTGAGAATGCACATGGCCATAATCACTTCATTATTTGCACCAAAATTTATCAGAATTGGGTCAACAAAGGATTGATATCTAAGCTGTTTGATCATAGAGATTAATTGACAAAAATTATAAGCTGCTAGATGAAGGTGTAAGAAAGGTTTTCATATCAAACAATTTCTAAAGGGGAACAATCAGAACACAATCAATGAAGAAATGAAAAGGAAAGTACAGGGGAAGTGAAATATCAGGGGTTAAAGCAACAGTTTACCATGGTTACAAAGGTCAATGCCAGGGACAAGACCCTCTACCCACACAGTGTCTCCTGTCATTGTGTTACATGCCACTTCCTTGGTCAGATTGTCAGATTTTTTAACCTGGCTTCCTGCAATAATCTTCCCTATTTTAATACCATTTTTAATTCTCAAATTCAGAGAAATACTAAATACTGACCTCTTGATTGGACATACAACAGAAGAGAGAATTGTTACAGGAAATTAGTTAAAAAAAAAAATACGGACTCACTTTTTTCCTCAGCTTCTGGAATGCAACTGTCATGAGCATCTTGCATTTCTGGAAATACATAAGAACGAGGCATTGGAATGTTCAAAGCACGGCTCCAAAATACTGAATTTGCCCTAGCAAGAAGGCAAGTCTACTATCAATCTCCAAGGATTTAGTTGAAGTCATAAAAATTCACTAGAAGTACACTACATACCAAAGGAAATCTTCAAAGCACACCTCACTGAAAAAAAGGTCAGACAGAAGAGAAGCAATATAAATATATGTTTAAAATTTAGCTATCAAGTAACAAATGGCAGTTTGAAAACAAATCTAGAACTAGAACATTTATATCCATCATTCTGAAGATAGTTGAGAAGGTATATATTGATAGCATTTTTGAATGTAGAATGAATAATATTTACTGCTAATAGATATGGGTAAACAGAAAAGACAATGCAAAGGTGTAAATAGCATTGCATAGATAGCCATATAAATCAATTAAATCCTATATTCATGTACTTACAGTAGCAGACTATGACCAAAGAGAAGACAATATCTTGAATGGGATTCTATAACCTACACATTTTTTTGACAACCTGAAAAGGACTATATCCTAGCACATCAATGAATAGATGACTTACATCTGAATGAAATATCTTGAATAGAACTTATCAGGAAAAGCAGATGCACATTTAACACAGTATAGAACATCCACATTTAATTCTTAATGCCATAATGGTTTTCATATAAGGTCAAGTAGTCAAGTACTGAACTAGTAACTAGTAAATTATACTTTCACAAGTGTAGGACTCAATCCCAAAACCAAAATAACATCACCAACGTATATCCTACACAAATTAGCTCAAATATAAGACATCAAAATTTCAAGAGCCAAACTATGTCAATTATGAATTAACCACTACAAAACATAAATTAATCAATAAAAATACAATTTTACCCAACACATACATTTCTGAATTTCCATCAAGAGTCAAAAGTTTCTTCACTATATCCTTCACTTTAGTTTCATACAAAGTAAGCAGGCTTTTCTTCTGCAAGATAAGACAGTTATCAAATATACTGTTGAATAAGGTGGCCAGAAGTTAATACCAGAGTTGACATTTGACATCTGGTTCTATCTCAAACACCATAAAACAAGCTAAACATGTTCACTTGGAAGGTCAAATCAGCCAAAAATAAAATCTTGCTATCCATTGGATCATGGAGATCACATTAGAAAACTAGGCTTGACTTTTTAAGTGATTTTCATATTGTAATATTTTATCTAGTGCATGCTCCTCCAATGCCATTATAGACAACTAATTCACATTGACCATGACTACTCAAAGAGCAGTCACACAAACTACTTTTTAAAATTCTGGGAAACAAATACATATAAGATCACACAAACTACTTTTTGAATTTCTGGAACAAATACATATAAGGTCACACAAACTACTTTTTGAATTTCTGGGAAACAAATACATATAAGGTCACACAAACTATTTTTTGAATTTCTGGGAAACAGACACATAAGCCAACACAGGGATAACCAGTCTTGTTTTTTCATCATGCTATGTCTTTAAATTGGTAAGAAAAGCACAATTGTAATTAAATTGGTATGGTATCAAAAAATGAGTAACAATGACATGATAAATTACCTGCAATTCAGTTGCACGATATAATGTTGTTCCTCTTAGCTCTTTAAGTTCATCATCACTAAACCAAAGTGGATTTCCAAAAGTGGTTGGAAGCATACCAAGGTACCTGATTAAGTTTTAACCACTCCACAAGTGAAACTCACAACACAATCTGAATAGCAAAGTAAAACACAATCAACCATACATACGGCTTCCATAGAGAATTCTTACGCAAACGCTCCACAGTCAGTAACAACATCATTAATAACCTGTCATCTACATCTCCTTCTTCAAACATTGCTCTACATGCTGGTCCTAGAAGAGGATCTTGCAACACCCTCATTGGAGTAATAGCTAAATCTAGTGGAACAACCAACATAACCCCTGTTTTTGAATCAAACAAAAATTACTTGCTCTCTTTTCAGTAGTCAAGGCACAGAACTATAACCATTCAGATAACAACACTTAGCATCTCAAAATTTTTCTGTTTCTAAAGATGCCCATTTTTTTTAGCTTCAAAGGCAAGACCAGTATTTTCAAATTTCAATGCTCCAAGATTACAACAAAAGGGCATTAACAAAATTTCACATACTTTCCAATTCCAAACAATAACAATGTGAGTTTTACACTAACAAACAATAACACCAACTCCTTCTCTCAACTCTATTCATATTGATATTACCATCAGAAACATCTTTATCAGAAAAGATGCCAAACCCTCGTTTGGAATCACACCACTTGATCTTGCAACCTCGTAGCTCCACCCCATTTGCCTGAATTCAAGACCAAATCAAAATTCAAAACTTGGCAAAAGACACCATTGAATATCCATCATAAAAGCTTAATATATGTTGCCCTTTGGCCACAAATTATTAAACGTGTTAACGAACCTGTAGCCACTGCATGAAAGTTTCGAGCTTTGCTGCTTCTTCTGGGCTCGCCATAGCTATTACCTACTCAATTTTTGGTTTGCGCCTACTTTGATAAGAGGAGGGTGAAGGTTTAAAGGGTTTAATTAATTAAGTACAAAATATAATAATAATATAAGTTTAATGGAATGCACTGTGTAAAAACTTTTGTACGGTCGACTAATCAAATATCATGATTGGTATGACTTTTTAGATAATTTTTTATAAAAATTAACAATTTACTATACATGATAGTTTGTAATTAAATGACAATGTAAAATTGCTTTACACTGTGATAGGCTATTTTCTCTAATAATATTATTAATTGTTATAATATTAATTATTAAAACTCAATACTAAATTTAATCTTTTTTTCAAGAGGATATTGAATTTAGTTAAATGTTGAGCTTGAATATTAAAAATCCCTCTCTCTATATAAATTAGAATAATTATCATCAATAAGAGTATTTTTAGTTGTAATTCTTTAACGAGAGTGTTTTTAGTTATCTCTTTCAATTTATTATTTTCAATATCTTTAATTTTAACTTGAATTTTAATATTTTTAAAAAAATATCAATAATTAAAAATAATATTATATCACAACGTAAATTATTTATCATATCCAAAATATAATTTATACTAAGCGCCTAGAACAACTGACACATGATTGTTCTAACTTAATTAGTAGTCTTGAGTTCGAATTCTAACTATGCAGTTGCGTTAAACACTCGAAAGAAAAGCTTTGTTACTCAAAGTGGTCCTATCCGGTTCAGTAGAAGATACATATAGTCTATACTAAAAAAATATTTATTTATTACAAATTTTAATTATAATATAATTTTTATATTTAGAAGTATTTATTTATTATAAATTTTAGTTATATAAAATAAACATTTATTCTGTATAATGCATATACTAAAATACTAGCTTACAATCAAGGATGCAAAATTATTTAAAATTTTGGAGCTCAATAATTATATTTTCATTTTTTAAATGAAAAGCAAATGTTTATTTCAAATTTCTGCAATGTACATGAATATTTGGTTAGTCATTTTGAAATACACCAAGGAAGCGAGGTATTTTTTATTTTTTAGTGTTTTAAATAAAATTAACCCATTAAAGTCGTCCTAATAAAGGGTTTAAATAATATACATGACATCATAAGTTTTAACTTTAATATAACCTCTGTAATAAAAAAATATTTTAAATAGAATTGTCTCTTTGTTTCATCCAATTAAATATTTATGACAATCATTTTTAGTTGCATGTTGATTTTTAGTTTTTGTAATATCTATGACACCAAAATCAGTTTCTGGAAATTGAAAATCTTGTCATTTTAATTATGAAGTTTTTTTTTTATATTTTCTTTATTGAAAAATGATAAATGATTTTAGTTGATACATTATGAAAATTTTACATTAGCGATACGTTTTCATTTAATAATACATTATTTTAAAAAATTAAACGTTTTTTTATTAAAAAAATGATTGTGAATGTTTTTAGTCGAAATAATGATATTATATTTTTTGATATAAAATCAAAACATTAATTATTAGAGCCAACTAATATATCTACCTAAAAGCATAGTTATCGTATAACAAGAAGAAGAAGAGGTTTAATTGCACTTTTTATCTCAAAATTCATAAAATATTAGAAATCTTGTTCTCAAGTAGAAAAATTGTCACAACAAAAAAAAAAAGATACAAAATTGTCTTAATTGTGACTGTTTAAAAAAAAATCTGTCACAAAATATTTTAGTTGTGACAGTTTTTTTATATTAGGAGAACATCTGCCACATATTTTTCAGCATACCACGACAGATGCTTTGAAAAATAAAGCCATTTTTTTTTTTGCTGAAAAAGAATAAAGCCAATTAGTACATTATGGAATTTTCTATTTTGAATTTTCCAATGTCATAAAAACCTATAAAAGTGTTAATTCTTAATTTAAAATATATATATATATATGTATATATATATGTATCAAAGTAATACGTTAATCTGTCCAAATCTGTTATACCTCTTATTTTCATAGTTTTCCACTTCCACCCAACAAAGAAAAGTGTGATTGATCACAGTAACCATTCTTCCAGTTGAAATCCAACGTGAGGCCCTTTCTCTCCTTCCTGCTTCGGAGACCATAATTCAGAAAATTGCGGTGAATTTTTTTGTAGCAGAGAGACAGAGTGGCGGGTAAAATAACCACACCGCCACTGCCACGGTTTTTGTTTTCACCAAATCTCGTTGCCAACAATGCAAGTAAGCAACGTGCTTTGAGATTGACGCAACATTTTCATCCTCCTCCTCATCATTCCCTTCTGTTATGTACCGTCCTTCGCGCTCGAAAGTTTCCCATAATTCTGCTCTCAGATCTGACTCGCACGCTGACCGCAACAACGGGTAATTCGTTGATCTGATTCGATTTCCAATTTTTTGCCTCGCCCCAGAAGCTGATTGTTGGAATTTCGGAGGATGTTGGGCTCTTTGAATCATGGGTGATTCTCAAGTCTTGGTTTTGATGGCTTTTGTTACGTGGGGTTTTGTTTTGGCCTTGACTCTGTTGTTGTTGTTGTACTTGTGATGTGATGTAATTGCCGGGGAGTGTTTGTTTGGGTTTGAATTTGTTAGCTGTTAGCTTTGAAATTTGTGGAGGGATTGGAAATGGAAATGGATTTGCTCCTGCTGCCGTGCATGTGAATCGTGTGAGCTTTTATTGTTGTAATTTTGATTTTTCTTGATTTTGATGTGAGGAAGCTTAAAATTTATTGAAGGGTTGGATATGCTTGTACTGTAGTGCACGGCAAATTTATGAGCTTTTTATGTGGGGGGTTGGATTAGCATTTATAACGTGGGGGGCCTTCTTTTTGGTAGCTGACTACCCTCATTTCCGTGTGTTTCAGTATATGAAAACCCCAGTTTAAGTGTCCAAAATTCATAACAATTAAGAGTTTATGGTTGGATAATAGTAGTACTTGTATGATTTTTATGACTGCAGTTAATCATTAGAATGTTAGGGAGATGTGACCCTAGAGCCCATGCTGTGTACACAGAAGTTAAGGACACCTCCTTTGCAAGTTGCAACAGACAAAGGCCATTGCTGTGTTTCTGAACATAATTTAGGATTTAGCAATAGAAGCTTGAGTTCAGTGAATTGTGATATGATATAAATGGAGATTTCATGCCTGCCTTGTGTTAATGTGTTCCAGGATTTACAGTGGAGTGGGTTACATTTTGACAATGACATGCATAGATGCTAATGAGTAATGATCTATGAGCAAGAAGTTATTCAACTTTTGAAGAAAATATAAAGCAAATTAGACTGAACTCTCTGAAAACAATGTAGATGAAGAACTTTAGCAATGATTATTCATTATCAAGTTTAATAGACATTTGAGTGCTAAATGCATATGGTGGACTGTGGTGTAAACTTCACTAGTATTGTGGAATATGATAAGTTCTAGCCCATGTTTTTTCCTTTTTATTTGCTTAATAATGTCCTCTGTGGAGCCTTTGTGCTATGGTTGGAGTTGTCCTCATGTAATGTGAAGGTCACAGGTTTGACTTGTGGCAAGACCTTTATTCCTGATGAAAAAAGGACCCATTCAGTGGGTCTGACCCTTCCTTAGAACCCAGTAATAGTGGGAGCTTTATAACACTAAGCGGTGCTTTAATAATGTCCTTTACAATTTCATAGAAAAAAGGAAAAATTATTTCTGTTTAGCTACTCTTTCTGTTGCCCCCAAAATGTTGTTCTGCTTTCCTTTTATTCTTGCACACTCATTTTGACTAATTATTTTCATTTTGTTCTGCAGAAGCACACTGATAGGTCCTATAGTATAATAGCACTGATACAATGAAGAATATAATTTCACCTGTGCAAAGTGCTATGCCATCTCCAACTTTCCTGTGGAGGTTCAAGGTCTGTATATCTTACACAATTTGCATAAGTTTGGTGCTAGATACCACTCTCTTCAGGGGGGTTTCTTTTTCTGATTTGTAGAGGGACTAGAAGGCCTATTGAGCTGGACTATTTTTTTTTTTTTAATGCTTCTTGGGTTTAAAAGAAAGCTGACAAAATGTTATATTGATACTGTTCACAGAAGCACTCATGAAAAATAAAATAAGAGCGAAGTAGGAAAAAGAAACAAAACACACCCCTTTATGACAGCTGGAGTAATGATATTGCTAGCAAGTTTCTTATATTTATTTGGTCTTTGTTCATATTAGACCTTCTTGGATCTCTCAAAGTTCAGCCATATATGCTTTCTCCTCCTCACTTTGCAATTTATTTATTATGCTTGTTCTCATAGATATGTGCACACCTTTCATTATAATTTCTGATTGTGGAAAGTTTGCTGCAATATGTTTTCTCTGCAAGCTTGTATCTTATTGCAGTATTTGTGTTGTGCTATTCCAATGTTCCTTGGTAATGTTTGATAAATTCAATTTTAAAAAAATATAAAGGAATTCTTTTGTGCAGACTGGAATTTTATATTTGTGGAAGTCTCTGTCAATTCCTATTATAATTGGATATCTTTTTTTAATTTCTCTGTTTTTTTACTCGTACTGTATATGAACCTCTTCTATATATGTATATATTTTTTTCCAGGTGACACTCTTTGTGATATGGGGCTTTACTTGCTGCAAGGTCAGAACCTGTCTTTTCACTTTTATAATATATAATTGTCCATGGATGCCAATGAACATCCCTTGAGAAGACCTTTTATAATCCCCTTACCTATTCCACACCTACTATTCAATTTTTTTCCTGATCTTACATCAGATTGGTTGGGATTCTGTCATGAGAATGGATGCAAATTTGCGAGATCTGTTTTTATATGAGGCATTTTTGTATTACAACCCTCTCCTTCTTGTGGTGAGTTGGGGGTTAATTCTCCTGTATATGTTGTACATTGAGCACAATTTTTATGGAACTTTACTTGATGGTTTTTGTTGTTAATTTACTGTTACAGACTATGATGGTTTGGCTTTGGGGAGTAAATTTGTGGATATTTCTGCAATCCACTGTAAGCTATGCCAAGGTTTTTGATCTTGATCAAAACCACCTTACTCACAAAGAGATATGGAAGGTAGTCAGGTTCTTTGCCTTCTTTTTGGAGAAAACATTATTGAATACAAAGTGAAAGTTGTTTTATGTTTTTCTTGATTCATGATTTTGAAAATCAATATTTCAACCATGGGTTTGTCTGTATCTGGTTCTTTGAAACATATTGGTAATCAAAGTAATAAATGCTTACGCACTTAAAAACAAATTATGCCTTTGTATGGGTTGTCAACAGTTGGGAAAATATAAAACAGACAATTTGCGGAGGGACAGTAGAAGGCTAATCAAAGGTAGAGAGTGGGAGAGTGAGAGAGAGGCTGCAGGTTGAAACATGCTTTGCTCCAGGCCTACAGTTGAATTCATACTAAATGGCAAGTGAATGTCTCCATTCCTAATCAATAATATTCCATCAGCATTGTAAACACCCTAGAATCAACTATGCCTAACACGTCAGCAATGAACAACCCTCCGCAAGATGGTGCATCGGCATCCCATCTTGCTAACATTTGAATGAAAAAACCTGCTGCCAAGACCTTTTAGTAAAGACATCTACAAGTTAATCTTCAGATTTTACAGAGGGTTTGCAAAGTATTCCTTTATTCAGTTTCTCTCTTATAAATGCCTGTTAATCTCCATCTGCTTTGTTATATTTTGTTTTACTGATTATAGCAGCCTTGGTCACAATAAAGAGAGAGATATAGTCCAACTTCCAATCTATGTTTCTGCATCAACTTTAATTTTTTACAGTAAAGTATCTGGAAGTTCTATCAATAGCATGGATTGATGCTGCTGCTACTACATAGACCCATTATGCATGTTTATATATTAACTTTAACTCTTATGTTATTTTCAGTGTAGCACTTGGATGACAATCATTGTCCCTACTAGCATGACTGCTTATCTCTATCTCTATTCCCACGGGGAAGTATCGTTGGCTGCATCTCAACCAGTTTAGTATCTGCTCGGTTCTTTCCTTCTAGCTTTTTCTCTCCTCTCCACCAGTTGAATGTGACTGCTTTGAATATTATATTTAGTGGCTTGTTTTGAAATACTTTTTTTTTTTTCTTTTTCATTACATTAAATGTATATGTAATTGTCATTTTTCGTGTTGGTGTTGAGGGGCTTCTTAGTTATGATTTCATGTGGAAGCTGATGTCTTAAATTATTTTTCTTAAGAAGGCCAGAAGTAACTCTTCCTATATGCCAGGAAATGGATTGCTTCCTGTGAGAATCATTTTGTCTACCATTTATTCTGATCATCTGAGATATATTACATGCATGATATTGCAGGTGCTTCTCTACATTCTTGTTGCAGTAATCTTGATCTTTCCCTTTGATATTTTCTATTTGTCCTCTCGGTACTTCTTTTTGAGGACATTATTTCACATAGCTTTCCCTTTGCAGGTAAGATTCTTGACTGTCATGCCTGATATGGAATTTTGAGTGTTGATCTGCATTTGGTTCCTATAACAAAGCACCTGAAACATCCAATAGTTTTGTATTTTTAGTTTATTGATGTGAATTTATAAATCTGAGAGCGACTAGTTTGATTCAATTGTTTTGATATTTTAGGTTGTTAATTTTACTAGTTTCTATAAGTTTGTTGGTTGATTTTCTCATGGATGACATTTATAAAGCTTATAATTTTGTCTTACAAATAACTGTTCTTTTCTTTGTACAGCCAATATCGTTTCCCGACTTTTTCGTTGCTGATATTTTAACCTCCATGGCAAAGGTACAGTACATAGCCTAATAGCATATTTCTTGGTGCATTCTTCTATTTACATCATAAATTTCAATATCTAAATGCTTAGCAATTTGTATATTTTGATTATCACCTCACTGATTTGATCATTTATTTGGAAAAGAAAACCTTGCTGATGTTTTTTATGTTAATAATCAATTCCTTTTTTCTAGTTGTTGCTCCTAATTGTGCATTGCATACAGGTGTTTTCAGATTTGGAACGTTCAGTTTGCAGAATGGTAAACAGACAGGTATGGTTTACCAAGTTTTCTTTTTCTTTATATTGCTTGTAACTTGTCAATCTCTATTTTGGTTCATCTGTGTTTTAGAGTTTAATCTGTCTTCTGCGTTGAAATAGCAACCTTATTGTAATATTGTGACAAAATATTACACATACAGAATATGCATATGAAAGTTTCTATATTCATGTATACAACTCATTAGATCATTTTGAAGCGTTCAACTAAAAACTTCATACTCTTATTTTGCATGTGCACTTTTTTTTATCACTGATCTTCCTTTATGTTTATAATCTTCTCATTTGCACTTAGATTTTTTTGATACAATTGGTGCCAAGCTGGGTGTAGTACTAGTATGTGGCAGATTCATAAAAAATAAGGATCTGTCTGATTCCCTTCTCACTTTTTTTTTTTCTTTAAATTGTTTTCTAAAACAATTCCACACTACTCAGCAATCAATTTCTCATCCAAAATTTATTAAATTTTGAAAATTGTTTCCATAACAAGTGTTTTAAAAACCAAAAAACAGAAACAACTGGGAGGAGCTTTCTCATCCTCTTTTTCTGTTTTCTAAAAGTGCTCTGTTCAAGTGATTAGGGTACAATCTTTTAGAAAGCAGAAATGTACTCAGGGGATAAACACTTTCAAATGTGCTCAAGGGACAGATCAATTTTAGGGAACAGAAAACTGTTTTTGAAAACAGTAACACAAATAAGGCCTAATTTTTCCATTCTCTGTCATCTTTTGCTTGGGCAAATTTACATGTTTCCTTCCATATTTTTGATATAGGGACTTGAATACAATATTTTTATTTTCAACAATATGCAGGTTGCCACAATTGCTTGGCTTGAAGCTGATTCAGTTTGTGGTAGTCACTCAGTTGCAATACCAATAGTCCTTGTTCTTCCTTATATATGGCGTTTACTGCAATGTCTTCGTCAGTACAGAGATACCAAAGAAAAAAATTGTCTCTTCAATGGTAATTGCTCTTGGTAACTTTATCCCTCACTCTCCTGAAAGTGTAAGATGTCCCGGTTGAGTGATTGTCCCAAAAAGTACAAATGCTTGTCATCTTCTAAGGCACAAAAATCAATCTTTGTCTTGCTTATTTAAAATAATGGCTGTGATGATTGCATTAGCGTGATATCCTAGTATTCTAACTCCATTTGCATTTGTTTTCCAGCTTTAAAATATTCAACAGCAGTCCCAGTAATTTTTCTTTCAGCCCTTAAATACCATGTACTCCATGAGAAATGGACAACTCTTTATCGACCACTGTGGCTTCTCTCAAGTGTCATTAATTCCCTTTATTCATTTTATTGGGATATAACCAGAGATTGGGATTTAAGGTACCAAATCTATCAGTTTTCCCTTTCAGAAGATTGTTAATAACAGACCTCGCAATTTTCATAGATACAAGTATTACAAATACAAAAGTTTCAATTTTAAATCTTATGATAAAAAAATATTACAAAAGGTTCAAATCAAGGTCTAGCGAAAGGTGCTAGTGCTTCCACAATGTGGTAAACCAAAGTTTGAATCCCTGTTGGGAAAGGTGCCCAAATTTAGTGTCGAATTGTGTTTTGAACAGGATTACCTTCGAAGGAGGATACTTGTGAGAAACCAAAAAAAAGAAATGCACCTTGTGTCTAGATACTAGTTTTATGCTGCACTCTACTTTTTATGACAAGTAATCACACTGATTTCTCTTTATATTGAAATTTTTATATTTTTTCCTTTGTCTTACAGTGGCTTTTCCCGCATATTCAAGTTCAACAAACCAAATTTAATCTCCAACCTATTCTATGGTCGACAATGGGTAAGAAAGAGGCTGAAGCATCTTATTTCAAAGATGCAACACATATTAATTTGGTTTGACAAATCTAATTTCTGAGCTGCAGATATACTTTTGGGTGATCGGAAGCAACTTTGTTCTGCGCTGCTCGTGGACATACAAATTATCTGCCCATCTCCGCCATAACTACCTGACAGTGTTTACTATCACTCTTTTGGAGATGCTCCGACGCTTCCAGTGGGTATTTTTTAGAGTTGAAAATGAGTGGAATAAGATCACGCGGTCCGGTGTTCAACTCACAGAAATTCCAAGAGAGGAGGAGAAATTGCTAGGTTCCAACATTCATGATGTATAGAGATTCTCAGCCAACCAAATTTTGCCAATATCTTTCACATCAGCAACAGGTCTAATTCAATTTTTAAGCTAATATTAGTTCTAATCCCAAAAGCATTTCTCTTGTTCTGCCACCACATGAGGTAGTTCATGCACATGCATGGATGTCTGAGACTCAGTGACAGTTGATTCCATTGCTGAAGCAGCCACGGCTCGGTCGTTCCTTTTTAAGTTGTTGCTTCATGCAAATATGCTTTCTTCTGGAATGGGAAGAGATTCTGTCAGTGTCTCAGCAGTTGAATGAAAATGAGGAAGCAAGCATACAATTGCATGCACATGTTCACTTATACATGAAGAGCTGCAAGAAGTAGTACTTATGAACAATGGTAGCCATAATGGATGTTGCATTCATTTTTTCCCCCTATTTGTTTGTGGTTCTTTAAATTAGATCAGCATTTGTAACAAGAGAATGGACGCAAAAGCTTTGTTTGCTTGCTACACGGAGAGTGAAATCAGGATACACTTCTAATAAAAAAGAAAGGTTAAATCAGTTACTTATAGATGTCTCAAGTTTGATGTGTAGATCATACTAAGCTAACATAAAATAAGTGAATACTATCATTACCCAAAGGCAACACAATGAGCTGAGTAGAATAATATGAACATTGCTATGAAGTATAATATGCCATGAAAAACTAATATTTACCTAATGAATACATGAATGGAATTTTTTTCATAGTTCTCGTTCAAAGATATCTCCCGAAACATCCAAACGAGCAAATGTGTCAACGTTTCAATGTTAAAGATAGGACTTGGACCTTCTAACACAAATACACACATATTACCACAAACACACATACAAACATATATATTATCACAAACACACAAATATTATGACACACACACACGCACTCTTTCACAATGTTAATGTTTAATTTTTCAATCAACCATTATGATTCTATATTCAGTAAAATCTTCCGATATGATGTGTTATATTCTTGCTTAGGTTCATACTTAGTGTGTAATTAAGCATATTTTTCTCAAAGGGATTCAGGGGAGCTTGTTTTTAATGTTTTGTCTAACAATGGAAATTTTGGGAAGCAGAAACAACTTTAAGCTTTGAGAAAACTTGTATAACTGTTCGTGTTCAATGCAATGTTTGTTATTATTTTAGTTTTTTCCTTGACAATATATAAAATGCACATTTTGTTTCATATTTGGCGTATTTTAAAAATAAAACAAAATTAAAAGTATTGCAAAAACAAATTTATTTTGTTTTTATCAAACACTTTTAAAGGTAAAAATTCCTTTAGAGATAATTTTTTCCCATGTGAATAAATATCAAAATCTGATAAGCACTTATATAAAAAAGTATGTAGTTCCACTTTAACTAAATTATTTTATTTTACGAACAAAGTCTAACACAATTCATAGATAGCTTAGTTTCTTAAATATACTAATAGAGATTTGATTATCGGTCATGTATATGAAAAAGACTTTATTTAGAGAGACAAAACTCACTAGTTCTAATAAAACAACAAATTGTTGTTTCAAAAATTTCCTAATTTTTTTTTAAAAATAACTATTTTTTTAATGAACCTACAAAACTAAATATTAAAAAAAAAAGAGAGAAATTTTTTTTAGTATTAATTTATTATTTTCAAAACTAAAAAAAATAAAAAATTTCTATACATTGTCAAGGCAAAATTTTTTACTTTGTCAACTAATTTAGGTGTGTATGACTTTTAAGATACTTATTATAAAAGTAAATAAATTTGTCGTACATATCAATCTGTGATTGAATAGTAATATAAAAATCTTTTAAACTATCAATACATTTTTTTTATATAGATCACATGTATTTTTTACTAGAGACAATCATACTCAAATTTGGTAAAATTACTATAGGCGGCAAAGTTCTCTCCCTCTCCCTCTGAGTATTTAATAATGTTGCATATTCAAAAGTCTAACTTGATACCATTGATTAAGCTATCTATCGGTACATTTTTTTTATGTATACAATGATGACAACAATAATTGAATTTAAGACTTGTGCAAGCTATCCTAACCCCATTATTAGGCAAACCTTAGTAGGTTATCTATCAATATATTTACATTAAATTAAAAAATATTTTAAAACTAAATAAATAACTAACACAACCCCATTTTATTTAAATATATTTGATTTAATTACTAATTTGGTCTCTTAATTTATTTATTTTATTTAATTAGATTTCTCTATTATTAAAAAGGTTCAATTAGGTCTCATAATTTTTAAAAAAAGTTCAATTAAGTCTCATAATTTAAAAAAATGCTCCAATATTACTCTTTTTTTTTTTATCTATATTGGCATCATTTTTTATTATATATTTCACTACATTTTGTACGCCATGTAGTGTAAGATTGAACGAAAAACGATGTCGTTTTAGATAAAAAAAATAACATTGAAACATTTTTAAAAATTATGAGACTTAATTAAACTTTTTTAAAAATTATAAAATCTAATTAAACCTTTTTAATAATAGAAAGATATAATTAAATAAAATAAATAAATTAAAAAAACCAAATTAATAAATAAACCAATATATTTTGTTTTTAAATTTATATTTTAAAACTAAAAACTCACGTCTACCCCGACCCACGTAACGTAGAAGATTTTTGACTTACAGCATGACTGTCACACTGATATGATATCACAGACCCTGTTCTGTTCTGTTCTGTTCCACTCTTCTCCACGCAACACACACAACCTCCCATGTCTCCCTCTCCACCATGCTGAAGCTGAACCCCACGCCTCCTTTTCTCACCCTCTCCACCCGCTTCTTTTCTCGCGCCCCGCGCAAACCCCCCACCTTCGACGACGCCGTTTCCTCCTTCCACCGCGCGCTGCGCCTCCACCCCCCACCCCGCATCGTTTCCCTCAACAAGCTCCTCGCCTTAATCATGAAGACCAAGCGCTACCCCACCGTCGTCTCCCTCTGCTCCCGCCTAGACTCAAAGGGCACGCCCAAGCCCTCCCTCGTCACCCTCAGCATCCTCATCAACGCCCTCTCCCACTTGGGCCAGACGGGCCTCGCCTTCTCCGTCATGGCCAAAATCCTCAAGAGGGGCCTTGGGCCCGACCCGCTAACCCTCACCACGCTCATGAAGGGCCTGTGCCTCCGAGGCACCCCCTTGGAGGCACTCAACCTGCACGACCACGCCGTGTCGTTAGGGTTCTCCTTTGACGAGGTTTGTTACGGGACTCTAATCAACGGGCTGTGCAAAGTGGGGAAAACAAAAAGCGCCGTTGAGCTGTTGAGAAAGATGGAGAGGGTTGGAATTGGGCCTAATCTGATCGTGTATAACACTGTTGTCGATGGTTTGTGCAAAGACGGGCTTGTGACCGAGGCTTGTGGTCTGTGTTCTGAGATGGTTGGCAAGGGAATTCGTGTCGATGTTTTTACCTACAATTCCTTGATTCATGGTTTCTGTAGGGTTGGCCGGTTTCAGGGAGCGGTTAGGTTGCTGAATGAGATGGAAATGGACACTCGGCCGGATGTTTATACGTTCAATATATTAATTGATGCGTTGTGCAAGTTGGGGAGGGTCGCGGAGGCGAGGAACGTGTTTGGTGTGATGATTAAGAGAGGGTTGGAGCCTGATGTTGTTAGTTACAATGCTTTGATGAATGGTTGGTGTTTGAGGGGGAGCGTGAGCGAGGCGAGGGAGGTGTTTGACAGAATGCTTGAAAGAGGGAGATTGCCGAATGTTGTTAGCTATTGTACCTTGATTAATGGGTATTGTAAGGTGAAGATGGCGGATGAGGCGTTGGCGCTGTTGACGGAGATGCACCGGAGGAATTTGGTTCCAGATGTTGTGACTTACAATTGTCTTCTTGACGGTTTGTCCAAATCCGGGAGGATTTTGTACGAGGGGGACCTGGTGGAGGCGATGCGTGCGAGCGGCCGGGCGCCGGATTTGATCACTTACAATGTGTTGTTAGATGGTTATCTCAAACGTGGGTGCCTTGACAAGGCGGTTGCGTTGTTTCAGCACGCTGTTGACACGGGGATTTCGCCAAATGTACGCACGTATAACATACTTATAGATGGGCTTTGCAAAGGTGGAAGACTGAAGGCTGCGAAAGAGGTTTTTCGACTTCTTTCTGTGAAAGGCTGTCGTCCGAATGTCCGGACTTATAACATTATGATCAATGGGCTCCGCAGAGAGGGGTTGTTAGATGAAGCAGAGGCCTTGCTTTTGGAAATGGTGGATAATGGTTGCCCTCCTAATGCTGTAACTTTTGATCCCTTGGTTCGTGCTCTGCTAGAAAAATAACAGGAAGGGTTAGGACCATGGAGTTTCTTCATGAAACAGCTGCTGGGCTGGGAAAATGATATGACAAGGTTAGATACTTTAGTGTTAACTTAAGTTATACTTCTTTTCGTGCTTGATTTGTTTGACACTCTAGGTTAACAGATATGCTTGTTTCTTGTGTCAAAAAAATTGGTGTCCACGGTGACTTGACTCTTTCTTGAAGAAGTTTTGCTTAATTTATGTATCTTCAAATTTATTTTCACCTTTTGTTTTCGCCATTGGTTAACTATTGGAGTCTTGACATGGCTATTATCCTTCTTCCTCCTATGTGATTTTAATCTACTTATTTGGTCTTATGTTCTTAGTTATTGATCATTAATTAGAGTTTTTGATAAAATTTTATATCATGATGCAAACGAAGTAGAAATTAGCACGATTGTCCTGCCTACCTTTTGTAACAATTTTTTATTTCCCTTTTATCTTGTTCTTAATATTTTTACAAACTTTTTTTTGCAGTATTTTTGCTACCAGAAAAAGTTGAAATTCCCACATCTTGGTTGCAGCATGTCTAATCGGATGAATAACACCATGACAAGATTTTTGCTCAATCCATTAGAGCTTATCAAAAAGCTATTGATATTTGTGGCAGTGTCTTCCAAAAATCTGCTTTCAAATGATTTTATTTGATTTAAATCCTATTGGAAAATTATAAGAAAAAACGTAAGCATGGTAGGTAGTATTTCTCCATCTAAAGGAATTTATATTTTATCTCTTGGAATAATTTGCTTACGCTTTCTTCTATTCCAAACAGTCAGGTTTAAATGGTGTGTGTTTGATTTCATCCCAATACCCAAGGGTGGGTCTCCACA
Source organism: Spatholobus suberectus (assembly GCA_004329165.1). Classification (NCBI taxonomy): domain Eukaryota; kingdom Viridiplantae; phylum Streptophyta; class Magnoliopsida; order Fabales; family Fabaceae; genus Spatholobus; species Spatholobus suberectus. The sequence continues at coordinate 18,692,561 of CM014731.1, read as the reverse complement.
TATTTCCCTTGATTGCTTAAATCAGGTATATATTACCACTTAATTATAAATCATTAATTGCCATGCCTATTTTCATGATGTTGATTTATTTGTCAAATCCTTGCTTCAATTGATCAAGATCTGTATTTTTTTTTCTTGGGGCATTCGTCTTTTAGTGTTTTATTGAATTGGTTCTCGGGTCATTCTGCCATGGCCCATGGTTTTGTAGTAGCTAGGCTTGGATACCCATAAGTATTATGAATAACTGCATCCTATTCATGAAAGTAAATTCAAAATTTTCTTTTTTAAGTGTATCCCTTGATTAATCTTGGATAAACTATTACAACAATTGATACAGTACGGTATAAATGTGCAAAAACGTACACATGCATGCTTCAAATAAGATTTGTTGATATTAAAATGGTTTATTTGGTGTTATATAGTACAGCGAAAAGTTGCAAAGGAGCAGTGTACTAAGAATTAGTTATATTCTTTGACAACCATAGATGAACTATGAACTAAGAATTATCTGGTTAATATATTCTGTATATTTCTACAAAAATAAATGTATGTTTTATGCATATCTAGCTGTTTCATTTAGTTCCTCATTGTTTTGAATGGAATTCATGATTAGGATATTCTTTTCATGCAGCATTGACTGTGTTACTTCTTTGAGTTTAACATAGCATATCACAAACATAAAAACTCTTGTCCTTTCTTTATAGCCAACTAAAAAACAATAAATAGAGGAATACATAAGATGAGCGGGAACTGAACTTTTTCACCCACCTATGTATTTAGTTTTTGTTGGTATTGGAAATCCTGTCTTGGCGTAAGAATGAAGAGTGTGAGAATAAATCACTCATATGCAATGTAATTTCTGACATACTATGCCTTCCATGGATTTTATCTTGTTTCTGAGAACTAAGAACAGTAGGGAACAAAATGTATGCCGACTTACTATGATTTAAATGAGAGAATAAAACAATTTCTAATATATTTGTAACTAAACTCTATCTTCATTCTTTGCACGAGGAGAAAGTTCCTGTCCTCTTTTTTGGGAATGTATTTCTAATCTGTTATAAAGATATTATGTCCTTCGGTCATATAAGGATGTTTCACATATGGAAATTAAATTGTATGAGTCATATAAGTATCTTGTAAAATTGCCCACAGCATGTTCTGAATGCAGTAGACATTTTTTTTAAAAGAAGTTTAATAATAATAGTTGAAGAGACTCCGGGAAAAACAATGTTAAACAGCCAATGGTACATGAAATGCTATGGTCATTTGGGAGTTCGTTAGTGTGGTGCTTCATTTTATATTTTTGTCATAATGTTCCTTTTCATTTTGTTTTTCCCCCTCCCTCTCGTTTCATGCCTGATTTGGCATTAGTTCACACAATTGTGCTTGTGGTGATCAGTTGGGCAGAAAAGAGTGCTCTTGCAGACTCTGAAATAACTTGTTAGTCATGATTGTTTGTATTTAGCACCTTATCATTATAGTTTTATCTGGTACTCCCTCCATCTCATTTATTTGTCATTTTTAGAATATTTCTCTATCTCAAATTATTTGTTACTTTAGTATATCAAGAAAGTATTAATTACTTTTTTCTAATAATTCCTCAAGAAATAAATGCACTAATAGATGTATAGTTGCAATTGTACAGTGTAGATTATCATTTATGAAATATGGGTATTTTAGTCAGATAAGTATATTTTATCATGAAAATTGGTATAATCAATTGTTTCCTGAAGATGTGTGGACTATCTTAAATGACTAAGAAAATGAAATAGAGAGAGTATAAATCAACAAACTGAACTATTAACAATTTTCTTCCAGTTCCACATCAAAATGAGTCTCAAGTTTAGATCCTGGAACAGCATTAGCTTAAGGATGACAGTACAAGGAATAAAGGAAAGGATGGTACTATTTATGTTAGTCCTAGTAGTTAGGTCATAGTTGTAAGCTTAAAGCCATACCCTAGAAGGGTAACTATGATTTTTTTTAGCAATCTATCAGATACATATGCAGTACTATTAGCACTCTATGTAAGCAATCCTGGCAATTGGTTTGCAAATACGCATTGTTATTTTGCTGTTATATATCCCATTATTATTTTAATTCTAAGAAAATTCTTTTTTTTTTTCTTTCTATATGGTAGATCTTTCTTCTGTTTTGATACGTATGTTGAAAATTTATATGGGTTATACAATATCGTGTAGTTCCTCTAATATAATTTTAAATCTTTCAGGAATTTGAATTTCTGCAGCATTTTGATATCCAAGCTATTGAAATCAGGTAAATTAATTTATGGTATGACGGCAGATGTATGTTGTTCTTGTGTAATTCACTATATGGTTTGTAGTTCACCTTACTGTCCTCAAAGTTAAGTGCCACATCATGTGTTACTTGTGTTGTCAGAGACCAGATACGTTTCTGAAACCAGATATCAAGAGAAACTATAAAGGTTTTAGCATGATTTTACATTTCTGGATATTGCTATATTTCAACAGGAAAGTGATGCGTCAGAGAGTGCACATCCTAAGTTATCTTGTCTGTAGTTTGTATTTTCTCCGAGGTTTTATTATTCTTGCAAATCAAAAAGACAGGATGGTGGTAGAAAATCAGAAAATACTAAAATACATGGAAGATCATGTATGCTCCTATCTTGCCAGTAAATGTGATGCATGATACATGACAAATGAATTTTTTTACTTTTTTGATAAATAAATTGAAATTTCTTTTGGTTACATGTTTATGCTTGCCATGTTGTTCACTCATAAGTTGATTTATTATAATCTTTCTTCAGGTAGCACAAGCTTTAGAATCAAGGATCAAAGGAATGGCAGAGATAGTATATCAGCAAGAGGTTCATCAAGAATGGGAGAAAATTGCTACAGCAGCTTTTGAGTTGGCACAAGTTTGAGCATCCTTCTTAAGAGCACACCTACTAAAGTTGATTCTATAAAGTTATTAAGGTACTATTTGGCCTTACTTATTTTGGATTTCCCTTGTTAAAAAGAGAAGTGTCTTCTATTAAGAGCATGTTTGGGACAACTTATAATCTCCCATTTCAGCTGTTTCTTTTGAAAAAAAGCTATTCGAGAAATAATCAGTATATTTGAGACAATTGCTAAAATTTGTTAAAAAGCTTTTTTTTGTGAAAAATAAGCTATTTTTGGGTATTTGAAAATTTGAAGCTTATGATTATTTTCTAAAAGCTTTTTTTTTTCCCCTCTAAAGAACTTTATTTCTAAATTACTCCTAACTTTTTCAACAACTTTTTTTTCTTATCTTCATACATATTTTTTCGTAATTTATTATGTAAAAGTTAATTTTTTTTATTGTATTCAAATGAAATTAATTATCTTAAAATTGCTTTTCAATAAACTTACCCAAACAAAAACTGATTCTGATTATAATCGATTATACATATAATCGATTATTGAAATAATTTAATTTTCGCAGCTATTCCAAACATATCCTAAAGCTCTAACAATAAAATAAAATAAAAGGTTTTTGTTTTTTTTATGAAGAAATCATACAATAAAAAGAACTTTTAGATACACTAATTTTAAGAGTCTTTCTTCTCTTTCCATTTCAAATCTCAAGACTTAACACACAACTAAATAATTTTTAACTTAAAAGTAATTTTGAAGTTAAAAATTATAAAATTACTAAATAGCTTTAACTTTTATTTTAAAGTTTTTATTTTTAACTTAAATTTAAAAGTAACTTTTAAAATGGAAAAAGTCAGGTGGAAAATTATCCAGTCACTTCCTGATAATGTCTTAAGGAGATAACACTTCATCTTACTCTACAATGGGTGATTGGGTCAAAATATCTTACGGAAAACCTAGCTGGAAATTGGATTGATATACCAATTTTACCCCTCACTTTTCAAGGTATTGCCGTCAAACATCTGAATTTGTTTTATGAAAGTAATGGGCTTATGGGGTTGGCAAGCGAAAGCCCATTTAAAGCATAGGCCTAGATGAAACGGACATATGAATGTGGGCTACAGCTAGCTCATTTAATAGGTGAGCTTTTGGTTCTTATCAACTTTGGAAATTGCTCAATGTATCATACTTATATTTTGCTAGTTATACTACATTTTTAAATTTTTTGTAACTTTTACCGAGTTTAATGATAATGTACTGTTTATATAAAAAGTTTTACATTGTTAACTAATTAGAAATCACTATTAATATGACATTTAAGTAGTTATTATGAAAGTCAACAAATTTATTATATATGATGGTTTGTGATTGGATAATAGTGCAACATTGTTTTACACTGTCAGTGCATGACCTATTCTCTCACTTTTATTTCAAAAATATTCTGATGTAATTAAATTTCCAGAATACATTTTCAATAACTTCCGAAGTGATTAACAAAATTTTTTAGAATTAAATTTTTGCAATACAGTCAAAACATTTCCAGAAATTTAATTTTGAAACATTTAAAATATTTTTGAAGAAATTTGATTTCAAAACACATTTAAAGCCCTTGGATTTTTAATTCCAAATCACATTTAGAGCTCTTCGGGAGATCTAATTAATTCTGAAATATTTGTAAATCACTTCCAAAATTTTAATTGTAGAAGAAAAATTGTTTCAACCATTTTATTTAAATAAGAATAATTTTGAAATGACAAATAAAAAAATAAAGAGCGTTGCAAAAAGCAACCACCATGGACCTTTTTTCTGGGAATTGCTAAATGTATCTCCTCTATTTTTTGGTTAATAACTTATATATATATATATATATATATATATATTCTTTTTTACCTCTTCACTCGTTCAAATACTTTTGCTTTCTTTCGTCCTTTCACTTTTCACTGTTACATCTTTTTTCCATTCCTATACTCTGGTGGTGATGCTCTTCGTCTCCTTTTCCTCTTCCTTTAATCGTTTGGTTCTTTCTTCTTCGATGATGCTTTTCTTTCACGACGCACTTCCTTATTTTATGTGCATAACTAAATGTGGAATTAAATATTTACAGAAAATATTTATAACGAGTAATTTTAATTTTCATTATAATTAAGATTCTAGATTTGTTCCTATTCTAGATGTAAGTCTATCTAAGGAATAGATGGTGCTCCATTACCTCTTGGAAACTTCGTGTTGGAGAATGTGGCTAATTGCAAGATTGTGTTGCTCCAACAACATAGCCTAAGACATTGACCAATTGGGGTCGAAGTCAATCATTAAAACAAGGTAACTGTTAAACGTATCTCTTAATTGTTAAGCGGAGGAAGAATGTTGCTGCAGAAGGAACATCAAAGAAAGGGAAGAGAAACAGAGAGTGCCGCCAAAAAATAAGAAAGGTAAGAAGAGGTAACAATGACGAGAAATTAAAAAAAAAGGGAAAAAGAGAAATAATTGAACGGGAAAAAAAAGGACAAAATAGTATTTAACTAGAATTATTAAAAAAAGAAGAAGGAAGAGAGTACATTTAGGGGTAAAATAGGTACGTTCAACAGTGGCCTTTAATTGTCTTATCTATGGAACATAAAAACAAAAGTTATCTTATATCACTGTCGAGCAACTGAAATTTGGTCGATAGACTTTTTTCGACAAGAGTAAAGACGTGAATGGTTTGCTGATTGTGGAAGAGGCACCGCTCCACTTCCCACTTCAAGTTCTTTCACTCACTCACATCTACAGACACACATTAGTTGGTGGGCCAACTATAAAAAAAATTAAATGCAGACTTATAAATATAATGGGATCATGTCACAATCAGAAGCACTTCCCATATCCTTTTCACATATGCAAAATTAACAGATGCAATATGGCCACCGAATCTTTAATGTAACAATGTTAATGGAATCACCTTTTTCAATTTAGTTTTTGGATAGTATTTTTTTAACTTGTATGTTACACTGTTTGTATTAAGAAATATTTAATTGACTTAAATATATTTTTAATTTTTAAAAATATGACAGTTTTACCAAATTAGGATTAAAATCACATCGGTTTAATTAAATACAGGGACTAAAGATTAAAAAAATTAATATTTTAGCTTGTGCAATACACATAATAAATATTTATTTTATGTAATTATACTTTATAATAAAAAATACTTTTGAATATATAAATTATATTATAATTAAAATTCATAATAAATAATATTTTTTAACATATAAATTATATTTTAGATTTATGATTAATAATTTATATTGTGATGTAAGGTTATTTTTAATTATTGATAGTTTTTTTAAAAAATATTAAAATTCAATATAGACATAAAGATAAAAAAAGATAAATTGAAAGAGATAACAGATTAAGAATTTTTAAAAAAATACTTTTATTGAAAAAAAAAACTCATAAAAACACTCTCGTTAAAGCATAGCTTTTAAAATGCTCTCGTTTAAAATAGTTATTCTAATTTATATAGAGAGAAGATTATTATAGGGATTAACATAAAAAAAATGTGATATTGTTAGGAACTAAAAACATATTTAAATCGATTTATTTGGTTTGAAATCAAATTTACTTAAATTTATTTGGTTTGAATTAATTGATTGAAAAAACAAATCCACTAATTTAAGCATGTTTTTATATATTTTTCAAAATTCAAAATAATATCCTCCTGTACAATTTTTATGCAAAGTATTTTATTTCAAAATAAAACTAATTTCTAATGCACATAGTAGTAGTAAGTGATGAGTGCTTGTCCTCATTTTCTATCAACTAAAAACTGTTACTGTGACTAATGATGTATGCATCTCAAATTTCTCAACCAAAGTCGAAAGCACTAAAATGGTGACAACCACATTTGCAAGTCGACAGCCCACCATTTACAACCCAAGTCCTAATATAATATCTTTCATCAAGCATGCGTTAGATTTGAGTAATTATTAAGTCTTGTAAGAAACACTTTTTTATAATTATTTTTTCTCTATTTTTTCTATATCAATAATCTTATTTTATATTTTCCCCTGTTCATTCTATCTCTCTCTTTATTATACGAAAAATTATACAAAAATATTATATAAATATAATTTCTTGTGTCAACATATATACTAATAGTCTCCTAGTCACCCTCCATTATGTTTTCAAGATAATCAGCAATGCAATTTTCGTCCCTATACCCTCATAATGATTCTCGATTAGTGATCCTTGTGGTTCCACTTGGCCCACTTTAATTTACGCAAACTTGTTTAAACGAAAATTGTGAAGTTCGCAGATGAACAGCGCCAACAGTGTAAGATGTAAATGGTTTATAACTTGTTTTCTCTCTCTTTCTTTCGTTTATCTTGACTATTCAAAATCTATACAATGTATCCAGTTTTGAATCATTAAAATAGGTACAACTTTTTAACATAAAGATATGCATCAAATGGTAAACTTTTATTAACCTATCAACACAAATGCATGTGTATTGTGGGTTTAAATAAGATTGTGGTCTTATAATTAATCTTTATTTATTTTGTGTTTGTTCTCTATATATCTTTTCAATTATCGATTTTTATATTTTTACTTATTTTGATTTAATCCATACTATTAATACATTAGGTCCTAAATCCTTATAATTTTCACTCATTAAGATTTGGTCTCTATTTTACATGGATGATTCGTTAGTGTTTCTATATATTAAGAATTCAGTTCCTAAAAGACCAAAACGTAAATAAGTGAAAGTATAGGGAGTGATAGTGAAAAACAACGAATTATAGGGACTGAATCTAATTGGATGAAAATAATAAACATAACCAAGTGAAAGAATAGAGTGATACTTAAAAATAACAAATTATGCGGATCGAATCTAATTGGATGAAAATAGTAAACCTAACTAAGTAGAAGTATAGAGTGATACTTAAATATAACAAATTATAGGGACTAAAATCTAATTAGAGGAAAACAGAAAGGGTTGAAATCTTATTTAAATTTATATTATGTTATATTGCATGACCCAGAAAATAAAAGATTTTCAATAAATACAGTTAATGTTTATTTGGTGACCTCAATTATTTAAATATGTATAAAAGGACAACTTGTTGCTATAAAGCGCGTCCAATGGTGAGGTTCAGGAAAAGGGTCAGATTTATTATGGATCTATTAATACTTTACATTTGTAAGAGATTGGTTTCACGACTCGAATATATGACCTCTTAATCACAAATAGCCATTCTAATCTCATTCTATTCAAATTCATATATACCCAAAGAAAAATCATACAAATATAATTGTCCATAAAAGAATCTAAACAATTTGTAGGTACCCCCCATTGGAGAGTTCAAGTATTTCTTTGGAAATTTTGGCCACACCTATTATAATTCCAGTGGCTTTCAAAACCCAGGGTCGGAAACCACAAATCCAAAGACTAAAGTATTAGGGAGGGAAAAAAAAATGAATATCTAAAAATAAGGAAGAAGTATTAAAGGACTTTTATTATTCTCATTTAATCACAAATCGTCACGTATGGTAAGTTTGTTTATTTTTACAATAAACATATTAAAAGTCATACCAATGATAATTTTTGATTGGTTGACATTGTAAAAATTTTTATATTGATAGTGTATAGAAATTAAAAAAGTATTAAAGTAAATAGTATATGCATTGACAGTGCAAAGAATTTTTATACGGTTATCTAATCATAAACCACCGCATATGGTAAGTTTGTTAGTTTTTACAATAATTACTTTTAAAAGTTAAAAATCATACCAACAATAATTTTTGATTAATTGACCATGTGGTTTTTTTTTTTCTAACAATACACAGAAATTAAACTGAAAGTATTATAATAAGAAAAATTGGCTTATAAAAGGTGTTCAACTCACGTATCACCACTTTGTCCCTTTTATACAACCTCAACTCTCCCCTTCTAATAGACCACCAAAACTGACACTCATACTCACACTTCCTCACTCCATATCCATATCTTTCTCTCTTTCACTCTCTAAGTGATGGCTTTCAATTCCAAAAAGGCACCAATATCAAGTTCAAAAGCCATAGCTGATGCAGCCTCGTGGTGCTGTGCATGTCTTGTGGTGTCCCTCATATTGCTATGCATATTTAGTGACAGCTCTGCCCTTGAGGATCAGGGGAACTTCAGAGGCAGCCAGGTTTTGTCCAAGCCATGTGATGAAATATATGTGGTTAGAGAAGGAGAGACACTTCACACAATCAGTGACAAGTGTGGTGATCCCTTTATAGTGGAGAAGAACCCTCATATCCATGACCCAGATGATGTCTTCCCAGGCCTTGTTATCAAGATTACACCTTCAGTACATAGCTAGAACTGAAATTAAGTTCCTATACATGCATCTTCATCAATATAGAACAAGGAAAAAATAAATCCTTATATTAGGTGCACCACTAAAGTTTTTAGTAGTTTTGGTTTGCTTGTTCTATGTACTACACTTGCCAAACAAGACAAAAAAAAAAGTCCCTTATACTCTTTTGGATTGTGCTGTACATCTTCTAAATCAATGTGAAATTAGTCTTCTATACTTGGTGGAAACAAATAAAAGTGGGAAATTCTTTTTTTGTCAGCAGAAGATTTTTTTTTTTTTTTTTAGGTGATAAATTGTAGCAGGGTTGGTTCTTTTTCTTAAGTCCAAGCTAAGAAGTTAAGATTATTCCCGGCAGAAGAAGAAAGAAGAGAATTTGACTAGTCTAAGATGTATTTTAGAGAATAAAAGGTAGAACAATAATTGCTATTAATAATTAAAATTTTAATAAATTTATAATTTATTTTACATATACATATATTTTATTATAATTTTGACTACTAATTTCATAATCAATTATATTGTTATTTTATTTTATTCTTTAAAATACATTTTTGACTTTAGAGGAGAAAAATTGAAAAGAAGAAGGTAATTTAAAGCACAGGAATGATCCATCAATTTTGTTATTTCTACACCAGAAATCTCATATCAGACTAAAGGAAACATTTTCCATGTTTCATTAACATCAGATGCATAGGCAATTCTCACCCAGACGCACACCCATGCAATTAGATTTGCAATTAATAAGTTTTGTTGGTAAAATAATTTTTTTCTGCAGTCATAACAGTAAATAAACCTTTTAGATTATGTTGTGTAATTTTATAATTGTAACTTTTCATACTATTTATCAGTTTTCTTTTCTTTTATTATTATTATTTCCTATTCTCCTCCATATATATATATATATATATATATATATATATATATTATTTTATTTTTATTTTTTTCATATTTTTATTTTTTATTATTATTTCATTAATAGACCCAATGATCTGAGCCAAATCAACTCGAATATGATCAGGTTAGTTAGGTTTGGGTTGACAAAAAATTTGAAAAATGCGAACCAATCCAAATTGATTACATCGATCTATTTGGATCCAAGTATCTTCTAAATCCGATCTAATCCAACTAGTGCCCCACCCCTACTTCTTATTTCCCTCTTTTTTTTTCTTCACATCTATTATTTTTTCTTTCTCTCTTTTCTTTTTTTGTTCTTATCTCTCTTCTTCCACCACAAATCTATTCCAAAATGGGGTGACTGATTATTTTTTTCCACATTCTTAAGGCCTTTATTTTTTTCATTTTTTTCTAAGCACACCCTTCTCTTTTTTGTCAAATATATTTCCAACAATACTCTTGTATATCATTTCAAAAATTAAATTCTGAAAATAAATTTTTTGGGAAAGAATCCTTTCTGGTTAAAAAAAAAAAAACTTAAAATGGTCAAGTGTTATAATTTCATTATTTGTTCTATTAAACTTTCACTTTATAATAGAATATATTATATTAATAAAATTTATTGAATGACTAAAAGTAATAATAGTCCTGTAGAAAAATTAATTTAATATATATTTTTTAATATATTTAATTAAAAAATTTAATATATTGAATCACCAAGTAATTAAAAAATTTAATGTAATATATTTTTTTAATATTAATATCTCTTATTAAAATTTTGTATAAATCAAAGTTATATATACAAATGAGAATATATTGATAAAGGTAATATTTTTAAAACACATATTTTTATAAATTAAAATGATGTGAGATGTGTGTTAATATAAAATTATTTGAATTTATATTAATATCCATTATAATTTTTATATTATTATTATAAAAAATTATAATTTATAATTTTCTGTTATTGTAATTATTTAATATATTTTTAATTATTTTTTAATTTTATAAAAATATTTATTAGTAAAAATGTGTGTGTGTCTGTGTATATATATATATATATATCAACAGATATTTTTATAAAATTAATAAAATTAAAAAATATATTAAATAATTATAGTAATATAAAAATTATAAATTATAAATTTAACATCCGTGTATAGCACAGGTTATTATGCTAGTATATTATATTAATAAAATTTATTGTATGACTAAAATAATAATATTTCTGTAGAGACTCCATTCCTAAAATTTTACATGTATTTGAAAATTAAATTTCTGAAACATTCAATTTAATTTCTAGAAGCATTCAAAATTTTCATAATTCCATAAACTAAATTATGGAATTCTTAAAATGTTCATTCGTGGATGGTGCTGCCAATCAGGGGCAGCTTTTTCAGGCTCTTAATATTGCTGTGTTTTGGACCTCCCTGCTATTTGCTCTGCCAGAATATTGATCTGTGTTTAGAGTTGTTCTTTTTTTAAATTGGGTTGGTATCTCAGTTTTGGAGCAGCAGCTGCACCCCTACAATCTTTCTTCGTTCAGAGAATCTTTGGAATCCATCAAAGCTTTTGAAGTTTTTTGCATCTTGAAATCTTATCATATTCTAGAATTTAGTTTCTAGAAGTATTATCAGAATTTAATTTCATCATGTTATCGAAATTTAATTTCCACAAAAATGAAACAAACACATGTATAAAGATATTGTTGAAATAAAAATTGAAAAAAGAAGAAGAGAGGGAGGTATGCTTTAAAAAAAAGGAGTGCAAAAAGAAAAGTCAATTTCTATGCTCTTTAACGGGTTGCCTGGTCACGGATAGACCCATCACAATTGGGCAATTTAAAGCAACTTTATCATACCGTCTTTAACAACACCTTACACTTTGGACCATGCACATTGAAGTTTATACATACTGGATCTTGAAAAGAAGCCCAAAGTGCAATGTATTTGTATGCATGATCAATGCCCAGAGTTTGGATTTTCCATTCCAAAATTTGGATTGAGAAGGAAAAGGCAATTAAGCTGAGTTCATTGTCAAATTACAAGACTTGAAGGGATACCGTATAAGGATTAAGATACTCTCCTTTCTGGTTATTGTTATAAGAACGTCATGTTGAGAGACAAAAGGGTTTTAATTTGAATTTGACTCTTATGTTTTGTTTGAATTAGGAGTACAATAGGAAAGAAAAAAATAGGAATGATAGAAATAGAGAAGAAATAAAGTAAAAAATAAATAAATTATTTGGATGGATAGAAATATGAAAGAAAAGAAGTAAGTAAATTTCTCTCTGTTTGTTTGGATAAGTAGAAAAGAGAGTAAAAAAAATAAATAATATGAGAAATATTTTTATGCTAATTAAAAAAATGTAATTTTTTAATCTATTATTTTTTCTTAACATAAAATTATTTACTACTACCTCCAGTCTTTAATATAAACAACAAATAAAAGAATATTTTTGGTCCTAATTATAAGAAACATAAGATGTATTAATTGCTATCTTCCTTTTATATCCTTAATTTATTGTAAAGTCTATTAACGAGATACTTATTCATTTTCTATGCAAGTGGATTCATTCATTGACATATTAACAATATAAATTACATTCATTGGTGGAGAAAATTATTTCTTGAATTATGAGTATTATCATTAAATATAACCACTACTTAAACTATTTAATTTTATGGGTATTTCTAAAATAAAAATTAAATTTATGAAATTATTAATTAAAATTAACCTAATTAACTATTTTTATTGGTTTTGATGAATTATTTATTTGTTGCTTATATAAAGGAGCAAAAGTAGTATTTTTAAAAATTTATATTATAAAATCTTTTTAAAAATAAAACAAAAAAATGAAAGAGAAAGTGATCATTTTCCTCTCATTTCATTCTAATTTGGGAGGAACGAGTTTTCTAGTGGGTCTTATGGAAATAACTTCCCTCATTTCTATTTCTCCTCTCAAATGATAGATAGAAATTTAATATTTCTATCCTATCTCCCTTTTTCTTATTTCTTTTCACCCCATTTCTACCCAACACAAACCAAGGGTTACGAGAAAGAATGCAAAATCCTAATGCTCCCCCCAGTTGACTTGCAAGTCTCATAGACACTTCAAATGGATCCTTAATTGTGAGTATACTTAATGATTCCTCCCTTAAAAAACTTATGGGTTCCTCTACAATAAAATTTGTCTTCTTTCATGATATAATTCCCTCATGTTTACTCCATTAAAGGAAAGGATTGTTGAGGTTCCAGATGTGGTATGTGTAAAGTATATATTTATCAATTTAAATTTTAAAACCTCTTTTACAGCAAGCTCATTGGTTGAACAAGTAGTAAAACCTTAGTGAGTAGGGTATCGTTCTTCTCAGGGATTAGAGTAAAATGTTCCAATTCAACTAGTCAATTATCAATGGGGCAGGGCAATATATTTGCATTGTCACGCCACAAATCGCAAATAGAAATTAAAATGCAGAAAGTAAATCTACTGCTATGTTTTTTGTTTTTATTGATGGAAAGCATAAATAGCAATTCAACTTCTCTTGTGGTCATCTAAAGCATTTTCCCCAAATTAACATAAAACAACATGGTTTCGAAGTTCAGATCTCTCGAAAATAGATTTATCCAATTCCTTGGCGAAGATCTCTATGAATCAAGCTTAATACCTTATTTCCGCATGATCTATTGAAACTTGATTCAAGCATTAAGATTGAAATCCTCGAGAATACATGGCTTACAAAGGGTTATTCCTAGACTTAAGTTAAGACATAGTAATCAAGCATCGATTTAGACCACTCGCATATGATTCCGCATTATGAGTGTGTTCGCATCGTTCTCAACAGTGAATTTTCGTGAAAAAACATTAAGCATAAAATTGATTACTTGAAAACACAGGGAATTGCATTAAATTGAAAGATCTATACAAAAGAATGCTACAAGATTCATTGAACACTAAAAATACCAAATAGAGATAAAAACGAGAAAGATAAAAATGATAAAAGATAGAGGTGGCTATGGGTGATGGTGAATACATTGGATTTTCACACTCCTCTTCCAAAGGATGAAACTCCAATGGTAAAATGAGAGAAAAACCTAAAAATTAGGGTGAGTGAAGGTCAAAAGTGTCTTCCAACATCCCTTCCTTTGCAATGAGAGTTGCATTGACTTTTGTATGAAGTGGAATGGGCCCAAACAAGTTAGCAAAACCGTTTCGCGCTGTTAGCAAAATACCACAAGCTTCCCACGCTGGGTAGGCATTTGGGATGTTGAGCTATGATTCAAAATGGACAAGCACTAGTTAGTTACACGCTAGATGGCATGGCAAACACTACTCCTACTGCATGGAATTGATGTTCAGGTGTCCGATCTGGCATTTTCAAGTATTATTGTGCCTTGGACACTAATCTACCTGAGAAATTTTAGTGCTTCCAACGTTTGACACAATGTTCCTAGTATACTTCCAATGTCCAACGCTAGACTTCTTGTGGAAAGCCTTCTTTTCCGCTTCATTTGACGTGGGATGTCATCTAATGTCTTAGACGTTGCACTACCAGATGTAAGACTTTACTTTATTTTACCTACGAAAAAGTTAGAAAAAATTCCTTTTAAGCTAATTCATTTACAAATAAAGAAAGTAAACTATTTTTGCTTTTTTCTCCACATTTATTCTTTTTATTTAGCTTTTTCTTGGGTTTTTTTTTTTCATATGAATCATGCACTAAAATATTATGAGATGAGAATTCATCAAGGATCTTAATAGAAGTAGTATTTTCTTTTGAATGAACAAGATATCTACCATTTGGGTAGAGAAGAGAAGCTATACAAGTGTTTGTTTGGTTTACTTGAAATGTTGCTGTTGGTGACCCATATAATTCATATCTAGCAAATCCAGAATTCATAGATGTTAAAGTGAGAGATCATACTTTTATAAAAAAGCATTGCCAAAGGGGGGACTACGGGCACACAAATTGCTACTTGCAGATTACCTTGTCTTATCCAAGAAGTGCATCTAAATTTTGCAACCTCAAGACTCTCTAATTTAGGGTCAATGAAAATTAGTTGATGTAAGAGGATTTAAAAGAAGTAGAACTTGCAAAATAAAAGGAGGAGGGATATGTTGATAAGAAAAAAAAAGAGAAGGAAACAGAGAGAGGAGAGGTGAAGGAGGAAGAAGAAGAGAAGGGAGTAGTGTTGACACGAACTAAAACAAAAAAAAAATGCTCGTATGGGGACCAAATGTAAAAATAGTGCAAGTATAGGGATCCAAATGTAAAAATAGTGCAAGTATAAGGACTAAAACGTAAAGTGCAAACACGTCAATGCCACGTCAATGCCATGTCAATGCCACATTATTGCACTATTAACGATGTTAATGTGACACCCTTTCACATTAACTATAACCCGTATTAATTTAATAAATTTATTAGTTGTTAAGTTTGAATTGATGAAAATGTAAGTAATTTTTTTTTTTTTTGCTTTTAATGATAGAAAATTTTCAAATTTAATAGAATTTGGAAATGGTAGTAAGAAATAAAAAGATAAAGTCTATATGTATATATATGCATCGTAGAACTATACATCATGGTTTCGTAGTACATGTCAGTCATCTGAAATACAAAAGAAAAACAACAGGGATACAGGGAGATCAAAATATACATCCAAAAATAGACACTAACCCTAGTATATACATAAAAAAGGTCCTACTCAGAGTAGTGTTAGTCTACCCTATCCCTCATACAAAAAAAAAAAAAAAAAAACTATCACCAGCTTAGATCTACAGGCCCTTATTAGTAGGAGTATCTTTTGACTCATCTGCTGCAGCGTGATATGCATGCCCATTGGGTACCTTGTGAGGTGACCCAAGTTTAGAAGAGGAGGATGATAGAGAGGCGCGCCACCCATTCGCCATCCCTACTAATTGGTAATCAACCATAGGGGAGTCAATAGGGGATTTAGCGTGAACCACCTCTATAAGTGATCCATCTCCCTCTGCTAGTGCTGGTTCGTCAGTAACTGGTGACTCTACTGGTTGAAGCTCAGGTAAAGGTGGGTAGGAATTCATAAAAGGTGCAACAAATGGAATAGTCAGATCCTCAGGTGGTGGTGGTGGTGGGCTAGGAGGTGCATAGAAAAAGTTTGGTGGCAGATTCGTTGCCAATAAGATCAAAATAACATAAGTCATCGGGGGCATAAGAACCCCGAGAATGGGAGACAAGAAGGTAACATACATAAGACTAATATATGTTAGAGTGTTTGTATCCTCCTGGTACTCTCATGTACCTTCGTCATGGTACTCTACATGTAGGTTAAATAGAACTAGCATTGCTATCTTCATTAACCGCGATCAATCATGCATAAAGAAAAATAATGAAGTGAGTGATTTGTTTCTAAAAATCACTTTCACATGAATGACAAGAAATCCTATCATAAAATACAAATAAAATACAGTTGACAATAAAAAGGGAAACCTAGAGTTTATTCTAAGTTGTACGAGACTACCCTTGACTCGTTGCCATTTGTGAGTAATAGTTTTCAACAGAACTAGGAAGTGACTGGGAGTACATATACCTCTCTCACGACATCACATGGTATAGTCCTCATCATCACTAAGGAATAGAGTAATAGCTTAGGACAACATAGTCCTTATAGAGGTATACTCTCATACCAATCCTGGAATGCTGAGCAATTGTCGGGGTTATCAAGCTTGGTCAGGCAAATGTCCTGACTCAAGGGTGCTATTGTGGCCATTGGAACCTGCCTTTCATTCCTCAGCGTACCAAACTGTGACTTTCCTAGCAGGGTGTCATGCCATTACATATCCCTCGCTTTACATTATTCACTAACTTATCAATTCATTAGGCACAAATTTTTCCTGGTCTCATTTCACTTGAGCACCAGTACAAACTTTCTCTAATGTCTCTGCATCATAGTGCAGAGAACTAATTTGCATCATTTGTAGATATGACTAACTTTCATACTTGTAAAATATTTGCACAATAAAAATTAAACACTTCATAAATCATATATTTAAATCATATATTTGCACAATAATAATTGTCACAGTCCTTCTAATTTTCTTCTTTACATATATGATTTATGAATTGTTTAATTATTATTGTGCAAATATTTTACATGTATGAAAGTTAGTCATATCTAAAATGATGTAGATTAGTTCTCTACACTATATGATGCAGACACATTAAAGAGAGTTTGTACTGGTGCTCAAGTGAAATGAGATCATGGAAAATCTCTGCTTAAGGAATTGATAAGTTAGTGAGTAATGTAAAACGAGGGATATGTAGTGGCATAAAACCTTCTAGGGAAGCCACAATTTGGTATGCTGAGAAATGAAAAGCAGGGACTTACTTGTGGAGGTCTTGGGAGTAAGGTATTGAGCGGTGAAGGTTTCAACGGTTAGGGTAGCGCTCTTGAGCTGGGATATTAGCTTGACCAATCTTGATAACTCCGACAACTGCTTAGCATTCTAGGATTGGTGTGAGAGTATACCTCTATAAGGATTGTGTTGTCCTGAACTGTTGCTCTGTTCCTTAGTGATGATAAGGATTGTATCATGTGGTGTTGTGAGAAAGGTATATGTACTCCCAATCACTTTCTGGTTCTGTTGAGAACTATTACTCACAGATGGGAAGTATGGATCCATACTGAGTCAAGGGTAGTCTCGTACAACTTAGAATAAATTTTAGGTTTCCCATTTTATTATCAACTGTAGTTTATCTGTATTTTATGATAGGATTTCTTGCTACTCTTGTGGAAGTGATTTTTAGAAACAAATCACCTCACTCTATTGTTTTTCTTTATGCATGATTGATCGCGGTTAATGAAGATGGCAATACTAGTTCTATTTAACCAACATGTAAGGTACCACGACGAAGGTACATGGGAATACTAGGAGGATACAAACACTTTGATATATATTGGTCTTATGTCTCTTACCTTCTTATCTTCCATTCCTGGGGTTTTTATGCCCACAATGACTTATGCTATTTCGATCTCATTGGCGACGACTCTGCTGCAAAACTTTTACTAAGCACCTGCTACATCACCACCACCACCTGAGGATCCAGTTGTTCCATTTGCTGTACTTTTTATGAATGCCTACCCACCTTTACTTAAGCTTCCACTAGCAGAGTCACTAGTTGCCGATGGACCAACACTGGTAGAAGGAGATGGATTACCTATGGAGGTGGTTCTCGCCGAATCCCTCATTGACTCTCCTATGGTTGATTACTAAGTATGGATGGCAAATGGGTGGCACAACTCCCCATCATCCTCCTTTTATGGACTTTGGTCACCTCACAAGGTACCCAATGGGCATGCATATCACTCTGTAGCAGATGAGTTAGAGGATACTCCTATTGATGTGGACATATAGATCTAGGCTAATGACAATTGTCTTTTTGTATGAGGGAGAGGGTAGACTAACACTACTTTGAGTAGGACATTTTTTATGTATATACTGGGGTTAGAGAGAGTCTACTTTTGGATGTACATTTTGATCTCACTGTATCTCTAGTATTTTCTTTTGTATTTCAGATGACTGACATGTACTACGAAACTATGATGTATAGTTCTATGATGCATATATATATATATATATATACATATTGACTTTATCTTTTTATTTCTTACTACCATTTTCAAATTTTGTTAAGTTTGAAAATTTTCTACCATTAAAAGCAAAAATTTTTTTATTCGCATGTTCATCAACTCAAACTTAACAACTAATAAATTTACTAAATTAATACGGGTTATAGTTAATGTGAAAGAGTGTCACAGTTAAATTGCATTTAATGGCAGAGACCAAAACGTAATTGAAAGTGCTTGTATATTGACTAAAATGAATAGCTTTTAGGTATAGGGACTAAAATGTAAAGATTGTCCAAATATAAAGACCAGATGAGTAATTAAACCTTAAATGTATCTTATCATTATCATTTTAACCAAAGTATCCTTTTTATAGATTATACGTTGTTTATTTAGAAAATTTAAGCTCTATACTAATTTCAACAACCTTTTGGGAAAGGCATAGATAGAGTCCAAAATAGATACAAAACCATTTTTCTTAATTTTTTTGAATAAATGATAAGATTATACCTAAATAATTTACAACAATACCTATATAAATATCTTTATATTACATAGTCTTACTAATGAAAATGGTAACAAATAAAATATCATATTATAATTAAATTTATCACTTTATAATTTAAATCAATAATAAATAAAATTCCAAAAAACTATAATTATTTTTGAGACTTTAAATAATTCAAGACATAAGACAAATTACCTCATTCACTTTGCAGTTGTCGCAACCTTGCCCTTGGAAGAAAAATCTTTGTCCTTGTTGTTTCTTTCCATTTTCATTCATTCAATTCATAAAATTTCCTATTCATTAGAAAACTTCTGACAATTACCTATGTGAAAAATCACCTCCAAGTAGAAAATAATTTTAAAATAATTCCAAATTGAACATTAGTTTCTAAATTAACACCAATTTGCCAAAAAAATTTATTCGTTAGTACACATTAGCCTTTTTAATTTTCTTCCTTACTCCAACCCTAAAGTGTAAAAGTAGGGTTATATATAAGTGTAAAATATGCCGAATTCCAACATCTTCATTTTTATTTTTTTTTGTTTGAGGATAAACATCTTTACCCTTGACAATCCTTATCATTAGCGAACTCACGATTAGCATGTTGAAGTTTAATTAATAGCTAAAGTTTACAAAAACTAGCTAAAGATTTTTTTTAGTGCGTTAACACTATTAACGATATGAATCTGGACTTTAAAATAGTATCAGACCTACTCACAAAATCTTAGCCTAACACTTGTATCTAAAAAGAAGGCTTCCCACTAACGTAAACTAGAGAGACTATTTGCCAAGGCTCATTAATTATATTGTAAATGAAAAAAATTAATGGTACCAAAAACTTTTAGACAAAAAGTTACGAATTGACTGTGACTGTGTGATCATATTTTAGTTTTTTTTTGTTTTGATATTTATTTTTCTTAAAAAAAAACACTAAATTAACTACCCCAATGGTTTCATACCAAATTTTCGTGTTTTGCTATTCGAACTACCTATCACTTCTCTTTTGCAAGTGCAATTATATTGCATCTTGCGAGTGATTGATTGACCAATTTGGGGATTTTTTTATAAATATTTTATTAAAATGGGGTCTTTTTGAAATAAATTAGTGGCATGTGGATGTTTTGTTCAGTCAAATTCGCTAATCTAACTAACGAAATGCATGCCACATCAATTTCTTTTTAAATGCACCACGTGGACTTGCTAGTCAAACCACCAAAATATGAATGAGCTGATCAGACTAGCGAGTATACGTGACATTTCACGTGGACGTTCAATTGGGTTAAAAAAAATATATGTATTCCATTAAAGCTAACACTCTCACTAGCGAGTTTATGAGAGCGTGATCATGTGTTGTTTTTCGCAGAAAGTTACACTCATACTAGCGAATTTATGAGTGTGCCATGTGTCGCATGTGGGCATATTGTAGTACTCCTACTAGTTAGTTTATGAGAGTGTATCATGTGTCGCATCCAGATGTATTATGCTACCCTTACTAGCTGGTTTATGTGAGTGTGCCACGTGTTGCATCAGGGCGTATTGTGCTACTCTCATTAACTAGTTTATGAGAGTGTGCCACATGGCACTTGATAGAAGGTATTTATTTATTTTAACTTAACAATAAAAAAGTTAAAATAAAATTTGATTTAAATAAAATAATAAACATAAAATAAATTATAATTAAGTAAAATAATAAATGTAAATAAAATTAAAACTTTTAAAAAATAGAGTTAAATGAGATTTTAACTTAACACATCAAATAAATTTAAAAATAAGAATTACATAGATAGACAAATTTATTGTTAAGTTAAAAATAAATAAAAAGGTATTTATTCATTTTAACTTAACAATAAATAAGTTGATATAAAATTTTAATTAAATAAAAAATTAAACTTTAATAGAAGCAGAACCTTCAAATAATAGAGTTAAATGAAATTTTAACTTAAAAAAAAGTAAAGCAAAATAAAGTAAAATAAAATATTATTTAAATTGTATATTAAAAAATTAAATAAATAGTTAATTTAAAATAAAAAAATAAAAAATCTTAAAAGGAAAATACATCATACATGATAAACACATAATAAAGTTAATCTTTAATAGACATACTTCACCCATGCGATAATTGAATTACACTAATTCGATATGGCACAATATGCTCAAATGCGACATGTGGCACACTCTCACATACTAGTTATTAAGAGTAATACAATATGTCCGGATGCGACATATGACGCACTCTCATAAACTATTTAGTAGGAGTACCACAATACGCCCACATGTAACAAGTGACACGCTCTCATAAACTTGCTAGTGCGAGTGTAACTTTTTGAGGAAAAACAATACACGACACTCTCATAAACTCGCTAGTGAGAGTGCAAGCTTTAAAGGAATACGTGCATTTTTTTAACTCGATTGAACGTCCACGTGGAATACCACGTATACTCGCTAGTCTGACCAACTCATTTTTGCTAGTTAGACTAATAGATTTGACTGATCAATGGTCAAAACAACCCTATGTCACTAATTTATTTCAAAAGAATCCCATTTTGATAAAATGTTTGTAAAAGGATCCCAAATTAGTTAATCAGTCGATATATGGTAGTTGATTTTATTTTATTTTTTATTTGTTTTCTTTTCCTAGAATCGGTGAGCGAATGAAAGATTCAATAATTTTGGTTTTGCAAATTGTGACTTTTCTATGATTAAGGTCACCAATTGAACCTAGATGGCCTATAATCTGCAAGATATATAAAGGCGAAAAAGTGTGGGCTTAACTTTGTTTTATCAGGCAATTAGCTTTGATTTTAGTGGGATCGAGACTTGAGAAGCTCCAGCTGTGAAAAGGGTAAAGAAAACCTCATGAGGTTTAAAAAAAGAAGAAGTGTATTTCAAGTGTTTGAACTTGTAAACAAAAATTCAAACTCTTTAATATATAATAAAGTTTATATTATTATGAGACTAATCGCTTGAACATTGTTTCGTTCATGATTTAAACTTTGGTCTTTTTCTCTAAAGAGCGTTTGTTTTTACCACCCCAGTTCTTGTTGGTAGGTATAAAACAGAATTGCTTTAAAAAAAAATCAATAATAAGTAAAACACACACACACACACACATCTAAGCATACACTTAAAAATAGTTGGGCAATAAAAGGAGAATGCAATGTTATGCAAGAGCAAGATATTTCACTGTGAAAAGTAACTCGACATTCCACATATAGGTGCTATCAATTTTCTATTGTCTCTGCTTATTACAACATGACATCATCGTGTCATGATTAAAGAAAAATAGATTACCCACCTTAAAATAGAAACGATTTCGAGATTTCGTAATAATTTGGTAAGAGCTCGACCATATATCATTCTGTGAGCTCAGACCATTTACATGGTTTACATTAATTCTTTCTTTATTACCACATATGGGGTTTGTCACTTACTTTCTGGCAAATTTTCATCCACGCCAATAACTTCTCGAGGACACATACGCTTGCACGCTCTTATCTATGTCTGAATGACCCACAATTATAGTTTAAAGAATACTTAAACAAAGAAATTATGGGAAAAAGTGAGACCATGTATATTATTCATCATTGTGATATGGATTGAAGAAGAATATTCTTTATGAACCATATAAATTATGTATTTTAAAAATAAAAGGCATGTGAAATGATACAGTAGACAGGGACACAAGGCATCCACCACAAAATGGACCTAAACTAGATTTTGTTGTCTCCTTATAGCAAATATTTTAATTTCGGAAGTATCCAAACACATGTCGACACCTGCAACCTAGTTAGGAAGTTTTAGAGTATTTCGTCCACATTTTTACGAACATCTAAAAATTTATATATAGTTTCTCGACGAGAGATTACTTTGAGTTTACCTTTAATATATTATTAGTGTAAAACTTTTGAATTTAATTAGAATGTACTAATAGTATAAATGATTTTTCACATTGTCTTCAAATTATATATTGTCATGTATGATAAGTGATATGTCGCAAGCACACAGTTTTGTTAAGTAGTATAAAAGATTACTATTTTCACAGTTAGCAACTAATTCTATACAATTACCAATAAAATTTACAATAGTGCTATCTAAACAAATTGAGGGGGGAGAGGAGAATTAAGAAAAGAGAGAAAATTCAAATAGGCAGTAAAGATGAGATCAAATTTGAAGAGCTTTCTATTGTTCTAGTTGTCCATAATCATGATCAATCATGAATCACGAACTGATCAATTACGAACTACGATCCATTTTTAACCTATGAACTTATTTGATCATGAACAAGAGTAGTCTGAGATGTGTGTTGATACTATCCTAAAGGACTTATTTACGTGATGCGTAAGTCTCTCAAGATATAATAAGCTCATCTCAACAA
The DNA here is from genome assembly GCA_004329165.1 of Spatholobus suberectus. Taxonomy (NCBI): domain Eukaryota; kingdom Viridiplantae; phylum Streptophyta; class Magnoliopsida; order Fabales; family Fabaceae; genus Spatholobus; species Spatholobus suberectus. Next base: position 18,668,954 of record CM014731.1, on the reverse strand, counting down.
AGTTTTTGGGTCAACAAAGCTAGTATGCTTTTTAAGTAGTGAAAATAACCAAGGAGTCACATAGGAAAAAGAAGAAGAAAACATGTGGGAGAGAAGACTCTAGAAAACCATTAAAAAAAAAGATATTTATAATAAAGAAGATAGAGTTTTTAAAACTACCTAAGATCAAGTAAAAAAGATAAGGTGAGACCCAATCCAAAAGACTAAGTTAACAAGATCAAGTCTAAGTAAAATATATGTTTTTTATAAGCACTAAATTAATTTAAAATAATTTTCTAAATTTAATTAAACAAAAATGTTAACCTTTTGAAATATCAAGCAAAATATACAACACTTTTTAGGTCTTAGGTCATCATAAGGGAAATTAACATATTTCTAAAGATTGACCCTTTTATTAAGTTAGATTATTTTAAGGGTAAATTATCCTAATATTCTTTTTAGAATTGTAATGTGTACTTAATTAGAACAATTTCTACTTTCGTGGTAATTAGATCCAACCTACTTTTGTGCTTTGAATCCTTAGGTTTAATTTTAGGGCTTGTTTGGTAGTCAAGATATGATATGATAGGATAATATATCAAAGCAAGATAAGAACATGGTATGATAACAAAAAGATAAGCTTTAATCCAATCTAATGTTTGGTGCACACCAGATAACATTATTATGTTATCTTATGCATGTATTTGGTAGGGGTTAGATAATAATAGGCGATGGTGGTGGTGACAATAATGACGACAACAGTGATGGTAGTAGTGATGGTGGTAGTGGTGGTTGCGGTGATAACGATGGTGGTGACGATGACAATGGTGGTGGTGGTGACTACAACGATAGTGATGGGATGGTGGTGACAATGGTGGCAGTGATGGCGATAATGATGGCAGCAACAATGGTAATGGTGGTGGAGAAAATTGTGATGGTGGGGGTGGTGAGAGTGAAGGAAGGAAAGAGAGCGATTATCCTATCCTATTGCTTTTTAACCCAGCTCCCATCTCAGATAAGAAATACATTATGCCAACAAGATAGGATATGTAATAGGATAAGCAAATCATATCCTATTGGTGTGTCAAACAATTGATTACAGCAAGATAGGATAGGAATAGTTATCATATCTCATCCTATCATATTCTAGCCACAAAAGGGTCTGTAGTGTTTCTAATGTTAAATTTCACCTTTCAATCCTTCCCTTAACATCTAAAATCATTTGAATAAGATGAAATCAAATTCATAAGCACGAAGAACATCTAAAATTTAATCAAAATAATTCTACTATTAATAAAAGGAGGCAAATATGAAGGAAATAATCAATTCCTCATAGGGTTACCCTAATCCCTAGCTAGAATTAAGAAACTACTTACATGGTGAATTTACAATCCCTAATCATATAATTGAACATAAAACTATCCATCAAGGATATGAAGAAAAACAAAGAAAAGGGTAGGAAGAACTTCAAATCTCTAATCTTTAAAGAATTGCAACCTTTGTAGGACCTTAAGGATTGTCTTTCACCTTACCCCTTTTGATATCCAATTTCTATTCTTGATATCTAAGCGCAATACGTCTGTTTGCAAAATGAGTCTTTATTCTAAACTTGCTCTAGTTTTTTTTTATAACTTGGGCTTCTCATGTGTGCCTTTTGGGCCCAAAGGGTGAGAACATAATAATTTCTACTCAAGCCCATCGTAGATTTCATATGCAAATGTCCAAATAAACAAAATAATAGTTAATTGAACAAAAACATAAAATAAAGTCCTAAAAGTCTACATAAAAATATAAAGTCCTAATGATGATTGACTTGGCTAAATGATATGAAAATAATTATGCATATTTCACGCTCATTAGTAAGATTGTTGACTTTTGTAATAAATGTTTTAAAAGTCATATCTTGAGTGATTTTTAATTAGTTGACAATGTAAAAAATTTAATTAAGTTTAATTTTTGTATAGTTAATGTAAAGATTTTTATATTGCCAACCAAATAAAAATTATCCTAAATATGACTTTTAAATTAATTATTACAAAAGTTAATAATATTACCATACATGATAATCATGATTGAATGACAATATAATTTTTTTTATATTATTAGTATATTTAATTAAATTCTTAATTTATATATATATGTAAATTAAAGTGATTCTTACACTTTTTAGTAGTTTTTTTATTAGATAAATTTACTTTAAATTAACTTATAATCGTTAAATTTGAAAATTCTTATGTTTAAAATTTTGGATTAATTCATATTTGTTTGACACTTCGTTGATATATAACTAGCCCAATAATATGTTTAATATATATGAAAATGAGAATCTTTTTTATTATATTCTAATAGTCACTCAATTTTTATAAGATTTGACACAACGATTATGATAATATGTAACTATGATTGAATAGTTGAATTGTCAAAAAATATCACATACAGAGTTATTGAAAGTATAAAAATGTCAAATCTCATGGATAATCCTTATATAGTTTCTGATAAACACTTGAAGTCTTTTTATTTATTTTTTCAGTATAGTAGTGCTTATATTCAAAAAGGTACTCTAGTTTGTTCACTAAGTTGGGTTAAAAAAATAGGCATGACAGAAAAAGGGAGATATGTATAACACTGTTAATTATCAACAATTATGGACAAAAATAATTAACTAAACTGCACAAAGTCACTTTTGGACTCAGGACAAAGCCCCTGTCCACTACTGATAAAAAAGATTGGTAATCTATCATTTACTGAGATCATCATGGTGATTCTTCCCATGCTGTAAATTTAATAGAGGGGTTTTGGATAACATGTGAATGTGGCCCTTTGCTTTTCTAAAAGCCAAGAGAGTGTATCAGTGCTGTACAATGGTGCGTTTGGCCTCTAAACTTGGATTTGGTGTTGTCAAGTCTCTCACTTTATTGCATATATATTTATCCAGGAGCTTCTGACATGTTTGTTAACATTACAACATGCATTTGGTAGTAAACTTTCTATATTTACTTGTTCCCAGGTAAATCTTGCTCCATTGAGCTCTGCTTCTCTCAAACTCAAGCGCCTAAATCATTAAAGCAAAAGCGTTACACTCATGATCTTCAGTCTTCATCTCTGCTATGGTAAGTCCAATGCATATCCTTAATTTGAATACGTGCATATGTGTGTGTGTTTTTCATAATTAAAACACACGTCATATTTTGAATCCTATGATACTTACATATGGCAGCCATATATAACTTCTTTAAAACGGATCTGCCTAGGATCGTGTGATCGATTTGGAGGATGTATTTTTCAAGTGTTATGTTATTGTATAACTATATTTAAGCCTTGTTCATGAGTGTCATGTCATAGTTCAAGTGACACTTTGAGTCTCTTGGCAGTCTGAAACTCATGCTTCTCTCCCCATGTCAACATGGATTCCTTTGGTTCCTATATCAACAAGTGGACATGACTTTAAATAAAGAGGTAGGAAAGAAGCACAAATAAGAAAAAGTAGGATTTGACTCCTCTAAAGCGAGCAACTCACTTTAGAGGATAACATAAGTAATTTCAGTTATTCATGAAAAAAATCAACCGTTGATATTAAATGTGTGTGCATTTGTTAAAATATCAATCATTCATTTTCTCATTAACTATTGATACTACTTACTTTACCGAGCCAAATCTGGAAAAGTAGATCATATATCCATGGCGGGAAAAATAATTGTTGTGCCATTTCTATATGTGTGAATGTCTGAACGGAGCTTTGTGTTAGATTAGCAACTATTACTTGTTTACTAATTAGAAGAGTAATTGGGACACTGATTCATCATAAAGTAATTAATATTTTAGTTGTGTCATGTATTTCTAATGGAAGAACTCAATTATATAAGATCTAAAATTACTCACTAATTTTTACTCCAATGGTAAAACAACTTATGTTCTTAACTTATTTTTAGTGAATTCTGTTTTATCTCTTTACTCGCACAAGAACTCTTGTCTTGAAAAAAAATATTTTTTTTAATAATTAAGCAACCTTGATTGTAGTTGTTATATAAGTATCTTCCATAAGAATTCTATAAAAACTCATTTGTTCCAATAATATTTTCAAGTTGTTTAACTTTAAGAACCAACAACCAATTATATTGGAGTTGCTCACACATTAGTAATACTTATTATTAATTTCTTTGCCCATAATTGTATTTTGAGTACATATTATATGATGTATGATTTTTCAAGATTTAGCTATATACATAATCCCAGCAAATTAAACGGATAAGTCACAACAAGCTCTGTGGCACCAGTTTTGTTCTGTGTTGTATACGCTTTTGAAAGAATTAATTTTGTATATATGTGTCATGTGTGTGTCCTTAAGATTCTCTCTATCAGCTACATGGTGCTGTAGGTTTGTCTTTAGGTCTCTCTTGCTACATTATGCCCCTGACCTGACGGAAAGGATCTAAACTTGTGTGTGTGTGTGTGTGGTATAATTAATTACAACTAACTTTTGCACTAATATTTACATCCGCAAATATTTCCTCTAAAGTCAATATAGTTTTGCTTGGTCGTCATTCTTTCTTAAAGAGATTTCTTAGCAATAATATATCAGGACCACAGGTGACTCTCGTGTGAAAAGTTTCTTTAAGTGAGTATCCTAAAAGCAAAATCTTCTAATTTGATTTCTGTATATATATCATTTGAAATCTCAAAAATGTCATTGGAGAAATCTAATTAAGCTATTCTTACTATCATTTTTAAAATTTAAAATATGTAATTGCATAAATAGTTTGATTTTTGGTGACCATATATAGTTATTAGATTTGACAACCAAGTCAGGAGAAGACAAAAGCCAGCTTCATAAATTATTTCAGCACAGCAAAAAATACGATTCTCATTTTTACCAATTATTAAATTAGTATATATTATAGATCAATAATACAAAAACAGATTTATGCAATTTGTATGTGTAAAATAGTGAATGATGATACCATGTAAACGGTAGTTTGCTCTAATAATTAACATTAATTCGTAAGGACACAAAAGATAGCAAGCTTTTAAATAGTGCCTGATTTTGATACATTATTAGTGTAAAGATTTTTACTGAATTAATTAGAAATCATCTTAGATATAATTTTTAAAATAATTCTTACAAAAGTCAACAATTTTAGTTATATGACAATTCATGACTAAAAGATGGTGCAAAAAACTTTACACTATCAATTAAATTCTTTTAAATAAATTCATTTTTTGTTGAAGATAAATAAATAAATTACGTACATTCATAATTTTAACATTAAAGGATAAGAAATTTTTATAAAATTTTATATTATAATCAGTAGATTAAAATTAATGGTTCAAATTGCGTATTTAATTACAAAACCGATATGATCTTTTAAAAATATCACATGATCTTTTTATTAGTAACAATATCAAGTTATCTTTAATTAAAAGGAAGAAAATTATGTGGAATTAAAATTACATAATTACAAATAGCGTTACAAATTACATGATTTTCTTCCTTTTTTTAATTAAAAATCATGTGAGATTTGTACAAAATCATGTGAAATTTGTAATTAAATATGCAATCAGAACAATTAACTTTAATTTAATGATTGTGATTAAATGTTATTATTTATAGTTTTTTTATGTCATTTCTCATAATAGTTAATTGTTCTGACATGCTCTCTCTCTCTCTCTCTCTCTCTCTCTCTATATATATATATATATATATATATAATATTATAATTATATTAGTAAAAAATTACATTTTTTATATTAAAAATTACAGTTTACACATATAAATTTTAGAAAATAATTTTTTCAAGGGTCCATATTTACGGAGCACGACACTCTACCGATGTGATATAACTGTAACTGTAGAGTCATGCAGTTCTATCTTTTACTTTTTAAAATTTACAAAATTGCATTTTTGTTTTATAATTTAGGCTTAAATATATTTTGAGTCCTTATAAAATGTATGAGTTTTGATTTTGGTTTTTGTAAAATTTTTTCTTTGTTTTTTATCCCTCTAAAATTTGAAATCACAATTTTTTGCCCCTATAAAATGAGCAAATTTTGGTTTGTCTCTATAATTATTTTTTTTAATTTTCATCCTTCTAAAATTTGAAATAACTATTTTTTGGTCACTGACATTTATTTTAAGATAGATAAATAACATTTATTTTAAAGATCTAAAAATTTTTTAGATGTATCACCCGTTGATATGGTACTATACAGACGTTAGTGGGTATCACCTGTGATGATCACTTGACCTTCCATTAAACACATAAGCAAATAATGAGTGTTATATAATAGTAGAGACCAAATACAATGATTTTAGTTGTTTGAGGATGAAAACCAAAAAGAAAATTTCATAAGGACTAAAATTAGAACTCACTCATTTTACAATAACTATAAATATATTTAAGCCTATAATTTAATATATTAAAATATTTTAATGGTGAAGATTTGTGTAGTTGAAATTTCAACTAGAGGTGAGTAAAGGACGGGTTGGGATGATTTTATTTATGTATTTACCTGGTTCGAACTTTTGATTAGGTTATTTATTTAAATCCAAACTCAATTTGATCAAGACCTAGAATATATGGAATGAGATCGGGTCAACATGATATTTTAACGTAATATATTAATATTAACATTATATAAGTTAGATTGTAAAATAAAAATAAAAAATTTAAATTAATGTATATTTTAAAATAAATAATATTATTATAAATATAATATCATATTATACAAAATATTACCTATTAAATAAATTTTTATTATTATTAACATGCAATTGTTTAAAAAATTTATATTTTTTAAAAGAATGTAAAACTGGATTGAAATGACCTAACCCATAACCCGAACCTGTTCAATAAAATACATCAGATTTAATTTTAAAACCCAGATTCGTACAAATCAACCTCGAACAAAGGCAGATCATTGGAACGAGACTGGTCTTTCCCATCCCTAATTTCAACGGTACAGAATCCAATTCCCAATATTTACCCCTTTTGCATTCATTCTCGATTTTTGACTGTTGATTATATAATATTCTTAATAAAGAAGGTTCTTCAATAAAACGTTACATCACTGCCGGAAATGGGAAATGGTATAGCGTACAATTAAATGATACAATAACAAATAAGCAAAAATAAGCTGAAAATATGGAAACAAATAATATACATTGAAAGACAGGAAAGAAAATTCAAAAGAATAGAAAATGAATGATAGTATAAAAATTTTGTACACTGTGATTTCATCATAAAGTATTATTTATGAAAAGTTAGTTAATTTTTATAATAATTACTTTAAAAATTATATCAAAAATAATTTCTGATTAATTAAAAATATATACTTATATTTTTTTGAAGGCCATGTATTAAGCCCATAGAAAATTAAAATACATTTTTATTATGTTATATTGACGGTGTCCCCCTTTTGGAAAAAAATTGAGGTGAGATAAATAACAGGAAGATTTGTCTCCACATAGGTTGGTGCATAGGCGTCAGGTTGTGACACGGTCCCTGCTCCTACGCATCAGGGTGGGTAGCGTCAACCCTTGACGTCACGTGCCCCTTCTCTCGTTACTTTGTATTATTTTCACTTACGAGTGTTTACAAATCGAACAAATTCAATAATAATAATAAAAAAAAAATCCATTCAAAAATCCACCCAAAAGAATTGAAAACGGAATTAACAGAAAATCAAACAAATTAAAAATTTTAAAAATTAAATTATTTTATTAGATTGAATTAGATTTCGAATTAAATTTTAATAATTAGCTCAATTCAATAAAAACTGAACTTATACACACACACACACACACAAACATATATATATATATATATATATATATATATATATATATATATATATGATACCATTCATACTTATATTTTTGTTTTTTATATAATAACTTATATTTATTTATAAAAATATATATAATTAAGGACAATTTTTTGGTAAGTATTTATGTAAAAATATATAAATATAATTATTAAGTTATGTAAATTTATTTTTTTATAATTGATGCAAGGTTATTTTAGCATAACAAGTAGTGGTTTTGTGTTTGAGTTTTGGCATGCAACATTAAATACTCACCATGAGAGATTTGTTACATACAACAGTCTTACTTGACTTGAGTAGTCTCTAGACTACTTATTAATGAGATATTTGATATTTTAAATTTTTTTATTATGTTTATTATATATCTTAAAATCGATCCAATCTAAACCAAACGATGATACTTAAAGAAACCAAAGTGACTCAGATCATTTCCATTTCCCCTATGCCAAACATTCGTGATTCTAAATTTCACCCTTTTCAGTCACATGCAATTACCGTTAAACGACATTTCCTTGGTTTGTCCTTGTCATGGTAACTTGAGTTTCTGAATTGTTTATGTATGTTGTTGCTGATGAAACTAGAACACACAAGACGACATTACATCCATGTCCCTGAGAATGACATGGACAAAAGTGTTTCAACATTTTGAACTTTGTATTGGTTTCTTTACTTCCTGACTCTCTCTCTTAGCTCAGTTCCTGGGGATCATTTAGTTTTGGAAATCATTAACTGGGCATGTTTGGCCTTTTTTATACTGCACAAAATAACGATTGCTGTTTTGGATTTTGAATTCAGTCCTGATTTTCTTCTGTGTCTGGCATTTCAAACTGTGATTTTAGTGTATTATTGAGTGATCATGCGTTTTCACTGAACATGCTCTTTTCATTTGTGTTATGTTATTTCTTTCGATGTTGTGTTTCCCTTGTTGATGACTAAAGTATTCCTAATTGAGCTTAACAACTATGGTTTCAGTCTTTCAGCTACCAAAGTCCATGAAGTTGTACTACCCTTACAAGTATTCCTTGCCTTTGGGGTCTGCCAATTGAGGTATTGATCTCTAAGAGGAAAGAGAGTTGCTGCTATTATTACCAGGTTTATGTTTCTATTGCCACAGTCTTATAAAGCTTGAGATTGTTATGTAGCTTTGTAGGTAGGTGTCTTAATTCTTGTGCCTGGTTTGCTACAGTTCACTGATATTTCTTTCTTCAGTATGGTTGGCTTCGGTAAAAAGTTGAGAGAATTACAAATTCAAGAATGGAAAGGGTACGTTTATTTGACTAAGTCCAGCTACTATCAAATATTCTTGAAGGGTTTTTATTTATTTATATTAATACCATGCCTTCCCTATATTACACCACCTTGACTGTGCTCTATATCACATTTAGTTTATTTTCTTTTGTTTATTTCTTTGCTTTATTTTGGACTTACTTGACTTTCTATTGGACCAATGCCTTCTTAACAGTTAATACTCTGGCTTTATATATATTATGCATGTTTCTGAGTGATACTCTGGCTCAGCTCCACTTGATCATGTTTTGAAGCTACTTTTCATAAAAAATATTCTTGTCTACACGCACAGAGAGAGACAGAGAGAATTGTTACCCTGAGGTAGTTCTAGCCTTCAGAATTATTGTTGATGAGAAACATATAAATAGAAGGATTTCAAGGAACAAAGGCAATATAAGCATCTACACACGTGCTCTGAACCACCAATCAACTCTAAATAATAAGTATTAAGAAAAGAAATAAAGATGATTTCATAATATTATTTCTTATTCATTTTTTTTTCTGGCATGATTAATGAATTTTAATATTGTTGAATTCATTCTTTTCTATTTTGTAATCATATTTTCAAACCTTTTGTTTAATGGTGGTAATAATACTTGCACCAAAGCGAGAAATGATTGTTTAAATTCAGGTAATACATGTTTTAACTTTTTTCAGATATTACATCAACTATAAGTTAATGAAGAAGAAAGTCAAGAGATATATAGAACAAATGGAGGTTGGAGCCCAAAATCGCCATAATGTTCTCAGAGACTTCTCAATGCTGCTAGACAATCAGGTAACTAACTGCATCTAAACTTAATGTTCTCACTTATGTGGCTAACAAATAGAACATTGGAATATTCCCCTTTGTATGAAATAGTTCATCCCATCCTTTTGTTTTTATTTTTATGCATTTATCAAACATATTCCAACTCATCTACTACAACCGATGCTTTGGGATAAGCACACAAGACATGTTTATTATTTTTATATAATAGGAAAAAAATATTATGTACCTAAACATAGTGCTTTTTTAATTGAAAGACTTATATTTAACCTTGAAGTTTAGACAACAACTACATGAAGAAAACCAAACCAAAATTGATATCCCCACTGTATAATACTTGAATACATATATGTCCTCTTCTGATATTTAATTTTCCATTTACAGAACCTGTACTTTAAGGTAATTTTTTTACAAGAATGGGAGAGAAGAGACAGAGAACTCGTGTGTTAGCAAAATGTCACTTAAAATTTTCAAAAAAAAATTTGAGGTCGAGTCTTATTAATCATATATTATCCATATAATAACCAATAAATTCTAGGTAATCTTTCCATGATCTTGAATTTCAGATAGAAAAAATTGTTCTATTTCTGCTTGAACAACAAGGAGTACTTGCACATAGGCTGGCAGATATTGGACAAGAGCTCCATACTCTTTTCCAGCAGCCAAATAGTTTAAACATCTCTGAACTCCAAGAAGCATATAGAGACGTTGGAGGGGATCTTTTAAGGCTTCTTAATTTTGTGGAAATGAATGCTATTGGTTTGAGAAAGATCTTGAAGAAGATTGATAAACGGTTTGGCTATAAATTCACAGACTATTATGTCAAGACACGTGCAAATCATCCTTATTCCCAATTAAGGCAGGTTTTCAGGCATGTGGTAATGTTTCTAACCCTGAATACCACATTTTTCAAATTTTACTTCAAGTTGTTTGAAGCTGATCTATCATTCTGTTTAATGTTATAACACTGATGTTACAAAATGTAAGATGGCATCATGTAGTTGCTTCTTTTTGTCTGCTCTTTGTTTGTTTTAGACAGTAGTATCATGCAATAGCTTCTTTGCAGGGCATTGGGGCTGTTGTTGGAGTCTTATCTCATGGTCTAGCAGACCTTCAGGATTTACAACAATGTCAAGGTAGCTACATTTCTATATATGACCAGCCTTCTTATACTCATCAGGTTAGTTCTTGATCCATTATATGTATGATACTGCGAAGCCCTACCATCTCTTGTGTTTGCTGTAATATCAATTTGGGGGAGAAAAAAGAGAAGCACAGGGATATTGAAATTGTATGTACCAACCATACCACAGACTCTGAATATCTATTGATATAGTAATTAAAACATGGCTCTTAATTTCCATGACTATAAAATATAAATTGACTAACATATATGCAAAGCATATGAAGCTAACTAATCATATATATACAAGGAACAGGCCCTATTTGCAATGTGGAATTGCAGTTTGAATTTTAGAGGCATAATATTTTATTTTGAAATTTTGGTTAATAATTGTAAAGGGGTTCTCACTTTTCAGTTTTCACTTTTCACAACATTATATATATATTTTTAAATAATTCATAACATCTATTGTTGCACCACTTGATGACATCCTCCTTCTGACTTTTCTTGAAGGATCCAGTTCTTGATTCTATCAAAGTAGCTGTAGACAGATTATCAAACTCAACAAACTTCCTTCAGTTTTTGGGAAGACATGCTTTTATCATGCAAGAGGAGCTACCATCTCCATCTGAAGACCATACTGTTGATGAAAGATATCATTTTATGTCACTTCTTTTGAACTTGGCAAGTACATTTTTGTATATGGTGAACACTTACATTATTGTACCTACGGCAGACAGCTATACTTTGAGTCTTGGAGCTGCAGCAAGTGTGTGTGGTGTGGTCATCGGTACAATGGCTGTTGCACAGGTGTTTTCTTCAGTTTATTTCAGTGCATGGTCAAACCGATCATATCTAAGACCACTCGTATTTAGTAGCATTGTTCTTCTAGTTGGGAACACCTTGTATGCATTGGCTTTTGATATGAATTCAATAGTAGTTCTACTGATGGGACGTCTTTTCTGTGGGTAAGTTATTCCTGTCACCCAATGTTTCATACTTTCCATATTGGAAACTTATATGCTATTTGCATGCTAGCAAAAGACTGTTACATATCATACTTATAGCCAGTTGATCATTTCACAAAATTTGCAGGATACCTTTGTGTAAATTTTGGACTTATCTTATTAGTAAAGCATAGCTACTTTAGATACTGGTATATTTTATTTTAACTTTGTAGCATAACTTAAACCTAAAGAATCAAATGTGTCTGATTTACCTTAGATATATTTACCTAAGATATCATAACTTAGTGTAGCATAACTTCAGATTCAGGTATTCATTCCTATGTTACCTTTGTAGCTAGATATCCTATATTGCAAATGCAGTGTATTATTTGCACACCTTACTGAAATTTTAGGTAGTACATGGAACACTATGGATTAATAAAAAAAAGTACAAATAAGGTCATTTTCAGGTACTCGTATATTACCTTTGCAGCTAGATATCCTATATTGCAAACACAGTGTATTATTTGCATACCCACTTGATTAATTGGTAATCAAATGCTACATTTTATGAAGTATCTAATGTTTAGATGAAAATTTAAGTAGGTAACTTAGCTATATTCTGGTGGTTGATCTTTATCTAAACATGTTTCTTTTACTGAAATATATAGAACAATACCATCTTTCTTGACTAACTACCTAAAATGCGAGACTATGTTATAACTCATAGGAGTGCTTCTTACAGTTAGATTAGTTATGAGTATACTATTATGCATCCTAGTATCCCTTAACCGAAATATTATTTAGACCATTAAGAAATTTTAGGCTGCTTTTTGGTGTGTGGACTAAACAAATCTGTTCTCTTTGCTTCTACCCATTGTAGTGCAACCAAAGTGTATAACTTTTCAACCTCATGTCCTATTTTGTTCTTTTTCTATCATGCACCAAACATAGAATAGAAGTCATATGGTATGTTCTATCTTGTTTTAACATGTATACTAAACACTACCTTAAAGAGAAAAAAAAAATATCGATGCATATACTATGATCTATGACATCATTGTTTTGAAAAGTAATTGCAATTTTTTATTAGCTTGACATTATTGATGTGGTAAATATAATGATATTTCAGGTTAGGCTCTGCAAGGGCTGTTAATAGGCGTTATATCAGCGACTGTGTGCCATTGAAACTTCGGATGCAGGCTTCAGCAGGTTTTGTTAGTGCAAGTGCTCTGGGAATGGCTTGTGGTCCAGCTCTTGCTTGTTTGCTACAGACAAATTTTAGGATTTACAGGTTCACCATGAACCAAGACACTCTGCCTGGCTGGGTAATGGCTCTTGCATGGCTTGTCTATCTACTGTGGTTGTGGATTTGTTTCAAGGAACCTGCCCATGAGGATCAAGGAAATCTTGTGCTATATCAAGCAGATACTGGTATGTCAGCAAGATCACTTGTTTCTTTTGAGGTGGGGGGTGGGAGTTAAAATTGATCTAGATCAGTTTTCATATTAGCTTTCTTCCCTTTGCATTAGTAGTGGTATTGAAGCTTGTTATGTTTTCTGAGACTTGACACATTAATCCTGTTAGCATCCAACAACAGCTACATATTAAAATATTAACTCTTAAAAGTTTCTGTTTTAACTTCCCTTCATCAATATCAGACCATTCTGTTTGGCTTGAAGTAGGCCAATGAACCAAGGATAATGTTGGTTCTTGTTTTTCATTAACATGAGAAAATTCGTTGTGGTCTTCTTTTGTCTATTAAAGTTCAATAAATGATTCTATAAGATCAAATTTTCTTGTCATGATTGTATCTTTCATTTCTTGAATTCATTTCCATCCCTTCTGAGCTTGGGAGATGAATAAGAAAAACTAAAAATTTTGCTAGAAGTGTTATGTACAATTCAGAATTTTACCTTTCCCATTCCTGTAAGTATCAGCCAAAGTTGTACACTTGACCTTCAAGGATTTTATCATCACAAGGTTGCTGCAGTTTCACTAATTATTGAACTGATAGAAATTGAGATAGTAATTCAATATATTTGTTTATTTTCATTGATTTTCTTCCTGGTTCCTTGGTTGATCCTCACCTTCATGTTTGTACCGTGTACTTGATCTCCCCTGGCACAAGATACGAGTATCAGTCTCTACCACATTGAAATAGAAAACTAAAACAAAATAAATCCAACATGTTGGCTTAAATTAGAAGGTTGGATGAAGTTAAGCAGCTGTTTTTAGTGATTCAATTATTTCTTTAGATAAATTATGTTAACTTCATAGTTGTGTGTTACGCAACATTCTCTTGCAAAGCAGGCTCATGGTGTCACTATGTATGTCAAGTGTTTTCTGCCATATCCTACGCCACATAGTTTAGCTCTTACAAGACACCAAGTTGATATGAAGTGATATTCTCTCACAATGTCGACTACTTTATATATTTAGTTATTTATTTTATGATTCATCCTTAATTAGTTATTTTTGTATTTTGTCAAAATGCATAGGACCAGCAGTACATGTTGCAGTAGAGAATGAGCATACACAACCATTACTAATGAACTCAGAAGCAAAGGAACAGGATGAAGACGGAGAAGAAGAAAATGATAATGCTGAAGAAACTAAGAAACCTGTGACTTCTATTGTGGTGGCATATAAGTTACTTACACCATCAGTAAAGGTGAGAAACCCATCATTATGACTTTTGTTTCATGTATATAATTTCATATTTATATCTGTTGAAATTATATGGATCTAGGAAAAGACAGGGAAAGAGACATTAAGCAATTGAATAATCTAAAATGAATATTGATTTGGTGTGATAGAAAATATGAAGCATTAACCCATATTATACTAATACTGGACTCCTATTCCTACTCAAATTATACAAGGAAACAAATCAAGAAATATGATATCTTGAAACCACTCCCTTTTGCAAAGGAAAAAGAGAAAAGAGAAGAATGATTTTATAGCTTGATTGAAAGTGAACAGAGCAGGAGAAAGATTTTTCCTTCGAAGGATTTCCCCTTTTCACAATTGACCCATTGCTCTGTTTCCCAAACTAACAAATCTGAATCCCTCTACCTTCTACCCCTCCTACATTTGAGCTATGCCCCGGCCTTCCCCATATAACAACCTAACTAATTCTATAACTTCCTAATTTCTGTACTTATTCAGATTTGAGATATAATGATATTTTAAGGCACAATAAAGATATAATAAGATACTTTCTACTTCCTAGATGTTCTAACAGTATCATTTCTACACTTATTGATTGAATAGATAGATTGTCTTTTTTTTTTTTTTTTTTTTTTTAAATAATTATTGCAATAGAGTCTGTAACATGGGTTCCTCTATGCTGGCAAAATTAATAATTTTCAGTAATTCTGTTGAAATGTAAGTTATGGTTCACTGAAATGCTATGCTGGTAAAATTAATAAGTTTCAGCAATTCTGTTGAAATGTAAGTTATAGTTCACTAATATGCTTTTCCTTCCATATATAAATTCTGGAGAAGTTAGTTACTCTGGTTCCCTGCTCATATCATAATTGAAGCTTCAAGTCTTATAGATGATGTGAGAGCCATATGAAAAAACAATACTGGTTTTTCAAGTTACTATAATGTTACATGCCTTAAATACACGTTTAAGTATAGTAACTTGTCCTACAGACTCTGCACTTACCAGGTATAACTGTAGGTTCTTTTAGAAAATAAGACATACTATTAGTAAGACTAAGAAAATTTAAACTTCAATTCAAGGATAAGCCTCAGTGAGATTGGTGAAAATATATCATATGTGTTTAGATTGTAATAGAACAAATTTAAAATTTTTCCACATATCTTCCTTTTTTGAACCTTCTTCAATATGAATATGAAGCCGTCATCTCAATTATGATAGTGTGAACTCAGATTCAAGCTTTTGCACTAATTATAAATGTGTTTATCAGGTTCAATTATTTGTGTATTTTATGCTTAAGTATGCAATGGAGATTGTACTTGCTGAATCAAGCCTTATCACGGAATACTATTTTATTTGGTCAACCAGCAATGTATCCATTTTTCTTGCATGCCTCGGTCTTACTGTGCTTCCCGTAAATATTGTTGTTGGAAATTTCATCAGCAACATGTTTGAAGAAAGGTACAGATTCAATTATTATTAAAAACATCTTGTCTTATTAATTATCATCATCATCAAAATTCAATCCATTATACTCTTTATTTCTTGTTAGTGACTAGACAGTGCATTAGGAATGAATCATATTCCATTAAAGAACACCAGTTCCTTTCATTTTAAACAAGAATAGTAAATATAAAATCTCAAGGAATTGCTAATTATATTAGACCAACATAGACTCTATTTAACATTACAAAATGTCCACCTTTAGCTTTAAATTCCTTGAGATTCTTAAAATTCCCATTTTGAACAGTTATTTTGTCTTTGATCCTGAAAAAGCTCCAGGATTTTATTTGTAATAAAAAATCTAGCAACTTGTTCATAGGTAAATGTACATTTTAAATGGTGTTTGTGCCACATTTTTCATCTGCTAACTCAACGATGAGTCTTACATCATTTTTACTCACATATTTGATCGTTCATTTCTGGTTGGCTTGTGCTTATAGGCAAGTTCTACTGACATCAGAAATCATGGTTTGCATTGGACTACTATTAAGCTTCCATATAATGATTCCTTATTCAGTGACTCAATATGTTGGATCAGCCCTAATCACATTTGTGTCTGCTGAAGTTCTTGAAGGTAATTTGTTGTCTATTCTGTAATGCCAGAAATTTATATCATAATAAATAAAACTGGCATGAGTAGAAGGGTTTGCCGACAACTTTGCGTCATCTGATGAAAATGGCAATACTTCAACTATATTCTGATGACAATGAATAGGTACATAGTTTGTAACCATCATGTATTAAGGCCTGATTATGATATTGTGAAACCCACTTAAAATCATTTGAGAACTTAGAAGTGTTGCATGAACAGAGTCCATTAAATGTTAAACAGGTTGATTATTTCTCAGTTATTGAGGATTGAAAAAGGATAGTTACATTGCCATTCATTGGCAATAACTTGATAGTTAATTTTCAGATGGTGCTTTTTCTTCTCATCTGAAAATATTTTAGATCCATTTGTTTGCCTCATCAATTATTGCTACATAATGACTTGGTGTAACATTTAAATTGGTTCACATCTTGTGCTAAAGTTTGAAGCTGAAGTTTGCTCCTTGAATGTGCCATCTTATTTTCGTTTGCTCAATCAATCCAGGAGTGAACCTTTCACTTCTATCAAAAATGATGTCATCAAGGCTTTCGCGCGGAACTTTCAATGGGGCATTGCTGTCAACAGAAGCTGGAACTCTAGCTCGAGTAATTGCAGATGGAACAATAACAATTTCTGGGTATTTCAGTGAAAGTAAACTCCTGAATGCCACCTTACTCCCTGCACTCCTCATCTGCATCTCATCCATTATTGCCACCTGCTACAGCTACAACTCTCTTTATTAGAGTAATAGTAGTTAGCCTTTTCATAAAAATCTGAAGTGTATAGTGATTGTGTATACTGCTCACTTATCAGTGATCAGTAGTTAAAAATGCTGTATTAGCCAGTGTCAGCAGATACTTGAATCAGGTTGACAGCATAAAGTTTTTGACATATACTATTATATTTCTATGGATAATGCAGGAGCAAATCTCCCTTGTGGAAGATTGTTCTTTTCCAAAATAGACCTTCTTTCTCCTAATGTTGAGTTGTTTCAATCAGAAAGTTGACCCAAATATTGTTAAACAAGTAATAGAATTGACAAGGAGATTGCACCTAGCCAGTGTAGTATATTAGAAAACAATTTGGCGTTGAAATGAAGCGGAGTTTGTAACTATAAAGCCTAAAATTGCTAGTTAGACTGACTAAATGGTTAGATTTGGTGGCCAAAATGGGCACAGTAAAGCTGTGAAAAGTGAAGTATAGATATATCCTTTTATTGAATATGTTACACTGCATCCTTTCGACATTCAGAACGAGGAGACAACAGTTGTAAACATGTTAATTAGAACAAAATTGTGTTCAGCAGCTGGATATTTGTCAAACATGGCATCTCCTTGATCAATATCCTTTAGACATCCGATAGCAAGACCAATATTATATCAGTGTTTTAGACACATTGGTTACAATTGAACACCATTGTATTAGACCAATATTCTGTTATATATTGAAGGCTTAAAAAATGTACATGTTGGAACCCACATCTTAAAAAGCGTGGTTACCTCCCATTTAACTAGGGTTGGTCTCTACCCAAATATCACAAGGCCCAACTCATTATAAAATCACTACAGTGATGTTAGGGCAGAGTCCAAAACCTGTGGTAATTGCACGGGTTGGTCTCTACCCAAATCACACAAGGCCCAATTCATTATAAAATCACTTCAGTAACGAATCGGTGCTGAAATAATAGACTAAGAAAAATAAATAAATTATTACACGAGCTAGAATTAGTGGACCGAGCGAAAGGAAGGTTGCATGAATAATTTGCTTTTAAGAATTGATATTGTGTAATTACAAAATTAGCGAATTAAATACTTGGTACTCTTTTAAACTGCCAAGAAATGGATTCCACTTGTGAAAGAAAGGATAGGTCACGGTAACTTTGCATAGGAGAAAAGAATGATGTCAAACTCTTGTTATTTGATTCTTTGCTTGCTATTGTCTACTAGTATAACTAGCATAATTTAACTCCAAAGCTAAACAAAACGAGATAAACTTCTCTTCAGTCATTTTCTTACCATTCCTACATTGAAAATTTATATTCAATATTAGTAATCACTAAATTCAGTGTCAAGATCATAGTAACCGGTTATCTTAACATCCCTCCATCCCATACACCAAATTTATGGTCTCACCTACACATATTACATAGATGTAACTACAAACTTTAAATAATATTATAAATTCACCTTTCTTTCAAGTTACAGCTATAAATCTCAGTAACTCAATATTTTATTATGAAATCAAGGGAATTAACTAAAGCATGGATGGTCCAACTTTTGTTGGGATCATTGAAGTCGAACCCACACAAAGAATGACGTGAAACTTTTGTAGTTTGGTTCCTTCCTTGCAATTGTACTAAAACTTAAAATTGGTGTCATTTTTAACTAAATCTTATATATAGGTAGATCTTTCTTTCTTTCTTTTTCATCAACTTCTTGTAAAATTGCAACAAGTCTCATTTTATCCAGGTTCATTTCTATGCCCATTTTACACTCATTATTTCTATCATGTGTTGTGTTGATTTGTTAGCTTCCCCCTGACTTACTTATTTTTCTTGATTTAGTTTCTCTCAATATGAGTTACATTTTCATCAAACTAACTTAATTGTTTGAGTTACTATTTGAATTGTTTAAGTTATCTTAATTATTTGACTTACTATATTTAAATTGTTTTAACGTTTTAACCTAACTACATAGGCAAGAATGGTAGAACAAATATCAAATGAAAAGATTAAAAAATATTTTTGGCCTATCTTTATCCATCATTCCCATCATTGCAAGTCTTAACAATCTTTGCTCATTAATTATTAAATAGAATTAACTTTCAATATATTAGGTTAAACGTTCACTCATTACAAATATAAGAATTAATCATATATTTTATTGTAAAGATTTTACAAAATCATTTATATTTGCAGTGTACACATGATTATTTTAACAAAATATCATACATAAAATTAATCAATTTATTTATTTTCTATTATATAAAGTCTAAAGAGTGAGTTATTTGTTTGACATGTAAGCAACATGAAATTCTCTTCCATAACCAAATCAGGCATGATGCTCATTTGTTAGATTCTATTTGATTTAGTTGAGTTACATTTCCTTTAAATTAGCTCAACTGTTTGAGTTATATTTAAATTATTGTTTGAAATGTTTAAGTTATTTTAATAATTTGAGTTACTACATTTAAATTGTTTTACGTTATAACCTAAACTTCATAGCCAAGAACTTCAAGACAAGTATCAAAAGAGAAGATAATAGAGTATTTTTGGCCTATATCTTTGTCCATCATCACTAATGTTTCAAGTCTTAACAATCTTTGTTCAGTAATGATTGGAATTAATTTTCAATATATTGGCTTAAAGGTTTACTCATTACGAATATAAGAATTAATCATATTTTTTTTTTTTGGATGAGATAAAAATTAATCATATTTTTTACCGTAAAGATTTTATCAAATCATTTACATTTACAGCACACAGATAATTATTTTAACTATCATGCACAAAATTAATCATTTTTTTTACAATAGAAAATATATAAAAATAAAAAGTACATATTAATTAAAAAACAATATAATTTATCTATACATCCGCATGGCTACCAGTTTTAAATTTTAATGTAGCTACAAATTTTAATTAGTATTATGAATTCACTTCTCTTTCAAGTTACCAGTTATAAATTTCAACCATTCAATATTTCTTTATTATTAAATCAAAGGAATTAATTAATTAAATTGTGGACGTTTCAACTTTAATTGAGAGCACTGAAGTGGAATCCCTCCAAAGAATGACATAAAACTTTTGTTATTTGGTTCCTTTCTTGCATCTGTTCTAAATGTTTAGACCATATATACACGCATATTTCATTCCTTTTTTCATCATTTTCTGGTATAGCCACCATAAGTCTATCTTATCAAGGTTCATTTTTAGGCTCATTATTTCCATTTCTGCCTTTTCAATTCCATATTCATAGTACTGAATTTGTCAGTTTTCTCTCTCTGTCTCCAACGGTTGGTATAATGGTATATACACAAAACATAGTAGCTCCAAAAAAAGTGTGGTAACGCTGTATTTGTTTGTTTGTAGTTGGAATTAAAATGTCTATATTTAATTCCAAAGCTAAACAAAACAAGATGTATCTCTCTCTTCAATCATTTTCTTATCATCCCTACTTCCAAAGTATATATTCAATATTATTAGTAATTACTAAATTCAATGTCAAAAGCATAGTATGGTCTCACATACACGTATTACAAGGACATAACTACAAATTTTCAATAATATTATAAATTTACCTCTCTTTCAAGTCACCGGTTATAAATATCAACCACTCAATATTTTATTATAAAAACAATGGAATTAACTAAAGCATGGATGGTCCAACTTGTGTTAGAATCATTGAAGTCGAACCCAAAGAATGACGTGAAACTTTTGTAGTTTGGTTCCTTCCTTACAATTGTACTAGGTGTTAAAACTGATGCCATGCAAGTTAACTAAACTTTATATATAGGTACATCTTACTTTCTTTTTTCATTAACCTCCCGTAAAGCTACAGAAAACCTGATTTATTAAGGTTCGTTTTTACGCTCATTTTACACTCACTATTTCTATCATGCACTATGTTGGTTTGTTAGCTTCTCCTTGATTTACTTATTTTTCTTGATTTAGCTTCTCTCAATATGATTTACATTTCCTTTAAACTATTTGAATTGTTTGAGTTACTATTTGAATTGTTTAAGTTATCTTAATTATTTGAGTTACCATATTTAAATTGTTTCACAAACTAACCTAAAGCATAGCCAAGAATGGTAGAACAAATATAAAAAGAAAAGATCAGAAAATATTTTTGGCCTATCTTTATCCAGCACCAACATATATTATTGCAAGTCTAATCTCAACAATCTTTTTTCATTATTGATTAGAATTAACTTTCAATATATTAGCTTAAACGTTCACTCATTACAAATATAAGAATTAATCATATGTTTTATTGTAAAAGTTTTCAATATAATTTATCTTGACAATGTACATGTAATTAGTTTAACAAAATATTGTATATAAAATCAATCAATATATAGTTTACTAGAATATATAAAATTTGAAGAGTGAATTTATTTGATTGGCATGTTTGAAATTCTTTTACATAACCACATTAGGCATATGATTTGTTAGATTCTACTCGATTAGTAATTTACTTAATTTGCCTCTGGATAAAATATGTTTTTGTCCCTCAAAATATTTTAAAATGTTAGTTTTAATCCCTATAAAAATTTAATATGTTTTGAGCTCTTACATTTTACAAAAATGTGTGTTTTTAGTCCTTGATGAGAGATTGAAACCACATCACTTTTGGTAAATATAGGGACTAAAAACATATTAAATTTTTATAAGGACTAAAACTAATATTTTGAGGGACCAAAAGCAAATTTTACCGTTTTTTGATATACTATGGCAACAACAAGATTTGAACCTAAGACCTTGTGCAAACTATCTCAACTCCCACCACTAGGCCAACCTAAATGGGTCATATTTTACCTTTTAGCTTCTCTCAACATGATTTACATTTCGTTTAAATCATTTTAATTGTTTAAGTTACTATTTAAATTATTATTTGAAATGTTTAAGTTGCTTTAATAATTTGAGTTACTATATTTAAGTTGTTTTACATTCTAACCTAAATTGCATAGCCAAGAACTTCAAAACAAGTATCAAAAGAAAACTTCATCACCAATGTTGAAAGTTAACAATCTTTGTTCATTAATGATTAGAATTAATTTTCAATATATTGACTTAAAGTTTCACCCATTACGAATATAAGAATTAATCATATATTTTACTGTAAAGATTTTATCAAATCTATATTTACAAAGTATCATACACAAAATTAATCATTTTGTTTTTTTACATTATAAATATATAAAAATAAAAAATTAATTTTTAATTAAATAAAAATATTTAAATTTATCTTTGCGCATGGTTACCATTTATAAATTTCAATTTAAATACAAATTTTAATTAATATTATACCATTATTAATCTCAACCCGCAATATTTTATTATTAAATCAAGATACGAAGTAACTGAAGCATGAACATTGAAGTGGAATCCGCGAAGAGAAAGACTTGAAACTTTTATCCTGAATTTGGTTCCTTCCTTTCAATTGTACTCAAAGCTTAAATTGATGTCATGGTTAATTAAACGTTATATACACATATAGTTTTTTTATTTTTTTAATCCATCAACTTTGGTAAAGCTAGGACAAACTTCATTATATCTTTTTTTTTTTTTAATAAGCACAAGCCTTGGAGAACCTTCCTGGCCGGGCTTTAGCTCTACCATAGACTTAGAATAAGCGGGACTAGAGGACAAAGCATATCAAGAAGAAAAGCCTTCAGAGCCAAGAAAAACATATTAGTTGTATTTTATTTTATTTTTGTCCTATCCTATCTCTCTGCCTCCAAAGCCAAGTATATGCACAAAACATAATTTTTGTAGCTACAAAATCTGCCAATGCTGCATTTGATTGTAGGAAATTAAATGTCTATTCTTCCTTCAATTGTACTCAAAGTTAAAATTGATGTCATGAGTAACTAAACCTTCTCGTTATTTCTATTATGCACTATGCTCATTTGTTAGCTTCTCCTTTATTTAGCTTCTATAAATATGACTTACATTTCCTTTAAACTATCTTAATTGTTTGAGTTGATATTTGAATTGTTTAAGTTATATTAATTATTTGAGTTGTTATATTTAAATAGTTTCACATTCTAACCTAACTGTATAGCTAAGAATGATAGAACAAGTATCAAAAGAAAAAATCAAAAATTATTTTTAGCCTATTTTTATTCATCATCACCATTGTTGCAAGTCTTAACAATCTTTGCTCACTAGTGATTAGAATTAATTTTTAATACCAAGTATAAATATAAGAATTAATCATCATATATTTTACTGTAATTATTTGATTAAATCATTTATTTTTACAACGCACACAATCACAATTAAACATTTATTTATTTTTTACAATATGAAATGTATAAAATGGAAAATCACTTTGAATTTAACAAAAATAATGCAGCTACATACGAAAAAAGTGTGGTAACGTACGCTACATTTGTTT
The DNA here is from genome assembly GCA_004329165.1 of Spatholobus suberectus. NCBI lineage: Eukaryota > Viridiplantae > Streptophyta > Magnoliopsida > Fabales > Fabaceae > Spatholobus > Spatholobus suberectus. The sequence continues at coordinate 18,645,141 of CM014731.1, read as the reverse complement.
GTTTGTTTGTAGTTGGAATTAAAATGTGTATTCGAACCAACAAAATGAAAGCAGTATCGGTGTTGCTGAAGCGCGTCAGGATTGCCAGGAGCACTTTCCATCAAAGGGGAAGAGATGATTCATTGGATGGGAAGTTGGAAGAATTGACGCGGGAGCTCAACGACGTAAAGGAGGTGTTCATGAAAGTGAAGAAGAACGAAGACGAACTGCTTGACACGTTAACAGAGGTGGACGGCCATCTTCGGAAGCTAGACAAGAAGAGGTTGGATGCAGAGATGGATGGGATTTGCAAAAGAATCAGAGATTCTGCTCACAAGTTGCTCCCAATGGATGCTTTTCAACACTCATCACATCCCTCTTCAACTCAACACAACAATCCCTTCCTGCTGCCTCAACACGTCAATCTGACTCTGGACATGCTAGAAGATCCACTAAAAAGATGCTTGTTGTCTCTCTCAATCTTCCCTGAACATGCTGTTCTAAAGAAAAGACATACAATTTATTGGTGGATTGGGGTGGGTTATGTATCGGATAAAAGAGTGATAGCAAAAAAGGAGCGGGAAGGGAGGGGTACGTCTATGTTTATGAAAATGGAAGAGAGAACAGTAGAGGAAGAGGGTGAGGAAGTGATTGATGAGCTTTTGAAATTAAATCAGATTGTATCGTATGGTATTGCCAAGTCTCCCCTTTTCAATAAATTTCAAATTCATCCTCACTTCCGTCCTCACTTGCAGTCATATCTATCAAAGTCAAGACAAAATGCACAGCATCTTGGATCTTATATTCAACTACCCTACTACCATGATTGCTTAGTACTTGAGCAGCACAAAGTTATGCTACGTGATTGGTTTCCTTTGAAACCTACCCATAAGGTATACTCTGTTTTTAATGTTGGTGCGAGTTATCTGAATTTTGGATCTCAATGGTGGGGTGAAAAAAGGAAGCATTTATGGGTGCTTCAACTTGGTCGTTGGCAAGATTCACCCTTACATCACATTGAAGTGGGAAGTCAAGAATTCCTAAAGGATTTGAGGCATCAAACTTTTTTGAGGTATCTTAGTCTTCGTGGGATATCAAGAATATCCGAGCTTCCACCCTTCATTGCTCAAATTCCTAACCTAAAGATTCTCGATCTCAAAGCTTGCCACAATTTGGAAACACTGCCTAATGATATTTCATCAATGGAAAGTCTCACACATCTCATTCTATCCCACTGTTACTTGTTGGACGCCATGCCTGAGGGGATTGACAAGCTCACTCAGCTCCAAGTGCTCAAGGGATTTGTATTAGGGAGTTCTACAGAGACTCCCTGCACAGTATCAGATCTCGCAAATTTGAAAAAACTAAGGCGGCTGAGCATACATATAGGAAGTGAGGCTGTGATCAAAGATGGGGAGTTTGAAAGATTGGGAGAGTTACCAGCACTTGAGCATCTCAAAATATCATGGGGTGTGTCAAGGTACAATAATATACAGGTCATTTTGCCTCCAAGCTTGAAAAAGTTGCATCTTGAAGGCTTTCCTGGACAGAAAATTCCAGAATGGCTGAAGCCTAGCAAGTTGCCCACGGGATTCAAAGAGTTAAAAATAACGGGAGGAAAACTTGAAAGTATTAATCATGAGGAAGATATGAACCAGTGGGGTATGGAGATCGTGCTTCGCAAGTACCTAAAGCATTTGAAACTCGACTTAACAAATTTGCAAATGTTGTTTCCTTTGCTGAGGTATGTAGAAATAAAACAAATCCTAAACCATTCATACTATGAATGGAGCATTGATTGAAGAACGAGGTGAAAGTAAGTCTATGTCACAAAATGCTCCATATATTTAATTTGTTGTTTAGAGAGCAGTGATAGTTGCACAATTGTATTTACAAATGTCTTTATACATCTAGAGTGTGCCTATAAGAGTGTAGACAAGTTGAAAAAAATTACATATAAATATATATGGTCAAATAGTCAATCACTGTGAATAAACTTATGTATAACGTAGATGCATTACTGTATGTCTATATATCGTTTATCTCCCAATTAATTGTTATGAATAATATGTCATGTTCTACTCACCCCACATATCCTCATCTTCTACCATCAAAATATTGTGCAATCCACGAAACAATCTCACGTTATCGCCCAGTTTCTACCAACTAATAGGGATCAAATTTGTACAGTCCTTGCGTCTTAGCAAAAATGATAACAAAGTCAATAATATAATACGATCATTTTCATTATGAAGTCAGTTTCCAAGATTTGCATCTAATATGTATGGCTCTGTGGCTTTTTTTATTTAATTGCTGTAAGTTTTAAAAAAATTTATTATGAAGTCAGTGTCCAGAGGGTGCAATTTACCTTCTAAATTATTTAATTGCTGTTAAGTTTTAAAATTTTTTAAATTAAATAGTATAAGTTGTAGTTGAGAATACCATCCATGGAAAAAGGTAAAGTTAATGTTATGTACCTAATATGACATTACACAGAGATAATTTTTCCACGTCTGTGAGGTATAAAAGTCTTATTATCTGTAGCTGACCCAAAAAAAAATAAAAGGAAAAACAGGACACTTCAATTTAACCGCAGTCTATTGTAAAGTCACTTCCAAAGCTTAGGATTCAATTTATACAATGAGATTTCCTAATAACTTATCCCATCTGAAATTCTTATGATATTACTCATTGTTTCAAAGAAGAAAAAGAACAATGGCCAAGCTGAACTGATTCAATTGTCAATAGGTAAGTGTTGAAAATAGTTGAGACCGTACTCCATGTACAAAAGCAATAGTATATGCTACGAGTTTCACATATTAATGTAAAATATACATAGGATGATGTAAAGGTAAAATTAATATGAAATATAGCAAAGAACACAGAGCATAGTCCCAGTCACAAGCTCACTGAACACATAGAAAGAAACGGCTCATGCATCCATTTCTACAGCATTAAGCATCATCAGACCAAGTAATATCAAACCCACCCCATTCATTTGTTGGAACTGCTAAGGCTTTCCAAACAGCCCTTGATGCACCAACAATGTTGTTGGGACATGGAGGTTGATAGTCATGGTCTGCATCACATCCCCTACTTGAGTCACACACCATGGCCACCACACCTCTACCATTGGCACTAATGGTGATATTGTGGAGGCACCTGCTCTTTTTGTTGAACCATCTTGTAGAAAGTGCCATGACGGTTGTGTCATCAATGGTACTGGTTGTCACATTATGAAGGGCCACACCATCTCCACCCTTCTCAAAACTTGTAAAGAGTGGGGTAGGCCTTGGTGTGGCTAGACACAGGTGGTGAACATTCATAAGTTGTGTACATTTTGCCTTCTATGCAACAGTCAGAATCATTCTTTCCTCTGATTCTTCCACTTGGTCAGCACTTTCGAGCTTCAGAGTAAACAACTTGTTAAGATGAGAATGGCCTGGCCAATAAAATGAAGCATGCATATGAGCAAAACCTCTTCATTCTGTCTACGAACTTCTCTGTTTCTATTCTTTGTTGTTCTTTCAAGTGTTTGGTGAATGGATATTCATGTTTGAACTATATAAACATCCAACGATAATTTATAATAATTAATATTTACTTACATATCATCCTTATATTCATTCGTGTTAGGTACTAACCAGGCATTAGTGACAATTCAAGATGATTCTGCTCCAAGTTGTTTCACTCTTTTGCATATAATTAAGTTTATAATCAAAATTTGTTTCATGATGGATCTCCATCACTATCTTATGTGGATAATATGAAGGGATTTAGGAGAAGCATGTCTAATATGGGAATAGAAACTGCAGGCAGAGGAAATGGTAAGGAGGAATGCCTTTTTTTTTCTTTTCTGTTGACTGTTGCCTTAAATTAGCAAGGAATCATGGTGACAAGGAGAGAAGTGGGTTGTTGGAAGAAAAAGGATTGGGCTCTACCCAAATCACATAGGGCCCAACTCATTAAAAATCACGTCAATAATGTTGGGCTAGGGTCCAAAAGCTGTATAATGGGTCTACATAATTGGTGCTGATAATAATAAACCACGAAAAAAAATTTTGCACAGGCTAGAATTAGTGGACTCGGCAATGGCAAGCCTGCCTGAGAAATTTGCTTTATAGAATTGATATTTTTAGTACTCTTTCAAACTGCCAAGAAATGGACTCCACTTGTGCAAGAAAGGATAGATCACAGTAACTTTCCATATGAGAAAAAGATTGATATGAAACTTTTGTTATTTGGTTCCTTGCTTGCCATTTGTCTAATGATATAACTAGCATAATTAATTTCATAGTTAAACAAAAAGAGATATACCTCTCTTCAATCATTTTTAAAAGTGGAAAAAATTTCAATTATTGTTGGTGCAACTAGTGGTGATGGTTCTGCAACAAAGAAGAGAAAAAGCGCAACTCTCCAAGGCATGTGTAAACACTAACCTTTAGGTTCAATTAGCCCCCACCAACTTTTATAGAAATTGGATGCAATAGGGCAAATTCCCTTTAGGATACAATAGAGTTTCTTGATATGGTTTGCACACTCATGTCAAGTGTATCGCCAATGGTAGTTTATAGAATAATAATTTCCTTAATTCTCTCTGCATACAAGGGAACAAAGAAATGATTTGAATGCAAAAAAATTGGTGAATTCTGTGTTTTGTTTTTCTTTTTCTGCATGTAGATTGGTTTTATTTAATATTTGTAGACCATCTCATGTCTTTTAGTGAAGAGATTAAACGTTTCAAAGATACACATCTCATGACTCTTAGTGAAGAGTCACATCCATTCATACTTACACCTTTACATGAATAGAAACATAATTTCATGAAAGGATACAATCTTTCATTTATTTTGAAAATCTCTCACCATTTTCAAAATACGTCCAAATCCCAATTTTCTGAAAATCACATGGTTTCATATAAAGGTATCTTGCGATTTGAACCTTTACTTAGTAAGTCGTGGGTTTCACTCATCCCGGATATTATAGTAGACAAGCTTTGAACCAAATAATCATTAGAACAAACGTGTATAACTTACACATGCAATCTCGATACCATTGAATGAATTGTTAAAGTGATACATTTGATAAGGCCTTATGTTAGGTATCCTTTTCATGAAAGCTTTATGAGTTAAGCCCTTAACTCCAAGAAGCGGCCACACTTCACTCCCATATAGGTAAACTTTATCAGAAGTACCCCATAATAAACATATTAGCACATACGTGCTATAAGTCCATTAAGAACAAATGTTCAACCTTCCCCTTCTATTTCCTTGTGGTTCAAGTACTTTTAAAACATTGGATGTATCTATTGTTAAGTACTTGTAATCATTCTAATAATGTACTTTCACCATTGAACTCAAGACTTGATGCTACTCAAGTGTGAGTCGAGGTTTCCATCATTGGTGATTAATTAGATATGGGCTTGGGTCTCATCCTTAATGATGTTTTACACACCATATTCCTTGTTAATCTTTTCGTCAAAGAATTTGCAAGATTTCTTTATATTGTTATAAAGACTATGGATATTACTCCATTTGCAATTAGATCCTTCATATAGCAATGTTTAAGTCCAATGTACCCAAACTTAACATTAAGATTGAACTAGGAGTATAAAAGAATCTCGATTAAGTGCACAAATCATGTTCATCACTTAACCAAACAACTAAAATAACAAACTTACAAATAGAGAATCAAGAAGATTAAAGTATCAAAAAATTCATACATTGTACAAACTGAATATCTCTCACCACTGGCAACCAATCAACGATCCAACTATTCAGATTTAAGAATCAAGTATCTTGAATCTAATCACCAAATTTTAGCCCGATCCAACGATTAATGAAGTTGAAAATGCAATTTTACCATTACTGCCATGTGAAACTGCAAGAATAACAAAATCTTTCTTCCTTTTCTTAAAGAACTTTCCTAATGAACCTTCCTCCATTACATGCACCTTTTCTTGAACATATAGTTCCTTAGTATCGTCTCATTTATGATACCCTTCTTTTAAACGAAGGTGATTACCCTAGTTGTTCAAGAGAAATATCATCTTTTTGATGTTTTAGACTTTTTTAAATTCTTTTCATGAATGAGGAAGTTGGTCAATGATTGAGGAGACAATAATGCTTTCATCCATATGCATATTGTGTTGTTTGTAGTTATTCAAATTACGTTCAATTTCATGCATTTGTTCCATGATAAGCCTACTATCAATCATCTTATAATTATTAAAACGACTAACAAGAAATTTCTTACTTGTTGCGTCTTCCATCTTGTATCTTGCTTCAAGTTTTTCCCAAAGTTTCTTGGCAGATCCAGAATTCTGATACATATCAAACAATGTGTTGCTCATCCCATTTAGAATGTGTCCCATGCAAATGTAGTCATCATTATCCCACTTGTTTTCCTCACGGGTTTCAACAATGGTCTCCTCATCCCTATTTGGTGGTCTTGGAGTGTTCAGGACATACACCACCTTTAAAGTAGTAAGAACAAAGTGCATTTTCTTTTGTCCACGAATGAAGTTTCCTCCATCAAATCTCTCAAGTTTGACAAAATTAGAAGTCATGTCTTTCAAAGTTGCAGACATTGTTGTTAGAATTGGTGCAACTCGTGGTGGTGGTTCTACAACAACGAAGAAAAAAAGCGCAAGTCTCTAAGGTGTGTATAAACACTAACCTTTAGGTTCAATTCGCCCCCACTAACTTTTATAGTAATTGGATGCAATAAGGTGTTTCGACAAATTCCCTTTAGGATACAATGGAGTTCCTTGATATGGTTTGCACACCCACATCAAGCGTATCACCAATGGTAGTTTACAAAATAATAATTTCCTTAATTCTCTCTGTGCACAAGGGAAGAAAGGAAATGATTTGAATGCAAATAATCTAGTAAATTCTGTGTTTTGTTGTTCTTTTTCTTCATGTATATTGGTTTTATTTATAGATCATCTCATGTCTTTTAGTGAAGAGATTTAACATTTCAAAGAGATACATCTCATGACCCTTAGTAAAGAATCACATCTATTCATACTTAAACCTTTACATGAATAGAAACACAATTTCACGAAAGGATATAACCTTTCATTTATTTTGAAAATTTATCACATTATTGTTGTCTCTACTCCCAAAATTTATATTCAATATCGACTAATTACTAAATTCATCGGCAAAAGTATTATAACTAGTTCTCTCTGCATCGCTCCATCCCCTACACTAAATTTATCATCTCACCGAAATGTATTACATGGATATAACTACAAATTTAAATAATATTATAAATTCACCTCCTTTTCAAGTTACTAGTTATAAGTCTCAACTACTGCAATATTTTCTTATTAAATCAAGGGAATTAACTAAAGCAATGATGGTCAAACTTTTATTAGGAGCATTGAAGTCAAATCCACCAGGAGAATAACATGAAACTTTTGTCAGTTAAGTTCCTTCCTTGCAATAGTACTAAAAGTTTAAATTGATGCCATGGTTAAGTAAACTTTATATTCACATAGATCTTTCTCTCTTTTTTTCATCAACTAAAGTTTAATTTGTTAGAAGCATCAAGCAGTGGCGTTATATCATCAATGACAAACAGAGGAGGAAAAAGAATCCACCATCATGTAATATCAATATTTTTTTAATCTGCTCTCAAGACACAAAGTCAAAGAACTAAAAACAAAAACAAGAATATTTTAATTTTTTTAAAAAAGTATTAAAATTGTTTTTTAATATTTGTAACAATAAAAATTAATATTATTTTCTTTCTTTGCTAATGCCAGCATGTTGTCAAATAAGAAATGGGTTTCATCCTGCTAATACTTTATAATAAAAAAATTAAATAAATTATTTATCAAAATCCGACAAACTTGTAAAAATTAATTTATTTGTTTTTTTAATATATAAGAGAAGTTTAATAAATAATTAATTGGACATGCAAATATGTGGGAGAGCCTCGAAGGAGCCCTAAAGAAAATCCCAAACCCAGCAAAACAAAAGCGAGAAGAGTGAATTGGCAAAAAGGGAAAAAAGAAACACAACCCCCGCCCCCCCCAAAAAAAAGACAAGCAAATGAGCATAAAAATAAAGTTTAATCATTATAGGAGAAGAAAATAAGAAGGTAAAATAAAATAAATTTTTCTGTTTTCTCAAAAATTAAAATCAACTTATGCACTTAACTTTTATAGAAACTCTCTTATCTAACTTCTCTAAAAGCTGAAATACATAAGTTGATTTTAACTTATAAACTTGGAAGGACCCAAAACAAAAATAAAAAGAGATTTAGGAGAAGCATGTTTAAGACAGAATAGAAATTGTAAGCAGAGGGAATGGTAAGGAGGAATGCATTAAATTATAAAGGAATCATGGTGACAAGGAATCGAGTGGGTTGTTGGAAGAAAAAGGGTTGGGCTCTACCCAAATCATCAGACAAAGCCAAGCTCAATAAGATCACTTCTATACTGTTGGGTTAGGGTCCAAAACCTGTAATAGTTGAATTTACATAATTGGTACTGAAAATAATAGACTATGAAAAAAATTAAATTGCACGGGTAGAATTAGAGGACTCAGCAAAGGCAAGGCTGCCTGAGTAGTTTGCTTTTAAGAATTGATATTATTAGTGCTCTTTCAAACTGCCAAGAAATGGATTTCACTTGTGAAAGAAAGGATAAATCATGGTAACTCTTTTCATAGGAGAAAAGATTGATATGAAACTTTTGTTAGTTGATTCTTTGCTTGCCATCGTCTACTAGTATAACTAGTATAACATAATTTCAAAGTTAAATATAATGAGATATACCTTTCTTCAATCATTTTCTAAAGTGAAATTTTTTTTCAACTATTGTCATCGTTAATCCCAAAATTTATATTCTATGTCAACAACATGGTAATTGGTTCTCTCAGCATCCCTTCGTCCCCTACACCAAATTTATCGTCTCACTCACACATATTACATGGATATAACTACAAATTTTAAATAATATTATAAATTCACCTCTTTCAAGTTATCGGTTATAAATCACAACCACTCAATATTTTATAATTAAATCAAGGGAATTAACTACAACAAGGGTGGTCCAACTTTTGCTAGGAGAATTGAAGTCGAATACATGTAGAGAATGACGCAAAACTTTTTTCAGTTTAGTTAGCTTGCAATTGTACTAAAAGTATATATTGATGCCATGATTAACTAAACCTTTATATATACACATAGATGTTTCTTTCTGATTTTCATCATCTAAAGTTTAATTTGTTAGAAACATCAAGCAATGACAATATTATATCATCAAGGTCGCAAACAGAGGAGGAAAATAAATCCACAAGCATTTAATACCAATAATTTTTTAATGTGCTCTCGAGACACAAAGTTAAAGAACTACAAACAAAAGCAAGAAAATTTATTTTTAAAAAAACAAAATATATTAAAATAGTTTTTTAATATTTTCTAACAATAATTAATTAATATTATTTTTGTTCTTTGCTAACATTAACAAGTCAAAGACGAAATGAGTTTCATCCTGCTAATATTTATAATAAAAAAATTAAATGAAATTATTTATCAAAATCCAACAAACTTGTAAAAATTTATTTATTTATTTTAATATGTAAGAGAAGTTTAATATAATTAAGTAGACATAGTGCAAAGATATGGGAGAGCCTTGAAGGATCCCTACAAAAGCATTCCAAACCCAGCCTAAACAAAAGGGGGAAGAGTGAATTGGCAAAAAGGTAAAAAAGAAAAAGAGGACTAAATGACAAGGAAACACCCGCCATAACAAAAAAGGGACAAGCAACGTAGCATAAAAATAATAAAATAAAAATAAAAATAAAAAATGCATAAAATTCACAGTTGACATCACTCTCTAGGTGTGTCTCTATCTCATTCCTCTTGTGGCAGCCGCTTTGTGACAATAATTGTAGCTACTATTTATGTTGAGAATGATATTTGATACAATAATTGTCAGTAAAACATAAACAAGAATATTTCTCCACCCTCTTTCATTAGACACATATAATGGCGATGATGGAAAGTGCAAAGCCTAAGATGGAACCTATGTTGAAGATGTCACCATTTGCTTATCAAAACAGAGGACAAGGTGCAATAAAACCACTAAAACAAAGAAACAAGCCACACTTTCTAAATTTTTGAGGAACAATTTAGGTGTTACAATTGTGCACACTTAAATCATTTTATGTTGTTAGGATTCAAAGCTATAACAGAGAAGAAATAAGGGTTGGGTCCCGCGTCTTGGTTTGCCATTTCTATTTTGTACAATATTTTTTGCAGTCTATCATCATTTCATTGCACAAGTAATTAACAGGTTCAGTAAACTTACTTGTAACAGGCTATATACGTTCAGCATAAAGTCAAAAGTTAAATTAAATTCAGAAACCAAATTATGATTGAAAGATAAGCTACAAGATTTGAGCAGAAATATAACCAGGAGGCAAGATAGATACATGAAGAGAGAAAAGCATACCTTACAGGTTTTTCAGAATTGTGATTCAATTGGCAGGTGTTAGCAGACTCAACAAGCTTATCACAGTCTCTGAAGTTCAGTCAGTGTGTCTACCTGTTTCAAAAGAAAAGAAAAGAATAAAATGCTTAAACAAAGGAAAAGAAGATTAAGTGGAACAATCACCGATCAAGTGCCATGAAAACCAAGAACCATTCTTTGAGCATTCCTTGAAGATGGAATCAGGGTGAAGCTCTACTTTATATTTGCCTGGATTTTCAATGACCCAACTACCATCACCACCAATGCTCTGTCAACAAGCAGTATCAACATTGGGAATTCGAAGACTTGAACAAATTTCCTCCGTAAAGCTTTATAAGCCTGAACAATATTCAAATTGATTTGTGCCATAAGATTACAACACTTGACATATTGTTCAACTCTAAAATCCAAATATTTTTTAATCATGTATTTACAGTTGAATCAATTTTCAACAACTGCACTAGTTTACTCTCTATTATGCTTTTCCGAATGCAAGTTGAAGTCAACAAATTGCTACCTAGAGATTCTACTCTATTTTTGGGAGTTGAAACTGTGATTTTCCAAGTTAATCTTCCAATATTAACCAGGAAAGTTCTATCTGCATCAATTTTCCCATGTTCTAAACTTTTCTCTAAAGACTTATTGAGAATAGGAGGAAGCTGAGATGAAAGAACTTTGAAGAACTTTTATTACCAATACTTTGCATTAATTCACTGTAGTCTTTTTGAAGCAACAACGCAGACAGATCTTACAGCCAAATTAATATCAAAATTCTATGAAGATTTATTCCATAGAAGTAAAGTAAAGAACAAAGGTAATATAGAATAGATAAATGGTTCTTCAACTGATATGTTAGTGACATAAAACCAATTTTCTCTTCCCCGGATACATGATATTCAATCTATATGATAGTAATCATATATAGACATCGTCCAATCCCAATAATAAGCTTTGTGTCCGTTGAGAATGGACATACTTGCAAAAACAGCCAGCTAGACATAATAATCACAGACAACGGAAGCATAAAAACTAATCCAAAAAAGCCAGCAGGTTTTGCTAGTGCAAGTGCTCTGGGAATGTCTTGTGGTCTAGCTCTTGCTTGTTTGTTACAGACAAATTTTAGGATTTACAAGTTCACCATGAACCAAGACACTCTGCCTGGCTGAGTAATTGCTCTTGCATGGCTTGTCTATCTACTGTAGTTGTGGATTTGTTTCAAGGAACCCGCACATGAGGATCAAGGAAATCTTGTGCTATATCAAGCAGATACAGGTATGTCAGAGAGATCACTTGTTTCTTTTAGTTATATTGAAGTCACTTTTGTTTATTGTTCTTTTCTCTTTCAGATGTTAGGAGGGGGAAGTTAAAAGTGATCTAAATCAGTTTTCATATTAGCTTTCTTCCCTTTGTTGTTTTCCCCCTTGCATTAATAGTGGTATTTTTGAAGCTTGTTATTATATTTTCTGGGACTTGACACATTTAGCATCCAAACAACAGCTACATATTAAAATATTAACTCGTAAAAGTTTCTGTTATAACTTCCATTCATCAATATTACACTATTCTGTTTGGCTTGAAGTAGGCCTATGCACCAAGGATAATGTTGATTCTTGTTTTTCATTAACATGAGAAAATTCATTGTGGTCTTCTTTTGTCTATTGAAGATCGATAAATGATTCTATAAGATCAACTTTTCTTATCATGATTGTATTCTTGACATCAATTTCCATCCCTTTTGAGCTTGGGAGATGAATAAGAAAAAAAGAAAATTTTGCTAGAAGTGTTATATACAATTCAGACTTTTAACTTTTCCATTCTTGTAAGTATCAGCCAAAGTTGTACCTTTGGCCTTCAAGGATTTTATCATCACAGGGTTGCTGCAGTTTCATTAATTATTGAACTGATAGAAATTGAAATAAGTAATTCAATATATTTGTTTACATTCATTGATTTTCTTCCGGGTTCCTTGTCTGATCCTCACCTTCATGTTTGTACCGTATACTCAATCTACATTTTATGTAGATTTATAGAGCAAGTTCACATGATTTTTGCATTAGCTTATAGGAAATTTGTAAAAAAATAAACCATTAATGAGGGATTTCTTGTGATGTGCATTTCTAAGCTTTTTACTTAAAATTGCATGAATTGCCTTGATTTTGTTGGATTTTGTGAAAGGTAGTTAGGTGAGCAGAGAAAAGATATACAGTCTACAGACACAGAGGAGTATTATGCTAGTCAAAGAGGTCTTAAGGAAAGCAAGAACTAAAGGGAGGATTGAAAAAGAAGCCTACAAGCATAGGAATGGCTAAAAAGGAGGCTAGAAGAGAAGAAGAGAGTGCACAAAGTCGCACACGCCTAACAGGATTGGTAGGCCGCTCGGTGGGACTCACTTGGTAGCACCCGCCTAGCAGGGTAGCCCGCCTAGCGCCATCAAGGAGCGCATTTCTTCCCAAAAACCGCCCAGTGGGTTTCCAGCCCTGTCGGGCGGATACGAGGCCCAAATTCTAATTTTATTTTAATTTTCAATGGGCCTGGGTTGTGTGAGACGGACCGAGTTAAGCCTTCTTTTCTGAAATTCCAGAGATACATTACAAATAGAGGGAGCTCAATTCTATTCTCGTTCTACTCTCTCTCTTGGATTTTGACAGAGGAAGGACTCTCCAAAACTTCAGAGGATTCTCTTTGCATCCCAGTGGACAGAGACTGAAGGTCACCCTTTTTGTTAAGGTTTGCCTTTAGTTTCTAATGATGTATATTGTAATGGGTTACTTCTCTGTTGTTATGGAGAACTAATCCCTAGGCTATGATTGTGGTGTAGCCATACTTGAGATAATTGGAACTCCATTTTGATTGTTAATTTTATTTCATTTTTTCTTTCAATTGAATTGGCTTAGTGTTCTTTATTATATTATTTAGAATTGATCACTCCTTGCATGTCTTTAATCAGTTAATTAATCAGCAACCATACCGTAATTAATTGGTAGACCTCTAAGGTAATTGGGTTTAGGATGTTGCATGATCAAACTGCGAACTAAGCTCTCAATTCGTTCACCCTCTTTGTTCCTAATCATTTCTTGGATTAAACCACTACATGACCAACCAGGGGTTTAAGTTTTTACAACCCATGACCAATGGTTGTGAAAGAACTCGGTAGAGGGATATTGACAATTGAATTTGAAAATAAAATTACATTTTAACTTGGGAGGAAGGAAATTGAAGGCATAGGTAAACTCATAATCCTAAGTTCTTAACTCATTGAAATCTAATTTAATTTTAATTATTCTTTTTTTTGCAACCCCTTGCATTTTAATTCTTTGAACTTAACTCATAAAACTTGAATAACCTAGATAACGTACATAGGAATTTCTCTGAAAGGTACTCCATATTTTAGTTCTTTGAGTATGATATCTGTATTCAAGTCCATTGTTACTACTGCGATAAGGTACACTTTCCCTTAAACGTGTTCTAGACGCATCACTCCCTTGGCACCAGATTCAGATTGGAGTATCAGTCTCTACCACATTGAAAGGAAAAACTAAAACAAAATAAATCCAATATGTTGGCTTAAATTAGCAGGTTAGATGAAGTTAAGCAGCTGTTTTTAGTGATTCTATTATTTCTTTAGATAAATTATGTTAACTTCATAGTTGTGTGTTACACTCCTACAAAGCAGGTTCGCAGTGTCACTATGTATGCCAAGTGTTTTCTGCCATATCCTATGCCACTCTCACATTGTCAACTACTTTATATATTTGGTTATTTATTTTATGATTCATCCTTAATTAGTTGTTTTTGTATTTTGTCAAAATGCATAGGACCAGCAGTACATGTTGCAGTAGAGAATGAGCATACATGACCATTACTAATGAACTCAGAAGCAAAGGAACAGGATGAAGACGGAGAAGAAGAAAATGATAATGCTGAGGAAACTAAGAAACCAGTGACTTCTATTGTAGTGGCATATAAGTTACTTACACCATCCGTAAAGATAAGAAATCTATCATTATGACTTTTGCTTCATGCAAATAATTTTATGCTTGTATTTGTTGAAATTATTTGGATTTAGGAAGGTAAAGGAAAAGAGAGATTAATCAATTGAATAATCTAAATGAGTATCTATTTGATGTGATAGAAAACAGGAAGCACTAACCCCTATTATATTAATACTGGACTCCTATTCCTAGTAAAACTAAACAAGGAAACAAATCAAGAAATGTGATATCTGGAAACCACTCCATTTAAGGAACCTGCAGAGGAAAAAAAAAAAAAAAGGAGAAGAATTAATTTTATTGCTTGATTGAAAAGGAGCAGAACAGGAGAAAGATTTTTCCTTCCAAGGGTTTCCCCTTTTCAGAATTGAACTACTGCTCTGTTTTCACAAACTAACAAATCTGAATGCCTCTACCTTCTACCCCTCCTACATTTGAGCTATGCCCTGGCCTTCCCCACTATAACAACCTAACTAATTCTATAACTTCCTAATTTATGTACTAATTGAAATTTGAGATATAATGATATTTTGAGGTACAATAAAGATATAATGAGATACTTTCTACTTTCTAGATGTTCTAACAGTATCATTTCTACACTTATTGATTGAATAGATAGATTGTCTTTTTTTTTTTTTTTTTTTTTAATTATTGCAATAGAGTCTGTAACATGGGTTGCTCTATGCTGGCAAAATTAATAAGTTTCAGTAATTCTGTTGAAATGTAAGTTATGGTTCACTAATATGCTTTTCCTTCCATCTATGAATTCTGGAAAAGTTAGTTACTCTGGTTCCCTGCTCATATCATAATTGAAGCTTCGCTCCTTCGAGTCTTAAAATTAAGTGAAAGTCATATGAAGAAATAATCCCTGGTTATTCAAGTTACTATAATGTTACATGCATTAAACACACGTTTACGTATAGTAACTTGAATTACAGACCAGGTATAGCTGTAGGTTCTTTTAAAAAATGAGACATACTAATAGCAAGACCAAGAAAATTTAAACTTCAATTCAGGGATAAGCCTCAGTGAGATTGATGAAAATTTATGTTTAGACTGTAACAGAACAAATTTTAACATTTTCCTCATACCTTCCTTTTTGGACCTTCTTCAATATGAATATGAAGCCATTATCTCAATTATGATAGTATGAACTCAGATTCAAGCTTTTGCACTAACTATAAGTGTATTTATCAGGTTCAATTATTTCTGTATTTTATGCTTAAGTATGCAATGGAGATCGTACTTGCTAAATCAAGCCTTATCACGGATAGACCTACTTGTGGAAGATTGTTCTTTTCCAAGAAAGACCTACTTTCCCCTAATGTTGAGTTGTTTCAATCAGAAAGATGAATCAAATATTGTTAAATAAGAAATAGAATCAACAAGGAAATTAATTACCCCTAGTCAGGGTAGTATATAAAAAATTGATTTGGCATTGAAATCAAACTGAATTTGTAACTATCAAGCCTACAATTGTTTTTTTGACCAAGTAAATGGTTAGCTTTGGTGGCCAAAATGGGCACGGTAAAGCTGTGAAAAATGAAGTATAGTATAGATATATCCTTTTATTGAATATGTTACACTACATCCTTTGGACATTCAGAACAAGGAGAAAACAGTTGTAAACATGTTAATAAGAACAAAATTGTGTTCAGCAGTTGGATATTTGTCAAACATGTCATCTCCTTGATCAGTATCCTTTAGACATCTGATAGCAAGACAAATATTATATTAAGTGTTCTAGACACACTGGTTAAAATTGAACACCATTGTATTAGACCAATATTCCGTTATATATAGAAGGCTTATAAAATGTACATGTAGGAACCCACTTCTCAAAAAGCGTGGTTATCTCCCATTTAACTAGGAAAAGGGGTTGTCTCTACCCAAACAAGGCCCAACTAATTATAAAATCACTCCAGTAATGTTAGACCAGAGTCAAAAACCTGTGGTAATTGAATCTAAGGAATTGGTGCTAAAACTAATAGGCTAAGAAAAAAAAAATACACGGGCTAGAATTAATGGACCAAGCAAAGGGAAGGTTGCATGAGTAATTTGCTTTAAGAATTGATATTGACTAATTACAAAATTAGCAAATTGAAAACTTGGTACTCTTTCAAACTGCCAAGAAACTAACAGATTCCACTTGTGAAAGAAAAGATAGGTCATGGTAACTTAGCATAGGAGAGAAGAATGATATCAAACTTTTGTTATTTGATTCTTTGCTTGCCACTGTCTATTAGTATAACTAGCATAATTTAATTCCAAAAGCTAAATGAAAAGAGATATATCTCTCTTCAATCATTTTTTTGCCATCCCTACTTCCAAAATTTATATTCAATATTACAGATCTCTTTCAAGTTGGGATCATTGAAGTCGAACCCACCCAAAGAATGACGTGAAACTTTTGTCATTTGGTTCCTTCATTGCAATTGTACTAGAAGTTAGAATTGATGCCATGATTAACTAAGCCTTATATTTAGGTACATCTTTCTTTCTTTCTTTTTTATCATCAACTTCTCATAAAGCTACAACAAGCCTCATTTTATCAAGGTTCATTTTTACGCCCATTTTATGCTCATTATTTCAATCATATTCTATGCTTATTTGTTAGCTTCTCCTTGATTTACTTATTTTTCTTGATTTATCTTCTCCTAATATGATTTACATTTCCTTTCAACTATGTTAATTGTTTGAGTTACTGTTTGAATTGTTTAAGTTATCTTAATTTTTTGAGTTAATTACTATATTTAAACTGTTTCAAATTCTAACCTACTTGCATAGCCAGGAATGGTAGAACAAGTATTAAAAGAAAATAACAAAAGGTATTTTTGCTTATCTTTATCCATCATCACTATTATTGCAACTTGCAAGTCTTAATTAACAATTTTGCTCAATTGATTAGAATTGACTTTCAATATATTAGCTTAAACGTTCACTCATTACAAATGTATTTTACTGTAAATATTTTATAAAATCATTTATATTTATAGTGTACGCATAATTATTTTAACAAAATATCGTTCATAAAATTAATCAATATATTTTTTACTATAATGTATAAAGTCTAAAGAGTGAATCATTTGATTAAAATGTTAACAATACAAAATTTTCTATCATAACCGCATCAGGCATTTACTATATATGTTGATTTGTTAGATTCTACTTGATTTAGTTATTTTTCTTAATTTAGTTTCTGTCAACATGAGTTATATTTTCTTTAAATCATCTCAATTGTTTGGTTTACTATTCAATTCATTATTTAAATATTTGAAATGTTTATGTTAATAATTTGAGTTACTATATTTAAAATGTTTTCCCTTCTAACCCAAACTCCATAGCCAAGAAATTCAAAACAAGTATCAAAAGAAGAATTAGAGTATTTTTGGTCTATCTTTGTCTATCATCACCGATGTTGCAAGTCTTAACAATCTTTACTCATTAATAATTAGAATTAATTTTCAATATATAAGCTTAAAGGTTCACCCATTATGAATATAACAAATTAATCATATATTTTACTGTAAAGATTTTTTCAAATCATATACTGAAACTTTGTCATTTAGTTCCTTCCCTGGAATTGTACTAAAAGCTTGTGTTGATGCCATGGTTAACTAAACCTTATACAGATGTCTACATTTTACTGTCCACTTTTCATCAACTTCTCGCAAAACTACAAGCCTCATCTTATCAAGACTCATTATTTCTATCTTTCCTTTCTCTATTACATATTCGCTGTATTGCATTTATCATTTCATTTATTTCTCTAACTCACTTTTTTCCTACCTCTCTGCCTGCAAACGTAGGTGTATATACATAAAACATCATTTTCGCTCTATTTCTTTGTAGTTGGAAAATGTCTGTTCAAACGAACCCCATGGAAGCAATATCGGTGGTGCTGAGGCGCGTCAGCAGCGCAAGGAGCACTTTCCTGCAAATGGAAAGAGATGAATCATTTGATGAGAAGCTGGAAAAGTTGGCGTGGGAGCTGAACGACATAAAGGAGTTGTTTGTGAGAGTGAGGAAGAACTGCTTCACAAGTTAGATACGAAAAGTTTGGAAGACATGGAAGGCATTTGCAGCAGAATCAGGGATTCGTCTCACAAGGTGCTACCAATGGATGCTAGCGCTAGCCAAGCTAAAACAAAAGCTTTTGACTCATCTGAGGATCACAAGAGTGAAAAACAGCACTCAGATCCCTCTTCAACCCAACACAACAATGAGTTGCTGCCCGTGGCTGCTAGTCTAGCTACAACAAAACCTTCTGACTCATCTCAGGATCACAAAAGTGAAGAAGTGCCCTCAGATCCCTCTTCAAGCCAACACAAGAATGAGTTGATGGATCGAGACGTCACTCAGATTCCGGAAGGTTATAACGACATGCTAGAACTTCAATCAAGGTATTGCTGGCTGTCCCTCTTAGTTTTCCCTGAACATGCTGTTATGAACAAAAGACATACAATTTATTGGTGGATTGGAGAGGGTATTGTTACAAATACAACGGACAAAACAGCAGAGGAAGTAGGGGAGGATGGGATTGATGAGCTTTTCAAATTTAATATGATTGTACCATATGGCAATAGCAAGTGTCCCCTTGTGAAAAAATTTAAAATTAATCCTCGCATTCGTCCTGAGTTAGAGCCATATGTGTTGAGAGCAAATCAACTGCATTTTGGATCTTATCTTCGACTACCCTATCTGCATGATTGTTTAGTACTTAAACAACAAAAAGTTGTACTAGGTGATGGGGTTCGTTTAAAACCTGGCAGTTGGATAAGATCTGTTTCATGGTTCTAAATTGCGGTTGTGGTCGCTGTTGCGGTTTCATTGAAATCCCTAATATTGTGGGAAATTGCGGCAAAATGCGATTAATGCGGCCGCAATTGCGGTCGCAATGTGGTTGCGGTGAGTCCAAAAACCTTTATGTTGCGGCCGCAATTACGGTTGCGGACCGCAATTTAGAACCATGATCTGTTTTTAATGTTGGAGCGAGTTATCTGAATTTTGGATCTCAATGGTTGGCAAAAAGGAAGGATTTACTAGTGCTTCAACTTGGTCGTTGGCAAGATTCACGTTCACATCACATTGAAGTGGGGAGTCAAGAATTCCTAACGGAGTTGAGGTATCAAAATCGATTGAAGTATCGTAGTCTTCGTGGGATATCAAGAATATCTGAGCTACCACCCTCCATTGTTCAACTTGAGAACCTAGAAATTCTTGATCTCAAAGCTTGCCACAATTTGGAAACACTGCCTATAGATACTGCACCAATGAAGAGTCTCACACATCTGATTCTATCCCAGTGTTACTTGTTAGAGGGCATGCCAGAGGGGATTGAGAAGCTCACTCAGCTCCAAGTACTCAAGGGATTTATAATAGGTAGTTCTAGAAAGATTCCCTGCAGAATATCGGATCTTGCAAAATTGAAAAAACTAAAGAGACTCAGCATACATATAGGAAGTGAGGCTGTGATCAAAGATAAGGAGTTTGAAAGCTTGGGAGAGTTGTCAGCACTTGAGCATCTCAAAATATCATGGGGTGTGTCTGGCACAAGGTACAGTGATATTCAGATCATTTTGCCTTCAAAATTGAAAAAGCTGTATCTTGAAGGCTTTCCTGGACAGAAAATTCCAGAGTGGCTGAAACCTAGCCAGCTACTCAGCGGATTCAAAGAGCTAAATATAATGGGAGGAAAACTTGAAAGTATGAATCATGACCAAGACGTGAACAAGTGGGGTATGGAGATCGTGTGTCTCAAGTACCTAAAGTATTTGAAAGTTGACTTAACAAATTTGCAAGAGTTGTTTCCTTTTCTGAGGTATGCAGAAATAAAACAAATCTCAAACCATTCATACAGTGAATATTTGAATGAAAAATTATGGAAGAGAGGTAAAAGTAAGTCTGTCATAAAATGCTCCATATATTAAATTTGTTCTCTAAAGAGAAGTACTATTTACACAATTGTATTTAGGAATGTTTCTATATGTCACGAGTGTAAAGAGTGAAGACAAGTTGAACAAAAGAACAACAAAATATGATCAATCACTGTATTTAAACTTATGTGTAATGTAGATACATTATTATGTATCGTCTATCTCCCAATTAATTGTTATGAATAATAAGTCATCTACTCACTCCATTTATCCTCAAATTTTATCATTGATATTATGTGTACCGAGTCGTACTACTATAAAAATATTGTGCAATCCACAAAACAATCTCACGTTATTGCCCAGTTTATGTCAACTCTTAAGGATCGAATTTGCACAATCCTTACATTTCATCCAGAAAGACAACAAACTCAATAGTATAATACGACCATTTTGATTATGAAGTCAGTTTCCAAGATCTTCATCTAATATGTACGGCTCTGTGGCTTTTTTGTCCAAAGGGTGCAATTTACTTTCTAAATTATTTAAATTCTGTAAGTTTTAAATTTTTTTAAATAATATAAGTTATAGTCGAGAATACAATCTGTGGATAAAGCGGATAAAGGTAATGTTATGCACCTAATATGACTTCAAATAACGATCAAATTACTTGTCTATTACGAGGCATAAAAGTCTTATTATCTGTAGCTGACAAAAAAAAACCACCAAATAAAAGGAAAAAAAAAAGAAAAGACACTTCTATTTAACTGCAGCCTTGTCAAGTCACTTCCAAAGCTTAAGATTCAATTTATATAATGACCTTTCCTAATAAAGAGGAAAAAGAACAATGGCAAAGCTGAACTGATTCAATTGTGAATAGGCAAGTGTTGCAAATAGTTGAGACCATACTCCATGTACAAAAGCAATGACAAATGCTACAAGTTCACATATTAATGCAAAATACACATAGGATGATGTAAAGGTAAAATTAGAGAACATAGAACATAGTCTCAGCTCACTGAACACATATAGAAAGAAACAGCTCATGCATCCATTTCTGCAACATTAAGCATCACCAGACCAGGTAATATCAAACCCACCCCATTCATTTGGGGGCACTCCTAAGGCTTTCCAAATGGCCCTTGATGCATCAACAATGTTGTTGGGACATGGAGGTTGATAGTCATGGACCGCATCACATTCCCTGGTTGAGTCACACTCATCAACCACCATGGTCACCACACTTCTACCATTGGCACCAATGGTGATGTGGAGGCACCTGTTCTAACATGTAAAAAGTGCCACAACGGGTGTGTCATGAGAATGGTACTGGTTGTCACATTCTGAAGGACCACCACCATCTCCACCCTTCACAAAACTGTTAAGTGTGAGGTAGGCCTTGGTCTGGCTACACAACATTCATATGTTGTGTACATTTTGCCTTTTATGCAACAATCAGAATCATTCTCTTGGTTGGATTTTCCTGGATGGGCTTTCTCTCCTCTAATTCTTCCACCTGGGCTGCACTTTTGAGCTTCAGAGTGAACACAAGTTGTTAAGATGAGAGTGGCAAATAAAATGAAGGATGCAGTTGGGTAAAATCTCTTCATTCCGTGTATGAACTTCTCTGTTTCTACTCTTTGTTGTTCTTTCAAGAGTTTGATGCATGGATATGGAGATTTTAATTTGTATATATAGAGGTCTCCTGATCAAGTACATATCATTTGGCTTCGAAGATTTCTTTTTGTGTCAAGCAATGTGTTCTAAACTGTCTTGTTTTGCATAAATGACAAGTACAGCATTAATTCTGAAAATGCCAAGAACTCAATTTCCAATTTCAGTCATGCTAACTTTAGAGTTATGTAGTTATATGTTAATTTTGAACAATCATGTTTAATGGGTTGCTTGATAGCTCCAAATCAGACAAGGCCCAATTCAATTAGATCACTTTAGTAATATTGGGCCAGGGTTCAAAACCTGTAATAATTGAATCTACAGAATTGGTGCTTAAAATAATAGACTAATTAAAAATAAATAAATTGCATAGGGTAGAATTAGTGCTTAAAATAATAACAAAGTTAGGGAGTTGAAAAGTTGGTACTCTTTCAAACTGCTAAGAAATGGATTAATTCCTTTTGTGAAAAAAAAGATAGATCACTGTACCTTTTCAGAGGAGAAGAATTTATTTGGGTTCTCTTTCAAACTGCCAAGTAAAGAATTGACGTGTATATTTTGTTGTTTGATTCTTTCCTTGCAATTTGTACTGAAAGTTGAAATTGGCGCTATGGTTAACTAAATCATATATACAGCTGCATCTTTCTTTCTTTCTTTCTTTCTATTAAGTTCAGGCAAAACATAAACTGAATTCTTATTCAATAAAGGAGGGGTACAAGAGTATATATAATAGAATGTGATACAGTACAGCAAAGGAAAATATACCTAACTAACTACAACAGTCATCTAATA
Source organism: Spatholobus suberectus (assembly GCA_004329165.1). Lineage (NCBI taxonomy): Eukaryota > Viridiplantae > Streptophyta > Magnoliopsida > Fabales > Fabaceae > Spatholobus > Spatholobus suberectus. Next base: position 18,622,345 of record CM014731.1, on the reverse strand, counting down.
AAAGAATAACAAACGTCTATTCTGTTACTTTCTTTCTTAATTTTTCATCAATTTCTTGTAAAGTTATGACAAGCCTCATTTTATTAAGGTTCACTTTTACCTCCATTTTACACTCATTATTTCTATCATGCACTCTGCTGATTTGTTAGCTTCTTGATTTATTAATTTATTTTTCATGATTTAGCTTCTCTCAACATGACTTACATTTCCTTTAAACTATCTTGTTTGTTTGAGTTACTATTTGAATTGTTTAGTTATCTTAATAATTTGAGTTACCATATTTAAATTGTTTCACATTCTAACCTAACTGCATAGCCAAGTATGGTAGAACAAGCATCAAAAGAAAATATGAAAAGTAGTTTTGGTGGATCCTTATCCATTACCACTATTGTTGCACGTCTTAACAATCCTTGCTCATTTTTATTGGAATTAACTTTCAATATATTAACTTAAATGTTCACTCATTATAAATATAAAAAGTAATCATATATTTTATTGTAAGGATTTTACCAAATCATTTGTATTCACAGCGTACACCTAATCATTTTAATAAAATAATACACACATAATTAATCACTTTATATTTTAACTATAATATATAAAGTGAGCGAGTTATTTAATTGGCACATCAGCAACATAAAATTCCCTTCAATGACCATCATATACTATGTTGTTTTGTTAGCTTCCGGTAGATTTACTTAATTTTATCATTCAACATGAGTTACATTTCCTTTAAACTACCTTAATTATATGAATTACTATTTGAATTAATTATTTGGGTTATTATTTGAATTTTTTAAGTTATAATAATTACTTGAGTGACTATATTTAAATTGTTTCACATTCCAATTTAAATTCATGGCCAAGAATGTCAGAATAAATATCCAAAGAGAAGATTACAGAGTATTTTTTTGCCTATCTTTATCCATCATCGTCCCTGTTACAAGTCTTAACAATACTTACTCATTATTGATTAATATATTAGCTTAAATTTCACCAATTACAAATATAAGAATTAATCATATATTTTTTGTTGTACAGATTTTTGCCAAATATCATTAATATTTGTAAAGTACACATAATTAGTTTGACTAAATATCATACATAAAATTAATCATTTTATTTATTTTACTATGACTTATAAAGCCTAAATAGTGAGTTATTTGATTGACATGTTAAAAACATGAAATTCTCTTCCATAACCACACCATATGCTGATTTGTTGGATTCTACTTGATTTACTTATTTTCTTGATTTAACATTTCTCTGAGTTACTTTTGCTTTAAATTATTTCAAGGTTAAATTAATCAATAGGTCCCTTAACTATTTCACAATTTTTAATTAGGTTCCCAAACTAAAAAAATTGTAATTGGGTCCTTGATTTTATAGAATTTTTGTAATTAAGTCTCTAAGGTCTTTAAAACTATTACAAATTGTCATTTTCTGGTGGTTTTAAGTTGTCATAAACTAATTACAAAAATTTTACAAGATGACTGATCTAATTACAATTTTTTTTAGTTTAGAAACCAAATTAAAAATTTTCAAATAGTTTAGGGACCCACAGATTAATTTAACCTTATTTCAATTACTATTTACATTGTTTGAGTTACTAAATTGAAATTGTTTTAAATTCTAACCTAAACTCCATAGCCTAGAACTACAAAACAGTGTAAAAAAAAAAAAAGAAGAAGATCAAAGGGTATTAAATTTTTGCCTATCTTTGTCCATCATCACCAATGTTGCAAGTCTTAACAATAATAGACTAATTAAAAATAAATAAATTGCATAGGGTAGAATTAGTTAGTGGACCGAGAAAGGGGAAGGCTGCATTAGTTATTGGCTACTAAGAATTGATATTGAGTACCTACAAAATTAGTGAATTGAAAAGTTGGTACTCTTCCAAGCTGCCAGGAAATGGATTTCACTTGTGAAAGAAAGGATAGATCACTGTACCTTTTCGTAGGATAAAAGAATATTTATTTGGGTTCTCTTTCAAACTGCCAAGTAAAGAATTAACGTGAAACTTTTGTTGTTTGATTCCTTCCTTGCAATTTGTTCTAAAACTTTAAATTGATGTCATGGTTAACTAAACCATATATAAATGTGCATTTTCTTTCTTTCTTTGTTCATCAATTTCTTGTAAAGTTACAACAAGCCTCATTTTATTAGGTTTGCTTTTATCCCATTTTACACTCATTGTTTCTATCATGCACTCTGCTGATTTGTTAGCTTCTTCCTAATTTACTTATTTTTCATGTTTTAGCTTCTCTCAACATGAGTTACATTTCCTTTAAACTATCTTAATTGTTTGAGTTACTATTTGAATTGTTTAAGTTATCTTATTATTTGAGTTACTATATTTATATTGTTTCACATTCTAACCTAAATGCATAGCCAAGAATGGTAAAGCAACTATCAAAAGAAAATATCAAAAACTAGTTTTGGTGTATCCTTGCTTATCATCACTATTGTTGCAAGTCTTAACAATGCTTGCTCATTATTGATTAGAATTAATTTTCACTATATTAGCTTAAACATTTATTCATTACAACTATAAAATTTAATCATATATTTTATTGTAAAGATTTTACAAAATAATTTGTATTTTACAGTGTACCCATAATTATTGTAGCAAGATAATATCGCACACAATTAATCATTCTATATTTTTACTATAATATTTAAAGTCTCAGGAGCAAATTATTTAATTGGCATGTAAGCAACATGGAATTCGCTTCAATAGTCATATCATATGCTATGTTGTTTTGTTAGCTTCCGGTAGATTTACTTACTTTTATTCTCCAACACTAGTTACATTTCCTTTAAACTTCCTTAATTATTTGAGTTACTATTTGAATTAATTATTCGGGTTAATATTTGAATTGTTTAAGTTAAGTAATTATTAGTCAAGTAAAAAAAAAATGTTATGTTAATTATTTGAGTTACTATATTTACAAATTTTCACATTCCAATTTAACTCCATGGCCAAGAATGTTAGAACAGTATCCAAAGAGAAGATTAAAGATAATTTTTTGCCTATCTTTATCCATCATCATCACTATTACAAGTCTTAACAATATTTACTCATTTTTGATTAATATATTAGCTTAAATTTCACCAATTACAAATATAAGAATTGATCATATATTTTTTATTGTACAGATTTTGCCAAATATTATTATATTTATAGACTACACAAAATTATTTTAACAAAATATCATACATAAAATTAATAATTTATTTATTTTATTGTGACATATAAAGTCTAAAGAGTGAGTTATTTGATTGCATGTCAAAAACATGAAATTCTCTTCCATAAGCACACCAAGCATCTACTATGCTGATTTGTAGATTCTATTGATTTATTTATTTTTCTTCTTTTAACCTTTTCTCAACATGAGTAGTTGCTTTAAATTATTTCAGTTGTTTGAGTACTAAATTTATAATTTGAAAATTTTAAGATATTTTAATTATGAGTTACGAAATTTAAATTGTTTTAAATTCGATCTAACCTAAACTCCATAGCCAAGAACTACAAAACAAGTGTAAAAAGAAAAGATCAAAGAGTATTTTTTGCCTCTCTTTGTCCATCATCACCAATGTTGCAAGTCTTACCAATAATAGACTAATTAAAAATAAATAAATTACATAGGGTACAATTAGTTATTGCAGCAAGCTAGAAAAGGGAAGGCTGCGTGAGTAATTGGCTATTAAGAATTGTTATTGAGTAATTACAAACTTAGTGAATTGAAAAGTTGGTACTCTTTCAAGCTGCCAAGAATTAGATTTCACTTGAATGAAAGGATAGATTATTGTACCTTTCATAGGAGAAAAGAATATTCATTTGAGTTCTCTTTCAAACTGCCAAGTAAAAAATTGATGTGAAACTTTTGTTGTTTGATTCCTTCCTTGCAGTTTGTACTAAAACTTTGAATTGATGCCATGGTTAACTAAACCATATATACAGGTGTATCTTTTTTCTTTCCTTTTTCATCAATTTCTCATATAAGCCTCATTTTATTCAGGTTTACTTTTACCTCCATTATACACTCATTGTTTTTATCATGCACTCTGTTGATTTGTTAGCTTCTCCTTAATTTACTTATTTTTCATGTTTTAGCTTTGCTCAAAATGAGATACATTTCCTTTAAACTATCTTAATTGTTTGAGTTACCATTTGAATTGTTTAAGTTATCTTATATTTGAGTTACTATATTTAAATTGTTTCGCACTTGTGAAAGTTGATTCTCTTTCAAGCTACCAAGAAATGGATTTCACTTGTGAAAGAAAGGATAGATCAATGTACCTTTTCATAGTAGAAAAGAATATTAATTTATTTGGTTCTCTTTCAAACTGCCAAGTAAAGAATTGCTATGAAACTTGTGTTGTTTGGTTCCTTCCTTGCAATTTGTACTGTAAGTTTAAATTGATGCCATCGTTAACTATACCATATATACATACAGGTGCATCTTTCTTTCTTTCTTCATCAATTTCTCGTAAAGTTACGACAAGCCGCATTTTATTCAGGTTTACTTTTACCCCCATTTTACACTCATTATTTCTATCATGCACTTTGTCGATTTGTTAGCTTCTCCTTAATTTACTTATTTTTCATTTTTTAGCTTCTATCAACATGAGTAACATTTTCTTTAAACTATCTTAATTGTTTGAGTTACTATTTGAATTGTATTTTTTTTTGGTAAGTACTATTTGAATTGTTTATGTTATCTTAATTATTTGAGTTACTATATTTAAATTGTTTCACATTCTAACCTAAAATGCATAGCCAAGAACGGTAGAACAAGTATCGAAAGAAAATATCAAAATGTAGTTTTGGTGTATCCTTGTCCATCATCACTATTGTTGCAAGTCTTAACAGTCCTTGCTCATTTTTGGTTAGAATTAACTTTGAATATATTAGCTTAAATGTTCACTCATTACAAATAAAAGAATTAATCATATATTTTATTGTAAAGATTTTACCAAATCAATTGTATTTTACAGAGTACACATAATTATTGTAAGAAGATAATATTGCACACAATTAATCATTTTATATTTTTACTATAATATATAAAGTCCGGAGAGTGAGTTATTTAATTGGCATGTCAGCAATGGAATTTGCTTCAATATAGTCCTATCATATACTATGTTGCTTTGTTAGCTTCCGGCAGATTTACTTACTTTTATTCTTCAACATGAGTTACATTTCCTTTAAACTACCTTAATTATTTGAGTTACTATTTGAATTAGTTATTTGGGTTATTATTTGAATTGTTTAAGTTATGTCAATTATACCAGTAAAAAAGGAGGTATGTTAATCATTAGAATTACTGTATTTAAATTGTTTCACATTCCAATTTAACTCCATAGCCAAGAATGTTAGAATAAGTATTCAAAGAGAAGATTAAAGAGTATTTTTTTGTCTATCTTTATCCATCATCATCACCTTTACAAGTCTTATCAATATTTACTCCCTTTCAAAAAGAAATTTTTTTTTACTCATTATTGATTAGAAATAACTTTCAATAAATATATAAGCCTAAAGGTTCACCAACTACATACATACGAATATATATATATAAAAGAATTAATCATATAATTTTTTATTTTAAAGATTTTTCTAAATGATTTATATTTACGAACTACACATAATCATTTAACTAAATATCATGCATAAAATTAATCATTTTATTTTTGGCTTAAATGCTCTTTTGCCTCTAAAGTTTCATAGTCTTGCAAATTTTGCCTCCAAAGAATATTTTTCTCGAGATTTTCCTTATAATTTACAAAAAGTCATGAATTATCTTAATTGTGATAGTTTAAATATGTCAAAACAACATTCGTAATATTTTGTAAATCGGGAGACAAAATTCACAAAAAATAAATTTAGGGGCAAAATTCAAGAGATTATGAAATGGAGGCAAAAAGTGCAATGAAACCTTTATTTATTTATTTATTTATTATGATATATAAAGTCTAACGATTGAGTTATTTGATTGACATGTTAAAAACATGAAATTCTCTTCCATAACCACACCAAGCATCTACTATGCTCATTTGTTAGATTCTACTTGATTTACTTATTTTTCTTGATTTAATTTTTCTCAACATGAGTTAATTTTCCTTTAAATTGTCTCAATTGTTTGAGTACTATTTAAATTTATAATTTGAAATTTTTATGATATTTTAATCATTTGAGTTGCTAAATTTAAATTGTTTTAAATTCTAACTTAAACTTCATAGCCAAGAACTACAAAACAAGTGTCAAAAGAAAAGATCAAAGGGTATTTTTTGCCTATCTTTGTCCATCATCACCAATTTTGCAAGTCTTAACAATCTTTCCTTAGTAATGATTTTGAATTAATTTTTAATATATTAACTTAAAGGTTCAGTCATTACAAATGTAAGAATTAATCATATATTTTACTATAAAGATTTTATCAAATCATTCACATTTACAACCCACACAATTATTTTAACAAAATATCATACTCAAAATTAATTATTTTGTTTTTTTACAATATAAAATATATAAAAATAAAAAAAAACTGCTAACACGGTATTTCTTTGTAGTTGGAACTAAAATGTCTATTCGAACAAACAAAATGAAAGCAGTACCTTTGTTGCTGAGGCGGGTGAGCAGAGCGAGGAGCATTTTCCTGGAAAAGGGAAGATATGATCAATCATTTGATGGGAAGTTGGAAAAATTGACGCAGAAGCTGAACAAGATAAAGGACGTGTTTGTGAGAGTGAGGAAGAACGAAGACGAACTGCTCGACACCTTAACAGAGGTGGATGGGCATGTTCGAAAGTTAGATCGGAAGAGGTTGGATGAAGAGATGGATGGCATTTGCAAAAGAATCGGAGATTGTGCTAACAAGTTGCTGCCAATGGACGCTAGTGCTAGTGAAGCTAAAACAAAAGCTTTTGACTCATCTCAGGATCACAAGAGTGGAAAACTGCATTCGGATCCCTCCTCAACCCAACACAACATTGAGTTGCTGCCAATGGATGTTAGTCAAGGTATAACAAAACCTTCCGACTCATCTCAGGATCACAAAAGTGAAGAAGTACACTCACATCTCTCTTCAACCCAACACAACAATCACTTCCTGCTGGATCAAGACAAGAATCTGCTTCTGGAAAGGTATCGCAAGCTAGGATATAAACTACGAGCTTGCTTGTTGTCTCTCTCAATTTTCCCTGAAGATGCTGTTATAAAGAAAAGACATACAATTTATTGGTGGATTGGAGAGTGGGTAGTTAAAGAGGAGGGGGAGAAAACAGCAGAGGAAGTGGGTGAGGAAGTGATTGATGAGCTTTCGAAATTAAATCTGATTGTACCGTATGGTAATGCCAAGTCTCCCCTTTTCAATAAATTTCAAATTAATCCTCACATCCGTCCTCACTTAGAGTCATCGGTGGTAAGAGAAAATGCACAGCATCTTGGATTTTATATTCGACTGCCCTTCTTGTTCCGTCGATGCATAGTACTTGAGCAACACAAAGTTATACTAGGTGATAGCGGGGACCGGTTTATATACAGTGTTTTTAATGTTGGTGCGAGTTATCTGAATTTTGAATCTCAATGGGGGGAACAAAAACAGAACAACTTATGGGTGCTTCAACTTGGACGTTGGCAAGATTCACCTTCACATCACATTGAAGTGGGGAGTCAAGAATTCCTAAGGGACTTGTTTAGGGATCAAATGGGTTTGAGTTATCTTAGCCTTCGTGGGATATCAAGAATATTCGAGCTTCCACCCTCCATTGCTCAACTTGAGAGACTAAAAATTCTTGATCTCAAAGCTTGCCATAATTTGGAAACACTGCCTAATGATATTTCAACAATGAAAAGTCTCACACATCTCATTCTATCCCAGTGTTACTTGTTGGACGCCATGCCAAAGGGTATTGACAGGCTCACTCAGCTCCAAGTGCTCAAGGGATTTGTATTAGGGAGTTCTAGCAAGACTCCCTACACAATCTCAGATCTTGCAAATTTGAAAGAACTAAGGCGGCTGAGCATACATATAGGAAGTGAGGCTGTGATCAAAGATGAGGAGTTTGAAAGCTTGGGAGAGTTGTCGGCACTTAAACATCTCAAAATATCATGGGGTGTGTCAAGGTACAGTGATATACAGATCATTTTGCCTCCAAGCTCGAAAAAGTTGCATCTCCAAGGCTTTCCAGGACAGAAAATTCCAGAATGGTTGGAACCTAGCAAGCTAACCAGGGAATTCAAAGAGCTGAAAATAATGGGAGGAAAACTCAAAAGTATGAATCATGATGAAGATATGAACAAGTGGGGTATGGAGATCGTGTGTCTCAAGTACCTAAAGCATTTGAAACTTGACTCAACAAATTTGAAAGAGTTGTCTCCTTCGTTGAGGTATGCAGAGATAAGACAAATCTCAAACCATTCATACTTTGAATGGAGCATTGATTGAAGAAAGATGTGAAAGTAAGTCTATGTCATAAAATGCTCTATATATTGAATTTGTTGTCTAAAGAGCAGTGACAGTTGCACAATTATATTTACAAATGTCTCTAATAGGCCCATATAGGTTTATAAAAGGAGGAAAGAAAAAATAGATAAGAAAAAAGAAGGGGTGGATGGGCCCAAGCCCAAGGAACAGGCTCTCCGAGTATATGAAAGGAGGAAGAAAAGGGGAACAGAAAAGCAAGTGGAAGAAGGACAGGTGGCAAAGGCCAGTGGAGGAAATAACTAAATGGCCATGTGGCTAGCTAGCATTGGGGGAAAGTGATACGGGAATGGTATGGGAGGAAATGGGTATATTGGAGGGGGAGTAATAGAATGAGGGTGTCTTTTTGGTGATTGTTAATAGGAGGGTGAGGCAGAAGAGAGGAGTCGGTTCTGTCTTTCTACTAAAGGGTTGTGAATCTTTTTTTTATTTCCTTTTCCATCTTGTAAGGGAAGTGAGTCCAGTCATATTTTCATTCAAAATTATGTGGAAATTCATGTTACAGACTATTACAGTGAAAATAGCATTTCAGTTTTCTATTTTTATAGTATTTTCTTAACAAATTGGTATTAGAGCTCCTCCTGGGAGCTTATGGTATCTACTAGAATGGAAGCGCTAGAAAAAAGAATGGACGAAATGAGCAAGGAATTGATGGAGCAGTTGCGTACCTTGCTTAATCAATCAAAAGAAGATGATGAAGGGGAAAGTTGCTTGGGAAAAGAGAACCAGGGGCGGAGGGATGACAGAATAAGGAGGTTAGAGGTGCCGTATTTTACAGGGGAGGACCCATACAGATGGATTTATAGGGCGGAAAGGTATTTTGATATAAATCGAATACCGGAGGAGGAGAAGGTGGTGGCAGCATCCATTTGTTTAGAAGGAAAGGCCCTTAATTGGTTCCAGTGGTGGGAAGCTGGAACGGAGAGGATTATGTGGCTTACATTCAAATGAGCATTGTTGGGGCGTTTTCAAAATGCTTCCTCGGAGAATCCATATGAGGTACTTATGAGCTTACGTCAAATGCACTCGATAGAAGATTACAGGGAGAGATTCGAACTCATTTATGCACCTTTACGACATGTGGAGGAGGAGGTGTTAAAGGGAGCTTTCATGAATGGGTTGAAAGAGGAAGTAAGGGCAAAAGTGAGATTACACAGTTCTGGGGATTTGGGTGTGCTAATGATTTTGGCCCAAAGGGTGGAAGAAAGAAATTAGGTCTTGGGCAGAGGAGAAGATGGGCTGGCGAAATGAGTTGGGCCCATCTATAATAGGCCTGCTTAAGGAAGCAGGTGGGCAAGGGTAAATGACCCAAGTGATAGGGGAGATTATGGAGGAGACCAGAGAAGAGGAATGGGTCAAGGGACGTGAATGCTGGCAAGGCAAGTAGGACGGAAGGAACGGGAAGTTCAGGGGTAAGTATGAAAAGGGTTGACGGAAATTCTAGTGTGGGAAACCGAAGGAACTCTTCTTTTAAGAAGATGATGGAGGAGGAATGGGAGGACAAGAGAAGAAAAAGGGTTTGTTTTAGGTGTGATGAGCCATTTTTTCCAGGCCATGTGTGAAAGAATAAGCATTTGCATGTGCTGATTTTAGGTGAAGAAGGAGTAATATAAGAGGAAGAAGGGGGAGAAAGAGAAGAAAAAGAGAACGTAGAAGGACAAACCATGTAACTACATATGAGTAGTGTAGCTGGTATGACCTCAAAAAAATCTTTGAAAGTGTGGGGGACCATTAGAGGGAAAAAGGTAATAGTGTTAGTAGATTCAGGGGCATCCCATAATTTTCTATCCAATAATGTGGTTAAGTTGTTGGGGATGGAACCAGAAAAAACGAAAGCATACGCAGTGGAAGTGGGAGATGGGCATCGGGTTACAAATGAAGGGGTCTGTAGGGATGTGGAATTGAAGCTACCAAATCTGACGGTTATTCAAGATTTCTATTTGTTTGAGTTAGGATGGGTGGACGTGGTTTTAGGGTACGAATGGTTAGAGGGCTTAGGAGACATCAAGGCAAATTTCAAGGAACGTGTAATGAAGATTAAGGTGAATGGGGAAAAGGTGGAGTTGAGAGGAGATCCATCACTATCTCGAACAGTGGCATCATTGAATGTTATGCTTAAGGAGTTAAAAAGGGGGACTGAAGCCTATTATGTGGAATTGGGTATGTTGACTTTGTGTGAATTAGAAGTGTAGGGATCAATAGAGGGTTTGGAAGGAGTATTAAAGGAGTATGCAAAGCTGTTCCAAGAAGCCACTGAATTACCTCCTGCACGAAGGTGTGATCATTCCATTGAGATCAAGGAAGGGTCACAAATTCCAAATATTAGACCGTATCGATATCCCCACCACCAAAAAGATGCAATTGAGCAATTTGTTAAAGACATTTTGGTAGCTGGATTGATCAGACCTAGTGTAAGTCCTTATTCCAGTCCTTTAATTTTAGTAAAGAAAAAAGATGGTAGCTAGCGGTTCTATACTAATTATCGGGCCCTTAACAACATTACTATTCCTAATAAGTTTCCTATTCCAGTCATAGAGGAGTTATTAGATGAATTGTGTAGGGCTGTGATCTTTTCTAAATTGGACTTGAAATCTGGGTATCACCAAATAAGGATGAAGGAGGAAGATATACATAAGACTGCATTTAGAACATAGGAGGGGCATTATGAATATTTGGTGATGCCCTTTGGGTTAACAAATGCTCCATCTACCTTTGAGGCATTGATGAATGACATTTTTAGGCCATATTTAAGAAGGTTTGTGTTGGTATTTTTTGATGATATACTTGTCTATAGTGTGACTCATGAAGCTCATGTTGACCATTTGAGGATAGTGCTAGAGGTGTTGAGAGTGCATTCATTGAAAGTGAATTATAAGAAATGTTGTTTTGGAATGGTTCAATTGGAATATTTGGGCCATATTATATCTACAGATGGAGTTTCAACTGACCCAAGCAAGGTAAAAGCTATGGAGGAGTGGCCAATCCTTAAAGATATTAAGGGATTAAAAGGACTTTTGGGCCTGATAAGATATTACCAGCGGTTTGTAAAAAATTATGGAATAATTGCTAGACCATTGACACAACTCCTAAAAAAGAACAAATTTCATTGGGGGAAGGAAGCCTTGCAGGCTTTTCAGAATTTGAAGAAAGCTATGTCCGAGTTACTGACCTTAAGCATGCCTAATTTCAATATATTTTGTGAATGGATATCCGAGGCAGTGGATGAAATGGTTGGCGTGGGCAAAATTCTAGTTCAATTCATCTCATAATGCCTCTATTGGGATGAGTCCTTTTAAGGCATTGTATGGACGAGATCCTCCCACAATTATTAAATATTGATTAGAGGGAACTCTGGTGCAGGAGATAGATAAACTTTTACTGAAGAGGGATGCAGTTTTGGAGGAGCTCAAGGAGAATTTATGCAAGGCTCAAAATAATATGAAGATGCAGGTGGATAAAAAAAGAAGAGAGGTAGAATATGAGATAGGCGAGATGGTGTACTTAAAAGCACAGTAAGTTTAAAACTTCGGCTAATCGGGTGAATGAAAAGCTTAGTCCAAGATTCTATGGTCCTTTTGAAATTAAAGATAAGATAGGAAAAGCAGCATACAAGCTGGATTTGCCCGTGTATGCTAAGATACATCTTGTTTTTCATGTTTCACAAATTAAGAAAGCTATTACAACTACTATGCCATGCCAACAGCTGCTTGCATTCCTCACTGAAGGCTGAGAGTTACAGGTAGAACTAGAGAAGGTCAAGGATGTGCGAAAACTAATAAATGGAAATACTCAGGTATTGATTAGATGGACCAATCTACCAGAGTTTGAAAGTACTTAGGAGGACAATGAGGTTATTGAGAAGGATTTTCCTAACTTCAACCTTGAGGACAAGGTGAAACTGGTGGGGAGGAGTATTGATAGGCCCATATAGGTTTATAAAAGGAGGAAAGAAAAAATAGAGAAGAAAAAAGAAGGAGTGGATGGGCCCAAGCCTAAGGAACAGGCCCTCCGAGTATATGAAAGGAGGAAGAAAAGGGGAATAGAAAAGGAAGTGGAAGAAGGACAAGTGGCAAAGGCCAGTGGAGGAAATAATTGAATGGCCACGTGGCTAGCTAGCAATGGGGGAAAGTGATATAGGAATGGGATGGGAGGAAATGGGTATATTGGAAGGGGAGCAACAAAATGAGGGTGTCTTTTTGGTGATTGTTAATAAGATGGTGAGGTAGAAGAGAGGAGTCGGTTCTGTCTTTCTACTGAAGGGTTGTAAATCTTTTTCTTATTTCCTTTTCCATCTTGTAAGGGAAGTGAGTCCCAGCCATATTTTCATTCAAAATTATGTGGAAATTCATGTTACAGACTATTATAGTGAAAATAGCATTTCAGTTTTCTATTTTTACAGTATTTTCTTAATAGTCTCTGATATCTAGAGTGTGCCTATAAGAGTGAAGACAAGTTTAAAAAAAAGAACAAAGAAATATGGTCAATCATTATAACTAAACTTATGTGTAACATCGATGCATTACTATATATCACGTATCTCCCAGTTAATTGTTATAAATAATATGTCATATATCTTTTACTCACTCAGCATATCCTCAGCTTCTATCATTGATATTAAGTGAACCGAGTTGTACTACCATCAAAATATTGTGCAAACCATGAATCGTCTAGTTTCTATCAACTTATAGGGATTGATTTTGTATAGACCTTTCATCTTAACTAAAATGATAACAAAGTCAATAATTAATATAATACGATCATTTTGATTATGAAGTTTGGTTCTAAGATTTTCATCTCATATCTATGGCGCTATTACTTTTTTGGTCCAAAGGGTTTCAATGTAAATGCAGTCTATGACACACGAAGCAGACTCTGCCAGTTTTAGTCAATTTACTGATGTAGCAGTAAGTAGCAAGTTAGTTAGTGGTTAGTTGATTCTGTAAGCAGGAAATTATAACATGTATTAGAAAGTAGATCTAGTGATTGTGGTGCACTCTTCTCTTGTTATAAATACCAATTGTAATTCGCTATTCAAAATAATGAGAATTTCTGTTGTTTCTTCTTCATTTCATCTATTCAATTCCTCTTGCAGTTTCTTGTGATGGTATTAGAGCTCTTCCTAGTGACGCAAAATAATCATGGAAATTCTTCTGCTAATTTGGGATCTGGTACGAGCAACAATGGAAATTTGGTTCTCGATCCTGCGCAAAATCCATCAAGCCACTATTACGTACATCCTAGTGATGAACCTTCTTCAGTCACTGTAACTTTGATCTTGAGTAGTTCGAATTATCATGCTTAGGCGCGTTTGATGCTTAGGGCTTTGATTGCGAAAATCAAATTCAGATTCGTCGATGGATCTATTGAATTGCCAATGGAAGTTGATCCAAGCTACCAAGTTTGGGAACGGTGCAACACACTAGTTCATTCTTGGATTATGAATTTAGTTTCTAATTCTATAGCTCAAAGCATTATGTTTCTTGAAAATTCAATCGATGTGTGGAGGGATCTAAGAGAGAGGTTCTCGCAGGGAGATTTGATACGGATCTCTGAATTGCAGTAGGAGATTCATGCATTGAAGCAAGGATCCTTGAATGTTATAGAATTCTTTATTGACTTGAGGGTTCTATGAAGAAGTTAGAAAGTTATTGTCCAATTCCAACATGTGCTTGTCCTATTCAATGTTTGTACGCCACTATGAGGAATGCACAATTTTTTCATCAGCAGGATTATGTCATTCAATTCCTAATTGGCTTGAATGACCAATTTTTTGTGGTCAAATCTTATGTTCTTTTAATGGACCCATTGCTAGCCTTAAATAGGGTATTTTCTATGATCTTGCAACAAGAGAGGCAAAGGAATCTAGCATCTAGTGATGATTCCAGGATATTGATTAATGCTGCAGACTCTCGTAAACCCTAAGGAAGAGGAAAATATTATAATCAAAATTCAGGTGGCAAGAATTTGAACAAGATATGTTCTTATTGTGGCAAGTCAAATCATACAGTGAAACATATGCTACAAAAAGCATGGATATCCACTAGGTTATGGAAGCCATCAAAACAAGAATAATTTTGCTACTGCCAACAGTGCAATGACTGACAATTTTGAGGTCAAAATTGAAGAGAATTCAATGATGCAAGAGGAAATTCGTAATGATCAACTAGTTTTCATATAGGAACAATATGAGAAAATTTTGGTAATGATTCAACATGTTAATCTCAATAAGCAATTCTCAGCATCAAGTGCCTCCACCAACCAGGCCAGCCTATCACCTCAGATTGGTCATAAACCATTTGAGGATTCAAGTTTAGGTAATGCCACTATTTTGTCATGTTCTAATAATTCAAGTTTTGTTAATTCAAATTCAAGCACATGGATATTAGATTTAGGCGCTAGTAGCCATATTTGTTCTTCCATTGAGTGGTTTTAATCTTATTTTCATATTAAACCTGTAAGTGTCAAACTACCACTCTTGTCACCGCTAAATATTCAAGTACAGTAAGTTTCTCCCCTACCTTGTATCTAACCAATGTCCTCTTTTTTACCCGAGTTTTCTTTTAATCTAATCTTAGTCTCAAGATTATGTCATTTGTTAAATTATGTTTTTCAATTTTATGAGTCCAACTGTGTATTACAGGACGTCCATTCCCAGAGGATGCTTGGTTTGGCTAACCAAGTGGAAGGCTTATACCAGTTGGTGGTTAATGCCAATGAAGTAAAGACAATTAACCAGGATTAATGTAGTGATAGCAAAAATACCAACACCAACCTTGTGGCATTTTTGCTTAAGACATTGGTCTCATAATAGGATGTCTAGTATGGCATCTCATTACCCTTTTATATCTGCAAATAATAATTCAATTTGGGATGTTTGTCACTATGCAAGACAGAAAAGGCTTCCTTAATCTTTGAGTAATAAAAGAGCTTCTAGAATGTTTAAATTGATTCATTTTGATATATGGGCCTAATTTCAATTGTTTCAATTCATAACCATAAGTATTTCTTAACTATATTAGATGACTTTAGTAGATTTGTGAGGATTATACTGTGGAAATCAAAATCTGAAGTGCAATAGCAAGTTAAAAATTTCATTGCTATGGTTGAGACACAATTTGACACTATGGTAAAAGCTGTTAAAACAGATAACTAGCTTGAGTTTCTCCTAAATCAATTTTACACCTCTAAAGGCATTATCTATCAGACCTCCTATGTTGAATCCCCACAACAAAATGGTAGGGTGGAATGAAAACACCAATACATTTTAAATGTTGGAAGAGTCCTTTTATTCCATTCCCATCTCCCTAAACAATTTTGGTCCTATGCTCTTACCTATGCCACCTTCATCATAAATAGAGTGCCCATTCCCATCCTGAATAATCAATCACCATACCAAATCCTTTTTGGTCAGCCACCTGATTTAACTGACTTGAAAATATTTAGTTGTCTTAGTTTTGCAGTCATGCTACATGCTCATCGCAGCAAGCTAGACCCAAGAGCCAAAAAATGTTGCTAGTTGGGATACAAATCCAATACTAAGGGATATGTCTTACTAGACATCAACAGTAGAGAGATTCTCTTATCACATGATGTTACATTTCATGAGATGGTGTTGCCCTATAGATCATTTTCTCAACCAGCTCATGCCTGGGAATATTTTGAATTGAATGTTGCTCCTCTAGTCCTACCACAGTTTGGAGACTCATTTATCCATTGAACTTGCTATATCAGATGATTCTGTTTTTACTTAGAATCTTGGTGAAGATCCACCTACAACTAATGGACCAAGGAGATCTACCCACCCTTGGCATAAACCACCCCATCTAGCTGATTTTGTTTGTTACACTTCCATTGGTTTAGCCAAATCATCTGCCTCACATGTGTTTGGTACTCCTTATCCACTTTCTAATCATGTGTCCTTCTCTAATCTTTCTTCTTCCCAGCTCCATTTTTCCTTTTCCATTTCCACTCAGGTTGAACCCAAAACTTATACTGAAGCTAGTCAATTTGAATGTTGGAATCAAGCTATAAGACTTGAACTTAAAGCACTTGTGAGGAATGGTACTTGGCAGGTAGTTGATCTACCTCTCAATATTGTTCCCATTGGTTGTAAATGGGTTTATAAAATCAAGCATAGAGCTAATGGATCCATGGAGGGCTTCAAGGCTAGGTTAGTGGCGAAAAGATACAATTAAGTTGAGGGGCTAGATTACTTTGATGCCTTTTCCCTAGTGGCCAAGCTAACAACTATTCGTATGATCCTAGCTTTTGCTTCAATCAACCATTGGCATTTACACCAATTGGACGTCGATAATGCTTTCTTACATGGAGATTTGCAAGAAGATGTCTACATGACCATTCCCCAAGGAGTGATTTCTTCTAAACCCAACCAAGTCTGTAAATTGATGAAGTCTCTTTATGGGCTCAAACAAGCAAGTCCCAAGTGGTATGAAAAGCTTGCTACCTTGTTTATTCAAGAGGGATATTCACAAGCAACCTCAGATCATTCATTATGCTTCAAGAGTTCTGCCCTTCACTTCACAGCCTTGCTCATCTATGTAGATGACATCATACTTGTAGGGAATTCATTATTTGAATTTCAACATATCAAGGCTATTCTTGATGCCTCCTTTAATATTAAAGACCTTGGCACTCTTAAATATTTTTTGGCCTTGGAAGTTAGCTATTCTCAATAAGGAATTTCAGTGTGTCAACGAAAATATTGTTTGGAACTCTTTATAGATGCTGGTCTTGAAGATTGCAAGCCTGCGAAAACACCTTCTAATCCCTCTACCAAATTATACCAGGACAATGGTCAAACTTATACGGTTGTTCCCTCTTATAGATGCTTAATTGGAAAACTCCTTTACTTAACCACAACTAGACCCCGACATTACCTTTGCCATCCAACAATTAAGTCAATTCCTATCCAAACCCACAATCACTTATTACACTGCTGCCTGTCGAGTTCTCAAATACTTGAAGGGGTGTCTAGGTCGTGGTCTATTTTTCCCTAGGTCCTCTTCCATCCAACTATTTGGCTTCAGTGATGCGGACTGGGCTAGTTGTCTTGACTCTTGTTGATCTGTGTCAAGTCATTGTTTCTTTCTAGGAAACTCTCTAGTTTCATGGCGTACAAAGAAAACAACAAATAGTGTCTAGATCGTCTTTAGAGGCTAAATAAAGAGCTCTGGCTTCTACAACTTGTGAGCTTCAATGGCTCTTGTATCTTCTTTCTAATCTTCAAGTCACCTGCACTCACACTCTAATTCTCTATTACGACAATCAAAGTGGCCTTCACATTGTAGCCAACCTAGTATTTCATGAGAGAACCAAACATCTGGAAATAAACTGCCACCTAGTTCGAGAAAACTTATAAGCTAGAATCTTACGCTTACTGCTTCTCCTTTCCTCAGCTCAAGTTGCTAATTTCTTCGCTAAGTCTCTTCCCCCTTCCCCCCTAAAACCATTTTCAACATTTATTTCCAAGCTGGGCGAATCAATATATACCATGCTCCAGCTTACAAAGAGGTGATACATGAAGCGGACTCTGCCAGTTCTAATTAATTTACTGATGTAGCAGCAAGTAGCAAGTTAGTTAGTGGTTAGTTGATTTTGTTAACAGGAAATTATAACATGTATCAAGGAGTTGAGTGATTATGGTGCACTCTTCTCTTGTTATAAATACCAGTTGTAATTCACTATTCAAAATAATGAGATTTTCTGTTGTTTCTTCTTCATTTATTCTTTTCAATTCCTCTTGTAGTTTTTTGTGCGTCTACTGTCAAGTCACTTCCAGAGCTTAGGATTTAATTTGTACAATGAGATTTCCTAATAACTTATCCCATCTGAAATTCTTATGACATTACTCATTGTCTCAAAGAGGAAAAGGAACAATGGTCAAGTTGAACTAATTCAATTGTTAACAGGCACGTGTTGAAAATAGTTGAGACCATACTCCATGTACAAAAGCAATGGTATATGCTACAAGTTCACATATTAATGTAAAATATACATAGGATGATGTACTTGTAAAGTATAGAACTGTATATTTTATTCTTGTGTATTTCTATACAATCACTAATCCCATTTTATAGGGTAAAGAACAAGATTAAAATAGAAACAAGGAAGCAATAATAATGAGCAAAATCAGGAAATGAAATCAGTCTTGATTTTCTCAAATATTCACAAAAGATGTAAAGGTAAAATTAATATGAAATATAGCAAGGAACATAGACCATAGTCTTAGCTACAAGCTCGCTGAACACATAGAAAGAGACAGCTCGTGCATCCATTTGTATTGCATTAAGCATCATCAGACCAAGTAATATCAAACCCAACCTATTCATTTAGGGGAACTCTTAAGGCTTTCCAAATAGCCTTTGATGCATCAACAATGTTGTTGGGACATGGAGGTTGATAGTCATGGTCTGTATCACATCCCCTGGTAGAGTCACACTTATCAACTACCATGACAACCACACCTACCATTGGCTCAATTGGTGATGTTGTGGGGGCACCTGCTCTTGTTGTTGAACCATCTTGTAAAAAGTGTCACAACTGTGTCATCAAAATGGTACTGGTTGCCACATTTTGTAAGGCCACCACCATTTACACCCTTCTCAAAATTGTTAAGAGTGAGGTAGGCCTTGGTTTGGCTAGACACAGGTGGTAAACATTTATAAGTTGTGTACATTTTGCCTTCTATACAATAGTTAGAATCATTTTTTCCTCTAATTTTTCCACTTGGTCGGCACTTTTGAGCTTTATAGGAAAAACAACTTGTTAAGATGAATGAGAATGGCTAATAAAACGAAGCACACATTTGAGCAAAACCTTTTCATTCTGTCTATGAAATTCTCTGTTTCTATTCTTTTTTGTTCTTTCAAGTGTTTGGTGCATGGATATTCATGTTTGAACTATCTGACCATCCAGTGATAATTTATAATAATTAATATTTACTTCAATATCATCCTTGTATTCACTTGCGTCAAGTGCTAACTAACCAGCTATTAGTGATAATTCAAGATGATTATGCTTCAAGTTGTTTCACGCTTTTGCATATAATTAAGTTTATAATCAAAACTTGCTTCATGATGGATCTTTATCACTATCTAATGTGGATAATAATAAGGGATTTAGGAGAAGCATGTTTAATAAGGGAATAGAAACTCCAGGACGAGGGAACGGTAAGGGCTAAGGAGGAATGCCTTAAATTAAAATTTAGAACGGAATCATGGTCACAAGGAGAGGAGTGAGTTGCTAGAAGAAAAAGGGTTGGACGCTCTACCCAAATCACAAAAGGCCCAACTCATTAAAATCACTTCAGTAATGTTGGGCTAGGTGTAACACCTTTAACTGTCAACATTTTTGTAACTCAAATTCGAGCTCTAATAGCTCAGTAGTAGAAATTAAGGTAGATTTTTTTTTATTTAAATTCTTTAAAATCGAAATTGTAGCATTATATAAAATGTGAAAATTTTTCCATGTAAAACGAAGTAAGAGTTTTACTAGCAAACCATTAATAAAATACTATGATAACCAATACCAATGAAAATGAAATACAATTTAAAACTCTACAAATATGCAGCTACATATTCTTGACACGAAAAGAGTTTACATTACATTCTAATGACATTATAGCATGGTCTACTATACAACTGGATACTCCTTCAGATTAGAGTATTACCATTCTAATCCCAAGGGAATACCAGTTTTGACACCACACCAGATTATTTCGACATCTGGTATTATAGAATCAAACCATAAACTTGTCGTTCCATAAGAATAGGTCTTTTACATCTTCAACTACACTTCCGCCACGCCACTCTGATACCATCTTAGTTGGGGGTTGTAAGCCTTATGATCCATGTAGTGCCTTAAGCTAGTGTGACTCTTTTGTTAATACCACGCATTCCTAAGCCATGTACCTGCTCACGTATAAATCAAAAGGCAATTCGCCCCCTATTTTCGTTCCAAACATCCGCAGATGAAGGAAGGGACGAATTAATCAGGGGCAAGAACCAGACAATTTGAAACCAAGAAATCAAATAAACCCAGAGACCCACCTTAACCATAGTTCATATCACAGAATTAGTATGACAAACATTAACAGAGCCATATCATACAATAAATTATAAAATCATGTATTAAACATTACAGCATTTAGTAAAGAGCACATTCACAATTCATAATAAATTATCACAGCATATGTAAATATCATAGTCATTACGCACACATAATGCATCCCATTCCCATTCCACACACAAACAAAGATTTGATGTATGACCTATCGTCTTTCTTTTCAATCCATCAATCATTTCTATCAAGTTACTCAATAATTCCAAATGGTAGCACTACAAGTCTGTCTGTGTTACTACCATCCGTAATTGATGCGTCCCATACCACACCAATTCAGAGTTTTATTGAGACACTCGTTAATGCAATGCATATGGGCCTATAATCCATTTAGTGTTCATCAATATCCATGAGAAGTGATTGGGAGTATATATACCTCTTTCACACCGAGGTATAATCCTTTTCATCATCGAGAGAACGAGCAATCTTTCAGCTCAGGACATTCATAGTCTAAACAGAGGTATACTCTCATCAATCCTGGAATGCTGAGCAGTTGTCAGGGTTATCAAGCTTGGTCAGGTGAATATACCAGCTCAAGGGCGCTACTTTAGCTATTGGGACCTTCACCGCTCGATACCTTACCCCTAAGACCTCCATAAGTGGGTCCTTGTCTTTCATTCCTCAGTGTACCAAACTATGGCTTCCCCATCCATAACACATGCCATCAGTGCATGGTTCACAACATCAATATATATGCGTATGATGTATGAACATCCACAAAAATAATATATTCAATTATAAACATCCATACTTTTCTATAAAATTTAACAAAACCTCCTCTATTTTGGTACATTCCATCACATCTCTCATTAGGCATGGACAATAAATCAACAGAGGGAAACCATAGCCAACATATCCATTCCACAATTTCATTCATTTTATTAAAATTGTCATTGCAATCAATTGGCCATTTATAGGTATCATTCACATCACATCTTTCATCAATTTAATTGCATTTCATTTTTAATGCCACCATCACAGACTAAATCAATCGTTCAATCAATTCAATTCAATCAAACATATTTTCGTTGATCATCAACCATTCATGCTATTAATTGCCAATTAACAAAATGATCTCATTTCTTGGTTCAAGAACTCACATCTCATTAATAAACTGATGCTTATTATAATTAAAAGATGCTAATTAATCTACACTTGTTCTATCCCAAATTATCTTTTGATTACCAATTTGATGATTCAAATTATCTACCCATACTATAAAACACAAAGCTAAGCTTTAGGAATATCAATTACATCATAGGCAATTTTCTGTTTTCTACCATATTGTGATACCCTGTTTTTGTTGATCGTTTTGGCATAGTAAATGAATTTTTATTTCAACCATCTTTTCAGTTTTAACCTTCAATATGTCTGGCTTCTAAATATAATTTTTTCTAATTTTTATAAAATCATTTAAGAGTCCAATTGATCACTTTTTCGTGGCTGATTGCTGTCAGAATTTGACAGAACAGCAGTCAATCAAAAATTCATCAAATATTCATCACATGGAATTAGAGTACGAAATTTTATAGAGATATTCTAAACATACAAAGGCATCTCTCTACCAAAAATAATGCAAAAATTCCAACCACACAGGAATTTATACACGAAAAACAGAGACCATTCTACTGCAGTAAAATTCAGCAACTTGTAATTTAATCTTTAAGCATTGTAATCAAGCAATTGACATATATTTCAAGCAATTCCATCATCAAGAACATCATAGAAGGCCCAACTAAGCTCTATGTGGCCAATCATGCAAGCACATCACAGTTAGAATCTTCAAGAGTCTACAAATGAAATTGACAACATACAATTTAACAAAACCACCATCTAGGCCATTATCATTCTTGAAATCAAATTAGTCTAGTTTTTACCCCCTTACCCATAGTGACCCGCAGCTGTCCACGAGAGGAAAGGAGAAGGCTTTGCAAATTCATGCTCTAATCAAGTTCCTAATTACACAATCAAGACCAAATAAGCTTCAATTAGTGTTCTATAACAAAAGCCCCTTGAGAATTTGAAGAAATTTCAAGAGGAGACAAAGAGGAATTGGTGGAGAATGGTAGATGGTGAGGGGTGATGAATTTATGGAGGAGAAAGAGGAAAAAGAAGAGATTCCACTCACCTTAGCTTGGTCACCAATGGAATTGGAAGATTTGGGCCTTGAGAAAACCTTGGAGTTTTGAGAGCTTTGGAAGGAGAATGAGAAAAGTGAAGATGAGGGTTTGGGAGAAGGAGGTGCTCGTTGTTTATAGAAGGGAGGAGAGAAAATACCAAGTTTTTAACCTCTAAGTGTTGACATGTGTCACTAAAATATTCGATGTTTGTTTAAATTTCGATTCAACCGGCTAAGAGGGAGTTGGAGTTAATGGCATTAGACTTAATCTAGTCACTCTCTAATCACATATCTAAGATATCTCTGCAAACAAAGCTTAAAATAACTAGTTTATTTAATAAGTCATTTTATGAGCTATTTACAAACTTATTTTTAGAAAACTGTTATAGAGATCTCAGTTTGAGTTCTTCTTGCTTAGGTAAGGTTCAGACACACTAAGGAACCTCCTGTAATTTTTTTGTAATTTTTAAAGCTCATTTAATATTTCTAACTGTACTCTATAAGTGTCTGTGAACACTTTTTACTTATATATGTTAAATTATAAAAATTATCAAAAAATTTCTAAAAATTCATGATAAATTTTTGACCATTTTTCTAAACTTAAAATTTATTTTTCTTAAATTTCTTGACTATTATATGATTTATCTCTTAATTATCTTTCTTTATTCTAATTTATTAATTGCAATAAATATAATTTTATTTATAAAATTACCAAAAATTATTTTTATTTCTTAGATACCTTTCTAATATTATTCTAAGGCTAGAATATATTTTTCTCAATTTCAGAAATGTCTTTGCTAATTATTTAGACATTTTTATATAATTCCAATTATTACCTTTATTATTATTATTATTATTATTATTATTAAGTCTAGATATTATTTATTCATTGAAGCTAAATCAAAGCTTTCAAAATTTATAAATTTATATCTAGACTTTTGATTAATGTCACAAGACAATTAAACAAATAAAAATTATTAGATAATTATTTAAGTAATATTTTGAGGAAGTTACACTAGGCTCCAAAACATGTAATTGAATCTACAAAATTGGGGCTGAAAATAATAGACTATGTACAAATAAATAAATAAATAAAATTGCACAGGCCAGAATTAGTGGACCCAGCAAAGGCAAGCTCGCCCGAGTAATTTGCTTTATAGAATTAATATTTTTAGTACTCTTTCAAACTGCTAAGAAATAGACTCCACTTGTAAAAGAAAGGATAGATCACAGTAACTTTTCATACATGAAAAACATTGACATGAAACTTTTGTTATTTGATTCTTTGCTGCCATTTGTCTACTGGTGTAACTAGCATAATCTAATTTCAGAGTTAAACAAAATGAGATGTACCTCTCTTCAATCATTTTTAAAAGTGAAAAATTTTCGATTACTGTTGTCTCTACCATCAAAATTTATATTCAATATCTACTAATTACTAAATTCAGTATAAAGAGTATTATAACTAGTTCTCTTTACATCACTCCGTCCCCAACACCAAATTTATCGTCTCACCTACATGTATTACGTATGGATATAACTACAAATTTAAATAATATTATAAATTCACCTCTCTTTCAAGTTTACCAGTTATAAATCTCAACCACTGCAATGTTTTATTATTAAATTAAGGGAATCAACTAAAGCAATCATGGTCCAACTTTTATTGGGAGCATTGAAGTCAAATCCGTTTTAGAGAAAAACGTGAAACTTTTGTCAGTTTAGTTCCTTCCTTGTAATAGCACTAAAAGTTTAGCTTGATGCGTGGTCAAGTAAACTTCATATTCACATAGATCTTTCTGTTTTTTTTTCTTTCCATCAACTAAAGTTTAATTTGTTAGAAGCATCAAGCAATGGCATTATATCACCAATTGGACAACGACACAAACAGAGAAGGGAAAAAATCCACCAGTAATACCAATATTTTTTTAACCAGCTGCTCTCAAGACACAAAGTCAAAGAACTAAAAACAAAAACAAGAATATTTTATTTTTTAAAAAAAGTATTAAAATTGTTTTTAATATTTTCTAACAATAAAAAATAATATTATTTTCTTTCTTTGCTAACGCTAGCATGTTGTCAAACAAGAAATGGGTTTCATCCTGCAAATATTTTATAATAAAAAAATTAAATAAATTATTTATCAAAATCCAACAAAACTTGAAAAAATTAATTTATTTGTTGTTTTAGTCTATAAAAGAAGTTTAATAAATATTTAATTGGACATGCAAAGTTGTGGTAGAGCCTCAAAAAGGAGTCCTAAAAAAGCATCAATCCCAAACCCAGCTAAACAAAAGCGAGAATAGTGAATTAGCAAAAACGTAAGACAGAAAAAGAAGAGTAAAAAAAAAAAAAAAGCAGCCCAGCATAAGAATAATTAAATCAAAATAAAAAAAGCACAAAATTCACGGTTGACAACACTCTCTAGGTATGTCTCTATCTCGATCATTCCCCTTGTCACAGCCACTTTGTAAAACTAATTGTAGCTAGTATTTATGTTGAGAATGGTATTTGAGACAATAATTGTCAGTAAAACTTAAACAAGAATATTTCTCCACCCTCTGTCATTAGACAGATACATTGACAACTATGGAAAATGCGAGCCTAAAATGGATCCTAAGTTGAAGATGTCACCATTTGTTTATCAAAACAGAGGACAAGGTGCAATTAATAAATCACCAAAACAAAGAAACAAGCCACACTTTTTAAATCTTTGAGGAACAATTTAGTGTGTTTTGGGCCAATCCCACTTTCCAGTACATGTCCAACGACAATCCATATGTATGTGGTCATTGGCATTGAACTGAACGGAACGGCATATCAAACATAGCCTTAGGTGTTGTAATTGTGCACACTTAAACCATTTTATGTCATTAGGATTCAAAGCTATAACAAAGAAGTAAGGGTTGGGTCCCAGGTCTTGGTTTGCCATTTCTTTTTTGTACAATTAGAGGGTCTGACTAGAGATAGCTGGCAAGATGGTTAGAGTGTATCTAACTGTTAAATTATAACTTTATATATTACCTTGATTACTCTATACAATTAAGGATTGGGATATTGTTGTAATCTGTCATATATTTTTTCATCTATTGTGATTTGAATTGAATTTTATTAATATTTATTCTGACCTATTATTATTTCTGTTCTAATTATTTTTTACTTAAATTCTTATATGTATTAAATCTGTCACTTATATCTTTCCATTTATTGTGTATTTGAATTTGAATTTTAACATTTATTCTAACCCATTATTAATCCTGTTCTATTTTTTTCATTATTTTTTTACTTAATTTTTTTATATGTATTGTAATTTGTCACACAATCTATCATATCTTTCCATTTATTCTTTTTATTTATTGTTAATTTGAATTTGAATTTTAATATTTTTTTCTACCCTATTGTTATTCCTTGCAATCAAGACTAGGATGTTGCTGTAATTTGTCACATAA
Organism: Spatholobus suberectus; assembly: GCA_004329165.1. NCBI lineage: Eukaryota > Viridiplantae > Streptophyta > Magnoliopsida > Fabales > Fabaceae > Spatholobus > Spatholobus suberectus. Next base: position 18,596,150 of record CM014731.1, on the reverse strand, counting down.
TCTTGAGCAACCAATTTCCCCCTCTAAATAGGGGTAACTTATTAATTAACTAATTAGTAGAATTAAAAAGTAGGAAATAAATTAATAGGGTTGTATTTATCTTTTTAAAATTTAAAATTTAAAATTTAAAATACCATTATAAACAATTTTCAAACGGTGGGTTTGGATATTAATTATGGTAATAAAATCCTGCACCCTTTTCACTTATTGCAAATTTGTCAATTCCAACAAATCAACTATTCAATCCACCGTCCCCCACTCTTTGAATAGACTATTTTCACAAATTAAAAAGTAACAAACGTGCACCCAAATTTTTGTTCAACACTTTATTTCTCATAGAAAGAAAAACATCTTCTGCCTTCTAAAAAATTTTTGGTTGATGTTACTATTTAATGTTGCAGTTTTTTTTTTTTTTGTGTGTACAAATCGCAATGATTTGCAGCAACAAAGGTGGCAAAAGGTGAAAAAGACACCATTTTAACTTATAATAATTATAAAACTCCATTTTCTTACCTTCTTGCAACATTGAAACAATAAGAACAAGAACAAGAAAGGTAAATAGTTACTTGCCTATTTATAGTAATCTTTTATATTTTTGTTTTATAATTTAAAGTTTTGTGATACAATTTCAATTTTTTTTTTTGGATTATAAACTTTGTTGCATTTTTAGTTTTATAATTAATTATAAGGCTTGAGTTTTGTTTTGTTTTTCTTTTTTCTTTTTTTTTTGATAGAAAAAGAGCAAATTTATTGAATATGACAAGTGCAGAGCACAAGAAATGTAGCAACACTGTCTAACAATGAATACAATCTTGGCACAAAGAAGAAAAAAAAGAACCCTGCATATTTCAACAGGTTCCCAACACTAAGGAGCTACGAACAAACTCGTGTGCCCCCCAATCCATGCCTCAATTTATAAAATACAACAGACGCTGACCAATATCAACAGACAACCACATCTACAGAGTGCCCCTTCTGCAAGATCTAAAAGTTTCCTGCTACATGCCTGTACTGTTCATAACAGAATAAGTCTAGCACACTTTCTGCATGTGCCTTATTGAAAATGTCCCAGTATGCTTTTGGCGTAGGATCACATGGGAATAAACCACCAAAGCACCCAGCCACATGACGTAAGCGGAAGATGAATTATCAAGACACTAGTAGATCAGGAAAATAATAATGAACAAAGTGAAAATGTTCAAAAGAAGCAAGCATTACGTTAAAAAAGTCCTCATGAAACTGAAGTGCTGAGCCTGAAGCAGTCCAACGGATTGCAGCACCAATTAGCAAAACAAATAATAGGTCTTCTAGCCCCCAAATATGTGTGCCATGTCCATGAGAGTGCCTTAATGTGAGCTATAACAGAACGCAAATTAGGGGTAGCGCCCCAAAACACAATTTTACTCCTCAGCAGCCGTAAACACTAGATAACAGCATGTCAGATCAGATGCCTAACCCTCCAGAACTTTCTATCCCTAAGGCAAAGACCATGTTGAAGATAGTGTTACTGAGCATCATAATGCAGTGCCATCGAAAAACCCATCCAACCTTAGATGGGAGTGCATACCTTGTTTGAAAATGGGCATGAGAAAAAGATGTGATTACTGTCTTCCGGATGTTGGAAGCAAAATAGTTGTTGGACAAGCCGTGAGATTCCTGGATAACTTCGAGGCGGTGAAGTTGAATGCAAGTTGGCGAACAGTCTTGTAGAAGTCGCCATGAACAGACGAGGATTTTGGACGGGATTAAGCATTCCTAGAACTTCTTGAACATGCTATCTGTATTATTCAGATTAGAAAACATATTGTAATGTACCTGTAATAGATTGTATGCTGAAGCTACTATGCAAAGACTTGAGCCATCGCCCTCCTATGACCATGAATCGCCTTTATTTTGGATTAAGTTGACAGGTTGTAACCTTATTTCTAGTTGTTCTACTAGCTCCTCCTCCCACGAGAATAACCTTCATCGCCATTGTCGAAACCACTTCCATCCTTCGTCTGTCCATCTCCTTATAGTAGAATTAGAGCCAGATTTGTGAAGAGATACCTGAAAAAAGCGGGGGATGCTTCCTTTGAGGTTATATCACCTCGCCAACAGTCAGTCCAGAAATCTGCATGCTCACAACACCCTATCTTACGGGACACCACATCTAAGAACCAACTAGAAAAAAGCCCTGTGCTTGAGTCTAGAGAATAAATATCCTGCCACCATATAGAAGATGATGATGAGTGAGAACGTTGATTGAGAACAAGATCCATTTTACCGTATTTGTAACGAAGTAGACTATACCACACCGTATTGTGATCAACCAGAAAGCGCCATTTCCACTTAGCGAATAAGCTAATATTAAAGAATTCCAAATTCTTAACTCCTAGTCCGCCATTAGGTTTGGGTAGGCAAATGCGTTCCCAACTTACTCAGTTTATTTTTTCTATGACAGCACATGCACCCCACAAGAATTTTCGTTGAATGGCAATCAATGTTTTCAAAACCTTCTTTGGAGCCTTGTAAAAGGAGAAAAAATGTAAAGGTAAGCTAGTTAGAACTGAATTGAGAAGAATTATTCTACCTCCAATGGATAAATGTTTTCCCTTCCACCCTGATAGCCTCTTTTTAAATGAGTTTACCACAGGTTCCTACGTGCTACTCATCCCAGGATTGGCACCAATAGGTAAGCCGGGGAACTTAAACGGGAAGGATGCAACAGTACAGTGTAGGAATGTAGCTGTTGTGTTTAAAAAACAGTCTTCCACATTAACCTCGAGTAAGTTGCTCTTGGAGAAGTTCACTTTCAGGCCCGAAAACAACTCGAAACTACGAAGGATCGCTTTGATAGCCCATAGATTCTCCCAGCAAGCATCTCCAATCAAGATAGAGTCATCTGCATATTGAAGAAGAGAAAATTTAATTCCTTCGCCAACCTAGAATCCATTAAACTTACCAGAGACCACCGCTTTGTGTACCAAGGCATTGAGACCTTCAGTAACGATCAAAAAAAAGAAAAGGAGCCAGTGGGCCGCCCTGTCTAAGGCCCCTGAAAGTTTCTATCTCCTCTGTAGGGCTTCTGTTGACTAATATAGAGACTCGGCTGGAGAAGACACACGCTCGGATCCATGTTCTCCATTTATCATCAAAACCCAACCGACCAAGCATATAATCCAACAAAGACCAGCTAACGGAGTCGTACGCCTTCTCGAAATCAACATTAAACACAACGCATTGATTTTTTCTTCTCTTGGCAAGATCCAACACCTCATTAATCACCAAGACTCCATCAAGTATTTGTCTCCTTTGGACATTGATTGAATATGTTATACTGCATCCTTTGGGCAGTCAGAACGAGGAGAAAAAAACATGGCATCTCCTTGATCCATATCCTTTAGACATCCGATAACAAGACCAATATTCCATTATATGTAGAAGGCTTATAAAATGTACATGTAGGAACCCACATCCTAAAAAGGGTGGTTATCTCCTATTTAACTAGGAAAATGGATTGGTCTCTACCTAAATCACACAAGGCCCAACTCATTATAAAATCACTTCATTAATGTGAGGCCAGAGTCTAAAACCTGTAGTAATTGAGTACAAGGAATTGGTGCTGAAACTAATAGACTATGAAAAAAATAAATTGTGCGGGCTAGAATTAATGGACCTAGCAACGGGAAGGTTGCATGGGTAATTTGCTTTTAACAATTGATCTTGAGTAATTGCAAAATTAGCAAATTGAAAACTTGGTCCTCTTTCAAACTGCCAAGAAATGGATTTCACTTGTGAAAGGATAGGTCACTGTAACTTTGCATAAGAGGAAAGAATGATGTTAAACTTTTGTCATTATATTCTTTGCTTGCTATTTGTCTACTAGTATAACTATCACATTTTAATTCGAATGCTAAACGAAATATGATATACTTCTCTTCAATCATTTTCTTGCCATCCCTACTTCCGAAATTTATATTCAATATGAGTAATTACTACATTCAATGTCAAGAGCATAGTAACTGGTTCTCTGACCATCCCTCCATCTCATACACCAAATTTATATGATCTCACTTACACGTATTACATAGATATAACTACAAATTTTAAATAATATTATAAATTCACCTCTCTTTCAAGTTACCAGTTATAAATCTCGATAACTCAAAATTTTATAACTAAATCAAGGGAATTAACTAAAGCATGAATGGTCCAACTTTTGTTGGGATCATTGAAGTTGAACCCACCCAAAGAATGACATGAAACTTTTGTAGTTTGGTTCCTTACTTGCAATTGTATTAAAAGTTAAAATTGATGCCATGTTTAACTAAAACTTATATAAAGCTACATCTTTCTTTGTCTCTTTTGTTTTCATCAACTTCCTGTAAAGCTATGACAAGCCTCATTTTATCAAGGTTCATTTTTATGCCTATTTTGCACTCATTATTTCTATTAAGCGCCATGCTCATTTGTTAACTTCTCCTTGATTTATTTATTTTTCTTGATTTAGCTTCTCTCAATATAAGTTACATTTCCTTTAAACTATCTTAATTGTTTGAGTTATTATGTGAACTGTTTAAGTTATCTTAATTATTTGAGTTGCTATATTTAAATTGTTTCACAATCTAACCTAAATGCTTAGCCAAGAGAATGGTAGAACAAGTGTCAAAAGACAAGATCAAAAAGTAGTTTTAACCTATCTTTATCCATCATGACCATTGTTGTAAGTGTTAAAAATCTTTGCTCATTATTGATTAGAATTAGCTTTAAATTCAATACATTAGCTTATTATAATATATAAAGTCTGAAGAGTGAATTATTAATTTGATTAACACATCAACAACATGAAATTCTCATCCATAATTACATCAAGCATCTACTATGTTGATTTGTTAGATTCTATTTGATTTACTATTTTTTCTTAATTTAGCTTTTCTCAACATGAGTTTATTTCCTTTAAATTATCTTAATTGTTTGAGTTACTATTTAACTTAATTATTGAAATTATTATTTGAAATGTTTAAGTTATTTTAATTACTTGATTTATTGTATTTAAATTGTATTAAATTCTAGCCAAGAACTTCAAAACAAGTATATCAAAAGAAAAGGTCAAAGAGTATTTTTGGCCTATCTATGTCCATCATCATTAATGTTGCAAGTCTTAATAATAATCTTTGCTCATTAATGATTAGAATTAAGTTTCAATATATGAGCTTAAAGGTTCATTAATTACAAATATAAGAATTAATCTTATATTTTAGGCTTAATTGCACATTTTCCCACCTGTCTTTCACAATTTTGCAAATTTTGACACCAACTATTTTAATTGCACATTTTTTCACCCAATTTCTAAATTTTCATGCATTCTACCACCTAATTATTTTATTTACACATTTTGCTATTAAACTTTTAAAATTTTGTGCATTTTGTCACCCTTTGTTTGACGCCATTAATTGACCACTAACATGGTATTTTGATTGCGGATGTGGCAAGTTGATCGTTGACATCACAAATTAACTGCTTTCATGGACTGATGACATGGCAAGTTTATGATAACGTGGCAACTTACTATGTTAGCGGTCAAAATGCTCTGCCACCAGTCAACTAATGACGTCCGACAGTGGTGGTAAAATGCACATAATTTTAAATGTTGGATGACAAAATGTTCAAATAAAATAATTAGGTGACAAAATGTGTAATTAACATAGTTGAGTGGCAAAATGTGTAATCAAAGCTATATTTTAATATAAAGATTTTATCAAATAATTTGTTTTTACAACACACAATCACACATAATTATTTTAACAAAATATCATACGCAAAATTAATCATTTATTTTTTTTACAATATGAAATATATAAAATAAAAAATAACTTTTTAGTTAAATAAAAATAATGTAGCTACAAAAAGTCTGGTAAGGCTGTATTTGTTTGTTTGTAGTTGGAATTAAAATGTCTATTCGAACAAACAAAATGAAAGCAGTACCTTTGTTGCTGAGGCGGGTGAGCAGTGGGAGGAGCATTTTCCTGGAAAGGGGAAGATATGAATCATTTGATGGGAAGTTGGAAAAATTGATGCAGGAGCTGAATGTGTTTATGAGAGTGAAGAAGAACGAAGACGACCTGCTTGACACCTTAACAGAGGGGGTGGGCATGTTCGAAAGTTAGATAGGAAGAGGTTGGATGAAGAGATGGATGGCATTTGCAAAAGAATCAGAGAACGTGCTCACAAGTTGCTGCCAATGGATGCTTTTGAGTCATCTGAGGATGACAAGAGTAGTCAAATACTCCACTCATCGTATCCCTCTTCAACCCAACACAACAATTACTTCCTGCTGCCTTGTGATGAGAATCTGCTTCAACAAGACAATCTGGCTCTGGACATGCGGCTATATCCACTAAAAAGATGCTTGTTGAAAACAGCAGAGGAAGTGGGTGGGGATGTGATTGATGAGCTTTTGAAATCAAATCTGATTGTACCGTATGGTAATGCCAAGTGTCCCCTTGTCAATAAATTTCAAATTAATCCTCACTTCTGTCCTCACTTGGAGCCATCAATGAGAAGAGAAAATGCACAGCATCTTGGATTTTATCCTCAGCTACCCTATCTGTATGATTGCTTAGTACTTGAGCGACAAAAAGTTATACCAGGTGATGGGGTTTGTTTGAAACCTGACCGTTCGATAAATACTGTTTTTAATGTTGGTGCGAATTATCTGAATTTTGGATCTCAATGGTTGACTAACATGAAGCATTTACTGGTGCTTTAATTTGGTCGTTGGCTATATTCACCTTCACATCACATTGAAGTGGGGAATGAAGAATTTCTGATGGAGTTGAGGAATCTAAAGCTATTGAAGTATCTTAGTCTCCGTGGGATGTCAAGAATACATGAGCTGCCACCCTCCATTGCTCGAAGCTTGCCACAATTCGGAAACACTGCCTAATGATATTTCATCAATGAAAAGTCTCACACATCTCATTCTATCCCACTGTTACTTAAGGGGATTGACAAGCTCACTCGGCTCCAAGTGCTTAAGGGTTTTATAATTAGTAGTTCTAGAAAGACTCCCTGCAGATTATCAGATCTTGCGAATTTGAAAACTAAGGCGACTCAGCATACATATAAGAAGTGAAGTTATGATCAAAGTTGGGGAGTTCGAAAGCTTGAAAGAGTTGTCAGCACTTGAGCATCTCAAAATATCATGGGGTGTGTCTGGCACAAGGTACAGTGATATTCAGATAATTTTGCCTTCAAAATTGAAAAAGTTGCCTCTTGAAGGTTTTCCTGGACAGAAAATCCCAGAGTCGTTGAAACGTGGCATGTTACCCTGGGGATTCAAAGAGCCAAATATAATGGGAGGAAAACTTGAAAGTATGAATCATGACCAAGGTGTGAACAAGTGGGGTATGGAGATCGTGCGTCTCAAGCACCTAAAGCATTTGAAACTTGACTTAACAAATTTGCAAGAGTTGTTTCCTTTCTGAGGTATGCAGAAATGAAACAAATCTTGAACATTCATACATTGAATGGAGCATTGATTCAAGAGAGAAGTAAAAATGCTCCATATGTTTTATTTGTTGTCCAAAGATGAGTTTTATTTACAGAATTATATTTACAAATGTCTCTGTACTAGTTGCCCACCCATGCTATGCACGGGATTTTAAATAGTTTTCAACAAAAAAATTTACCACATATGAAATAATAATAATTTTTTTATAAGTTAAAATGAAAATATTGATCAAATTAAAATTGATTATTTTTTTAGTAATTTTATTCAATATCAAGCCAACATAAAGTTTGTAAATTTAACGCTAATAATATCTCCCACTAAATTGCAATTTATCATTTATTTATTTGTTATTTATATAATTTGTTGCACTACAACGAAGGATGAAAAGAATCATGACCGCAAAGAAGTATCATTACATGCAATAACAATCACAATATTAACCTTAAATTATTATTTTAGAGTTATTCCGTGTATGATATATTATTTCAGTATGATGACAATTCATTCACTATATTACTGTCAAGTTCAATTCCGTAACAGTAACAACAAACATATATATTTAATATTTTATTGTAATGTGAATTGACTTTTATCTTAGAATTTTTTTAGAAAAGTAATTGGTTCAAATATCAAATATTGAATCCTCTCTTCCGGTGATGTTTGGGTTTTTTTTGTCTTTATTTTAAAAATATAAAAAATAACGTAAAAAGTAAGAGAAAAAAAGATATATACTGACAATGTAAAGTTTTTTTTTTTTACATTGTCATCTAATCACAAATTACCATATATGATAAGTTTGTTGACTTTGATAATAATCATCTTAAAAGTTGTATCAAAGCTTATTTTTAATTAATTGACGATGTAAAATCTAAAAGAGCAAAAATATTTTTTCATATCTTTTGGAACACTTTTTCTATACAATATTTCTAGCAGTTGAACTTTTTTTATTTTCTTTATCACAAATCAAAATCTTTGAACTTGAATTGTTCTTCACTTGTGAAACCACAACATATAACACACCTTAGTTGTTTAGTTTATTTCTTTCCATGTTAGAAAAGTTACTTCTTTTTCCATTTAGATTGAGATCTACTTTGCAATCGCGGTAATTAATATGAACAAACAAACAAACACTACTTGGTGGAGATTTTTTTTTTGTGAAAAAAATCTTTAAAGTTAGATTAGCTAAAAATGAAAAAATAATAATAAGATATGTGCATCTTTAAAATTTGATGAGTTCATATTACTATCCTTTGTTTCAGAGAGTGGAATTGTGTGACGAATTGTCCTTTGCCCCCTGATGATAAAAATGATATGTATACAATTATACATTTTTCATTTCAGATAATATAAACTTTTAGACAATTAAAATTATTAAATAAGCAATCAATTAAGTTATTTATTTAGATTATTTTACAAATGGTCTCATAAATTTTAATTTTCTTAATTCATTTGTATGCACAAGAATGACATAGGAATAAAAAATATTATTACACAAGTACATTAAAATATAAATAAAATATTAAACTATTCAATTATATATTATTTTTATTATAATAAATTATTTTTTATTATTTTAATAACAATATAAATTAAATTCAAACAATATATATATTAAAAACTTTTAATTTTAATGTTTTTTAAAAACTCATTCAATTGGTTAAAAGATATTTTATTGTTCCTAACGTTTGATTATTCCTTGTTTTATTTTTCGATATTCCTCCTTTAAGCACCAAGCACCAACAACTTTACAGCACTCAACGTGGTTATTCTCCTATCTCTTGTTCCATGTTATTCGAATTATAGGTGTAGTGTTTGAATTGAATTATTTTTTGAAATAATTTATTTTTGCAATAAAAAAGTTTATAATCTTTTTTTATTCAATAATATTCGTACAAATTACACTATAACCTTAAATTATTTTTTTTTATCATAAAGCAAAATAAGTCTTTCAAAGTAAAATTTATATAATTATGATTAAAAATTAATAGATTTTTCTGACTAATTTTTTTTTTTTCAGCAATTGATTAATTTGAGCTCGATCAATTTAAATATAAAATTTAATAGAATTTTTATAATTTTCATAAAAAATAATTATTTTAAACAATTTAGGTAAAATAAATTAACATGAAAAAATGTCATATGTACTAAGAAAAGTAAATTAATAATAATCACAAAATTATCGTCTCACAAGTGCCCAATAAAAAAAATCAATAAAAAAATAATGCGTTGAAAATTAAAAATAATCAATTGTGTTAAATAACATAAAGCAAAAAAAAAAAATTGTGATCCTATAATAAATGTAGCAACCGGGATTCTTTAATTTAGGCAAGATGGAAAATGCTAGTAACACACTCTATTATTGATTAAAATTTATTAAAAATTACAATTTTTTGTGGATCTCACTTAATAGAATATGTATTAGAAAGAGTGTAACATCTCTAAGAAAGATTGTAGTTAATAGTCAAAATTGTAAAATGTAGCAATCAGGCTAAATGTGACCCATCAATTTAAAAAGACCCAAATATAATAAAAATAACTCAAAAATGTAATTATTTAAATAAATAAATAATAACTTTTGGATAATAATTATAATTATTAGTTATCTTCTTTAAAATCTAAAGTCAATATCAACAGGCTGCATCTAGTGGTAGAAAAAACATTCAAGATATAAATATAGGTGAATTCTAAGGTGAGGGGCCAAAAAAGTCCCTCTCCATGTGAGATTAAAAATAACCATTAGATATATTATTAAAATAAATGAATGGCTAAGATGAAATATAGTTATCTTCCACCTTAACCGACCATCTATTTTAACAATATATCTAATGATTATTTAAATAAATATATAGAAAACTTTCACTTCTATAATGATAGTTGCTTTTTTTTTTATTATTATTAAATATGATATATAATTAACTTTAGAAATATTATTAAATATTATATTTACTAAAGATAGTGTTTTTATTCAACGTAATAAATGCAATATATATTTATTAAATGTACAACTTAAATATAAATTTATATATATTAAAAATCTATTATTAAATAAATATAATAATTTTAAAATTTAATACTTATATACATATATTGAATATATAAATTTATATATATATATATATATATATATATATAATATTTAAAATTTTGTTATTTGTTAACAATTAGGTTAATTTAAACATTTTTTACTCATTGTATTTTTATATTAAGCATATAATATTGTAACAAAAATTTATTTACTACAAATATCTAAATGAAAATTTTAAATCATGAATGTTATGACAATTATGGGATATTTTATATATCAAATAAATTAATTCACATTATTTTATATAGAATAAATAAAACAATGAGATTGAACATATTAATTTAAAATATCTTTCATGTATTATTAAAAAATATAATAAATACAAAATTAAAATGCAATGTTATTGAAATTCAATTTTCATTTGAGAGAAAAATACTAAAATGAATTTCAAAATTATTTTTGTGGCACATTTTTGGTATTTAATTAAGATAATGTGTGTGTTTTCACTTTATGTTTATTGTGTCTTACTTACTTTCATTTACAACTGTATGAATTAGGGTGCTTTCTAGCGTAAACTAGCGCATCAAGTGGTTCACCGATGCAACAGTGAACAATAGCATAATAATAAGGTAAAATTTTAATTTGAAATATAAATATAATTGTATAAAGACCAATATACCCCTTTTTTAAAAAAATGACACATAATGAACATATGAGCATAATGTAACATCCTCAAAATATTACTTAAATAATTATTTAATAATTTTCATTTGTTTAATTGTCTTGTGATATTAATCAAAAGTCTAGATAGAGATTTATAAATTTTGAAATCTTTGATTCAGCTTCAATGAATAAATAATATCTAGACTTAATAATAACAATAATAATAAAGGTAATAATTGAAATTATATAAAAATGTCTAAATAAATAGCAGAGACATTTTTAAAGTTGAGAAAAGTATATTTTAGTCTTAGAATAATATTAGAAAGGTATCTAAGAAATAAAAACAATTTTTGGTAATTTTATAAATAAAATTAGATTTATTGCAATTAATAAATTAGAATAAAGAAAGATAATTAAGAGATAAATCATAGAATAGTCAAAAATTTAAGAAAAATAATTTTTAAGCTTAGAAAAATGATTAGAAATTTATCATAGATTTTTAGAAATATTTTTGAGAATTTTTATAATTTAGCATATATAAGTAAAAAGTGTTTATAGACACTTATAGAGCACAATTAGAAATACTAAATGAGCTTTAAAAATTATAAAAAAATTAAAAGAGGTTCCTTAGTATGTCTAAACCTTACCAAAACAAGAAAAACTAAAACTGAAACCTGTATGGCAGTTTTCTAAAAATAAGTTCATAAATAGCTCATAAAATCACTTATAAAACAAACCAATTGTTTTTAGCTTTGTTTGCAGATAAAACTCATATGTATGACCAGAGAAGGACTAGATTAAGTCTAATTTCATTAATCACAATCCCCAGTAAACTCGTTGTGTCGAAATTAAAACGAATGCAATGAAAATTTTAATAACTAGGCACTTTAGTGACACGTGTCGACGTTTAGTTGTGAGAAACTTGATATTTTTCTTCTCCTTGGCTATTAAGCTCGTAGATCACCCTTCCTCCTCCACCAACTCACTTCATTTCTCTATTCTCCTCCAAATTTCTACATTTTCTCAAAGACCCAAGGTCTTCCAACATTATTTGTAATCAATCCAAGGTAAGAGAGCTCATCTTCTTCTCTCTTCCTCCTCTCTAGTCTCTGTACTCATGCACCACCACCAATTTCCTTCAATTTCTCATAATCTCTTCTTGAAATTTCTTCAATTTTACAAAGGGATTTTGATGTAAACCACTAATTAGTGCTTGTTTTGTCTTGATTTTACAATTATAAGCTTGATTGGGGTATGGATGAGCAAAGCCCTATCCTTTCCTCTTGTGGACAGCCACAGTTTCACATGGATAAGGGGAAGATCCACTTCAATTTGGATTCTTGAAATTGAATTGGCTTAGTGATAATGGTTTGATGTTATTTTCATGTCTACTTTGAATTGTATGGTACGTCTTGAAAATATGGATTATTGTATGTATTGATGTGACTGGTCACATAGAGCTTAGTTGGGCCGTGTGTGATGTTATTGTTGTGTTAAAAACATGTCCTTGATAAGATAATTGAGTTATATTATGAATTGGTGATGCTAAGTGTTTTGATAGTGTGCTGCTAGTGTATTTTCGTACAGGACAGAGGTAAATAATTCTGTAATAACTCTTTGTGTGGTTGTTAGGAGTTCCGATTTTTGGAGGTGAAAATAGACATCCGGGGCTACAGTTTAGGTGCAAGAATCATTGAAAAAATGTAAGAAATGAGGGAGTTATGTGTGGTCAAAGTTGGCTGTTCTGTCAGTGAAAACGAACTTGGACAGTGGTGATTCATTTTAAAAACTATATTAATGTAAAAACAACTAGAAAAAACGAGTTGCTTTTCTAAAAATTAGACATTCTAAGCTTTCTAACCATATATGGTTTATAGTTTTTTGATTTCGTTTGATGACCGAAATGTTAATTGGAAGACAGGTTAAGTGCATTGAACTGTTCTGTTTTTCAGTACTGTGATAGTCTTAAGAAATAATTCTCCATAAATTGGACAAAATGAATTAGTGAGTGTTCTTGTTCAATCGGAAAAATATGTCCAAAGGACAATAGAATAAAATTAAGTTTTATGTAATTTGGTTTTAAAATGATTGATAAAAACAAGTTTGAAGCTAATTATCCTGTTTAGAAACATGGGTGACCTTTGTTCACTTATTCATTTTTAATAAATCTTGTAGATTTTTCCTAAATAAAAGGCTTGATGATTTGAAAACTACAAACATAGAGCTTTCCAAAGAGATATAATTTGTAGTAAACAAAAATCATTCGATCTAAGAAATTTGATTTTTAACTTGGTCTTAAAAATCAGAATATTCTGTTTTAAGAATTTAAGAACTTTTATAATTAATTGCTATGAAATCTAAAAGAATAATATTCTAGTGTTTTATGAGTAATTTAATAGTATTTTGAAAGTATAGAAATGTCAATTTTAATTTAGGGTAATTGTATATTTGTTTGTTATTTAAATTGGAATGAGAAAAGAAAGAATTGATGACCTGTGAATGGCTATGTGAGCCTTTAAGAATGAAAAGTTGATTATGATAATAATATTGATGTCTGGGCAGTGAGGCTATGTGATGGATGTGTATTAAGCAAGTACCCTTGTTAATATGTGATCTTACTTATGTTTTGGTATGGAAAAAGTACCGAAAAATAAAGGAGGTTTTGCTAAATTTTCTAAAAAAGTATGAATGTTTATAATTGAATATATTATTCTTGTGGATATTCATACATCATATGCATATATATTGATGTTGTAAACCATGCATTGATGGCATGTGTTTTGGATGAGGAAGCCACAGTTTGGTACACTGAGGAATGAAAGGCAGGGACCCACTTGCAGAGGTCTTGGGGGTAAGGTATCGAGCGGTGAAGGTCCTAATGGCTAGGGTAGCACCCTTGAGTCGGGATATTCACCTGACTAAGCTTGATAACCCAACAACTGCTCAATATTCCAGGATTGGCGTGAAAGTATACCTCTATTTGGACTATGAACGTCTTGAGCTGAAAGATTGCTCATTCCCTCGATGATGTGGAGGATTGTACCTTAGTGTGAGAGAGGTATATGTACTCCCAATCACTTCCCATAGATATTGATGAACACTAAGTGGATATAGGCCCACATGCATTGCACTAACGAGTGTCTGAATAAAACCCCAAAATTGGTGTGGTATGGGACGCATCAATTTCGGATGGTAGTAGCACAAACGGACTTGTAGTGCTACCATTTGGATTTATTGAGTAACTCGATAGAAAAAGTTGATAGATTGAAAATAAAAATGATAGGTCATGCATCAAATCTTTGTTTGTGTGTAGCATGGGAATTGGATGCATTATGTGTGAGTAATGACTATGATATTTACATATGCTGTGATAAATTATTATGAATTGTGAATGTGCTCTTTATTAAATGTTGTAATGTTTAATACATGGTTTTATAATTTATTGTATGATATTGCTCTGTTAATGTCTGTCATACTAATTCTGTGATATGAACTATGGTTTGGGTGGGTCTCTAGGTTTACTTGATTTCTTAGTTTCAAATTGTTTGGTTCTTGCCCCTGATTAATCCGTCTCTTCCTTCATCTACGGATGTTTGGAACGGAAATATGGAGCAGATTGCCTTTTGATTTATACATGAGCAGGTACATGGCTTAAGAATACGTGGTATTAACAAAAGAGTCACACTGGCTTGAGGCATACATGGATCATAAGGCTTACAACCCCCAACTACGATGGTATCAGAGTGGCGTGGCAGAAGTGTAGTTAAAGATGTAAAAGACCTATTCCTATGGAATGACGAGCTCATGGTTTGATTCTATAATACCAGATGTCAAAATAATTTGGTGTGGTGTCAAAACTAGTATTCCCTTGGGATTAAAATGGTAATGCTCTAATATGAAGGAGTATCCAGTTGTGTGGTAGACCGTGCTATAATGTCATTAGAATGTAATGTAAACTCTTTTCGTGTCAAGAATGTGTAGCTGCATTTTTGTAGAGTTTTAAATTGTATTTCATTTTTATTAGTATTTGTTATCATAGTATTTTATTAATGGTTTGGTAGTAAAACTCTTATTCTGTTTTACATGGAAAAAGATTTCACATTTTATATTAAGATACAATTTTAGTTTTAAAGGATTTAAAAAAAAAAAACCTATCTTAATTTCTACTATTGAGCTATTAGAGCTTGAATTTGAGTTACATAAATGTTGACAGTTAAGAGTGTTACACATAACACCCGATTGGTAATAGCGAAATAGTTTCATTTCTCATGTTCGACGGTCAGTGTCCTAAAGGGGAAGGTTTCACACTTGTTGCTGTTATGCATTTTCACCTTCATTTTTGCCTATTTTGTACATGTTGGTGTACTGATAAGCTTAAGTGGGGATGTTTGTGAAAGCGTACCCATACAATAGTTGAGATCTGACCCTTTATAGCACCATACTTATACGCAGTAGTGGTGGTGTTTCGTGGATTAGGGTAGTTTTTTCTCTTCACTCTATTTCATTTTTTTATGAAAAAAAGATATGTTTATTGTCATGATTTTGAAATCTTTGTTGAAAACCCTAACCTGGACAACTTCATTTTGGGTGCCTCCCCTTGTGATGATTTTGCCATAGTTGCATGTAGGATGTTTTATATTTTAGAGTTGATTATTTGAAAATTGGTGCTGTGATTCAATTTTTGGATTTGTGTGAAAATTGGTACTGGACAATGTGGTTGTTGGACCCTTATTTATGAACTATCATTATTGATTGTTGTGGTAGATTTGAGTGAAGGCTTGTTAATTTTGATGTTTTGCCATGCCTTGGTGATGTTAGTAAGGGATGTATGGATATGGTATGTACATTTGTATATATTTTTATAGGCCCACAAAAATGAAGTTAGACATTATTGTTGAAAGATTATAATTGTGATAAAATTGTGTTTTTTAATAAAATTGTAAGTAGAAGGGCAGGAAATCCTTCCCCTCGCTCCTCTGTTATATGTCATAGCACTTGAACAAAAGTTCTTTTGAAGTTGATAGATAAAGCGGTTGGCTTTGTGTAATTATATTTACATGTTGTCATTTTGTCTTGATGCAGTCTTCTTTTGTTGTGAGTTGGAAACATAAGAGTCTAGAAATGTCAAGGGAGAATAGTGGTGAAGGACCAAGTTAGCTAAATGAGTCTATTGCATCATTATGCAGAATAGAAGAGGTATTTTTTTTAGTGAAAGTTGAAAGGAATTATAGTGGGTAACATAAGAGTCTATTACATATAATTGCTGTTGCAGGTAGGTAACATCTAGCCTGCTCCCAAGAAAATAAAGTTTGAAAACTGAATGGGTAACTTGTCGCGTCATCTTTAAAAGAAGAGCTGTGCACCTTGGTATATGTTATGTTCGTGCCGTTGTGTGCATTCTATTGTCTTGATGACTATAAAGATTTATTTTGCTATTCTACTTATCATGGAAATAAATGATTTTGCTGTATATCCTGAGAGGTGATAGAGAACTTCATTTAACTAAGGTGATTTTGTTACCTTTCTTCCCTCAGATGCGTTAGAGGAAGGCTACTGATCTATCAAGTCATAAGGGTTTGCAAGAGTCTACTGCTTTGGGATTTTTAGTATTAGCAATAGCAATTAACTATTGTCATTCATCACAATTTTGGGACTTTGTTGGAAACTTTGTATTCTCAAATATTTGTAGAAGCAATATCCATTTCATATATTCGTTGCTTTTGAAGTTGATTGCCTTCACTTTAATAAACTTTTTAAAAGAAAATTAAGTCCTCAATATTTTTGCCTGGATTGTTGATTGTTATGATGTGCAAGATTGCCAATTTGTTGAAATCAGATCCTGAAGATCAATCATAGGACTATGTCGATACTGGGCTCATTTTAGCGAACTGAGCTCACTTGTAATGTATGGTAAAATACTAATATAATAGTACTAATTCATGTAGCATTTGAAGTAGGACAGTTTTTCAACTTGGCAAAGTAGTGATGAAAATGTATTATGGAAGAATTGATTGTATTTATCATGT
The DNA here is from genome assembly GCA_004329165.1 of Spatholobus suberectus. Classification (NCBI taxonomy): domain Eukaryota; kingdom Viridiplantae; phylum Streptophyta; class Magnoliopsida; order Fabales; family Fabaceae; genus Spatholobus; species Spatholobus suberectus. Next base: position 18,578,941 of record CM014731.1, on the reverse strand, counting down.
ATCTTCGTCTGTTTGATATGGTGTCGTATAAAGATGAAATTGAATTTTTTGCAACTTTAAGTCTTTAAAGAAGTCAATCATTAGCATTAACATAAATATTGCAGGTCACTTCAATAATTTTCAACCGAGTATTCTACTAATCTAGTTTTACAAGTAACTCACCTAGAAGTCATAATTTAAATCCTTAAAATGAAACTCTTAAATTTCATATAAAAATTGCAAAGCCAATAATATTTTTGGAATTATCGTCATGTTATTTTATCATGCATACTCTTCCTATTTTACAGGAAGATTGTCACTGAAAAGAAACATTGTAGTTTTAACAAACCTTTTTTTCTAAGGGGTGAAATTCTCACATTTAAAATTTTCTATATTGATCTCAAGTGTTATTATTTCGGTCCATTTGGGAATGTTGACCATTAAAATCATCGTTATATTTTAAACTTACAAAATTATATATTTTATAGACCAAAAAAAGAAAGTATATATTTTCCCAGAAAATGTGCTACTAATCTTAGAAAATGACGAGCGAAAATTGTTTGAGAGAAATGTTACATAAACTTAAAATATATAATAATAATAATTTCAATTATTTAAAACAAAAGAACATGTTAAAAAATTATAAGAATAATTTGGAATTTTCCACTCTTGGTTGTAAGTATTTCCTTATTTAGTTTTCCTCATGTAAAAATTAAGATTAATTAGGATTAGAATTTTTGTGTTATAATCATATGTGTAAGAGTCAAATTACAAGACAAGAAATTAAGAAGAAAAATTCTACATAATTATCGTATGCATTTCTCTCTTATTAAAAACATTATTTTAATAGATAAAATAAGAAATATCGATCGCATCCATTATTACAGGAAAAAAAATTAACTTTGAAATTAACCAAATGTCTAACAATCAGATGGAAGATACATGTGATATAGGCAAACACACAAAATTATATAGTGCATCTGTATATTCGTTGATTGACATGATTGATGCCTTGCCACTCCTCTTATTAACTTCATGTAAAAAATGAAAAATAAAGCTTAGGAACAAGAAGTTATTATCAACAGTCAGCAGGAATCTAAAGAAGTTAAAGACCTTTAATGAACAGAAATTATGAATTTCTTTCTGGAAGTAGTAATCAAGTAAGCACCATATAGCTTTGCCATCAACAAGGGAATGAAAATTGCCAATTAGACAATCATAATTGTCACAAACTTCCTGCAAAATAGGAAGAACAAGGTTACAATACAGATAACATAACAAATTATTGTGTCGGTAATCTTCTTGGCACTCTATCATAGTTTAACAGCTAGCATTACTTCAACAAAAACAGAGCTTTAAAAAGCCTTACAATAAGAAGCAATATATTTTTTCCCTTTTATATATATATAACTACAGCTACAGCACTGACTCACAACTTCATCCCCATCGTCATCTCAGAAGCAAAATAACAAATGTTCCGATATTTATAATTTCTTTAGTCAAACATGATCCTACAAATTCTTTATGCTTAAACTACAACCAGAAATCTAACAAAAAGAACTTTACAGTTCCAAAAGTTAAAGTCACAAGAGCTTCTATTCAGAAATATTCTATCCATATCCCCAACTTCTTACAATTAAAGAGAGCTTAATATGACACACAGAATTAGTGGTCTCTGAATTTTCAACGTTTGTTTTGAATATCTTATAGAGCAACAATAGAATGCAAATCACACACTTGAGCATATAATTCAAGTCAGGAATATGATTAATTACACTTTTGACGTATAGAAACTAGCAGCATGCAGCTTAACATTTTTTTTCCTTACCCATGCATTATGATTCCACTCTTCTATATAATGTAGGGATCATCTTCTCCTTTTGATTTTCATACACAAAGTCTCTCCACATCTCCACAACTCCTGCTTAGACATTTAAACTTCATCACGTGTGTCGTTAGTTCGGGTAAACGTATCAGCTAGCACAACAAAACAAACATCGTGAGGGCATTCCAGTCTGTGGTGCACAGAACAAACATCATGAGGGCACTACAACAGGCTAGGGAACTGACCGGACAAACTGGTACGATAATTAAGCCCTAAAGGAAAAATCGATCTCCTGTTGTAAACTCTACCAATTGCCACACCTACAACCCCCATTTTGAACTGAACGATGATGAGCAGGTACAAGGGGTCGTCCATGAGGATGGATAAAGTGGACTAGCATGTTAGCGCCAATGTGATGCTTTCATTTCTCAGGTAGATGCGGAGGGCGAACTCATCGTAAGAATGTTCAAACCTTTGGTCAAACCGAAAGCTCCGATTGCTTCCATCCAAATCCTCATCCAATCAACCTTGTTGGTCTACATTTTTTGATCATCTCTCAGCCTCGGTGTGTCCACCAAAGTGGCTAACCACTTAAGACCCAAACATCCTGCCAAAGCCCACCTTTCCGTCCTAGTCTCCCTTGGATTTGAGATCGATTTTTCCTACCTTAAATCCAACATGCTGCTCTCTCACACATGCCATCCCCAAAATTTCTGTTCAACCTTCTACACCAACAACGGAGTATTCCTCTGCGACAATAGGCAATCCAGCAGCACCCACGACGGCTCTTGAAAGTCTAGGTTTCCAACTATGTCCAAAACCCAACTTTGATTCTCACTGTATTACTGTAGGGATTAAAAGTCAATTCATTATTAACAAATATTTTTAATCTTAAATGTCCAATAATTGAATATGAAAGCAATTGATAATCACAACCGTTCATTTTTTTTAATGATATCCAACGGATAAAAAACTGAGACTCACCCATGAACCACATTACATAAAACTTGAAACTTGTTGGTTCATGGGTGAACCATATCACCCCTATGTCCACCGTAGACAGTACCATGAATTAGATCATTATTCTCAATTCTCTTCATGGAGATAGAGGGTTTTATTTTCTTCACAAGGGTGACAGGCCTTCCACCTCCACTGTGCGAGCCATCAAATAAAGGTAGTGTCAGGGAGATGGCAACACCATCAGCACCTAGTATTTCATTAGGAGAGAAAGTCCATGGGAACAAACAACCTCTACTTGTTAAGGAAAAGATAGATTTACAGGTTCAAAATTTAGTTCGCATAATATGAGAATGGTAACTGCTTGCTATCGAAGGTTCACTTGAATGAACGTGTGTTTCATGAGTTATGTTACCTATGGTAGGATGGGGAAGAACATTGGTTACAACACAATGAAAGAAAAATTGTCAAGAACTTGGAAACTCGATGGTGGTTTTAGAATTATGGATGTTGACAATGGCTTTTACATGGTCAATCAAGGTGGATCTACCTGAGGACAAGGGAAAGATTATTACAGGAGGGCCATGGATGATGTTTGATCATTATTTGGCAGTAACATAATGGAATTCAGGATTTGCATCTCCCCATGACAAGTTGAAAGAACTATAGTATGGATATGATTTCTTGGATAAAATTTGGTGTATGATGATAAGAGTTTTTTTTTTTTTTATATTAGTAATGGCTATTGTAGTGGATAGACCCATTTAAGTCGATAACAATACCATTAGGGTGGAGAGAGGGCATTTTGCACATATCTTTGTCAAAAAATCAACCTTACTTAACCTAACGTCAGAAAAGTATAACTAAACAACAATTGGTATAAATTAAATTTTAGTATGAGGATGTCTTCACATAATTTGTGCTCTGTATGTTTGCTATGGCCATTTAACCTAAGCTAACAAAGTTTATAAGTGGAGGCTGACCATGCTCATGGTGGAGACACCATCATTAAAACAATGTTAAATTTGGTAGCATCAAATTAGAGGCAAGATTAGACATTATCTCCAACACATGTCAAGCCGAAAGTTGTGGAATCAGATTTGTATGGAGAGTGGCTCATTGTCAGGCAAAAAAAGCATAACACATTTGATGCAAATGATATGGAGAAAAAGGTAAGAAAACATTTATTTCAAATAAATTTGATGTTATTTTTCTGTTGGATCCAGGGAAAGGTACTGTGGGCCATAAAGACAATCAAGGACAATCTACGTCATTAAATATCCAAATGTGACTACAAATTGGGTCCCACCACATCATGATCGAGAGGCTAAAGCCTAGAGCAACTAAAAGAAAAGACACCATAAAGCATCCAACCATTCTTTCGAGTCTCGTCGTGGCCAATCAAGAGCATTCATATTATCTACAAAGCATGACAACAACCCATGTGAATTAGATTCCATTCAAACAAATCACAAGGAGACAACTCCAACGGTTGGGCTCAATACCTTGTTGTGCAATCAATTTCGCAAGAGGTTATACACCATCCTCAAATTAAAACTACAGTGAATGTAGAGCAAATTAGCCAAGTGCGCCTTTGTTTTGTTGATGAACCTACACCGCCAGACTCCCAATTTATTAGCGCAATCTCATGGCAAAGATTGTGTAGTAATGGAGATTGCGATTGTCAAAATGCCACATGCTAATATTGAAGTAATAGGCCTCAATGCTGAAAAACAAGTTGGTGGCTTTGAAAGCTTTTTCTAAAAGTTTTTTGCAAATACAGATATAAGTTCATAGTAAAAGCTTTTGAAAACAAGTTTAATAAAATGTGTAGACACTATAAAACAAATAAGGGTGAAAAAGCAAGAACACAATAGATTTATACTGGTTCACTCTATAACAAGAGCTATGTCCAGTCCCTTCAGCAGAAAGAGTATCCACTAACTTTATCAAGTTACAAACCAAGTATTCTCAATGCCTCTCCAAACTTAAAAAGATTCGGTAATCTATGCCTGAGATTAGTAACAACCCAATTATTCTTTTCACTAAGCCTCTTTAGGATCCCAATATATCAAACGATCTTAAGGTATATACGAAAACTACTCACTAAGTGAGGATATAAAAGTTTAGTATAGGAAAATAGCTTTTACACAAAGTTTATGAAAGTTGTAAGGATCGTCCAATGAAATAGTAATGCGTCTCTAATATCACTCTTATTTTCTTCCTTGGTGGTCTTCTTTATACAGGCCTTGAAAAGATGACCATTTGAAGGGAAGGGGCAATGTCTTGAGAAGCAACACCAGGAGTGTGCTCGTAGAGTTCTTCTTTTAGCGCAGAATAACTTTGTGTTTTAGTGTAGGGTAGAAAAGAAAGTTGTCAGATAATACATTGTTACACAACAGCTAAAACAACTTTTTCCTTGCATGAATTTCTTCTTGAAATCCTTTTGTGAAGACGTGTCTATCTTATTTTTAAAGGATAGGGAAAGCAACACAACGAATATTCTGTGTGACATGTATATGCTATAAACAAATAAGCAATACTAGGAATGTTCTCATTTGTCAAATCAAACTTAGTCAATTTTGAATACATTTTAGCTTATTAAGAATAGTTTTAGCTTTAATTTCCTTAGACTATTTACTTGGAACTCCTTAGGTGTGTTTTGTGTTTTGTTTGTGAATTTCAGGGAAAGTTTAGCATGAATGAATTTAGCTTTGGAGACTTGGAGTGATTTAAAGTCAAGAAAGAGCAATGGAGAGTTTGTTGAAACTTTATGCAAATAAGAAAGGGATCACAAGCATCCATACTTGAAGAAAATAATGAAGAAAAGTATGAATCCCTCAACCAAAGAACATCACAGGTTGGCTATGGCAATTGCCACATGTGTGACAAATTATAAGAAAGCTACCAGAGAGCGCCATGGATTGCCCATGTAAATGCCACACTAGTGGTAAATTCTAGGAAGATGCCAGAGAAGCTACCAGAAAGCGCCACGGGCTGTCCATGGTAAACACCACGCCCATGACACTTTACTGATGCAAATTTTCTGTTTCTAATTGCTTTGGGCTTGGACCTTTTTGTAACTTTAGATATAAATAGACCTTTTAGGCTTAGGAATAGGGTGCTAAACCTTGTGTCCTTGATGGCTTAGAGTGAGAGCTTGGGATTACAATCTTCTCCTCTTTCTCTTCCGATTTGAATGTTTCTCTTTTCTACTTGTTTTTTTTCTTTGGCTATGTGTAAGGAGTCATCTTTATTCTAGGATTGGGCGTAACCCTATGAATGTTTAATGAAGTGATTTCTTTTATGTGTCTGTGATGCTTGTTCTACTCTTGATTTCCTCTCTATCAATTTTCTTTAGGCAAAATGAATTGGCCACATTTTACAAAACCTTAGGGATTTGGGAAAGTATTGAAAGGTGAACTTAAATATCGAAACAATAAGAAAGAAACCTAGGTCTAAACCACGAAAATAGGTGAACCATTTAGGGATTAATTGGATTGATAAAGAGCTCATTAGATCTAATTAAACACAACCACTACAAAAGTACGAGGCTAATTTGATTAGACTCCCCTCCGTATCTTGAAAGGGAATGGAGGATACCTAACATTAATTTACCCTCAAGAAGAACAGGTAGGAGCACATGGTAAGGGAATTAATTTAGTAAGTATCATAGGGTGAACTCCGATCCTAGAAGTTTTCTTTACTAAATTAATACCAATTTCATTTGCTTGCTCAATTGAATTTCTAGTTCTTTTGTTTTCAAAACGTAAATCCCCAATTCAATTTCCTTAGTTTAATTTATATTAAATTACGTTAATTACTAAGCCAAACACATTGTCGTGTTTGTGCAGAGAATGATAATTTATTAATAGGACAATATCGTATACTTGCGGTAACAAATCAAAGACATGCCTGTCCTATTTTCAAAGGATAAGGAAAGCACCAAAATGAATATTTTGTGTGACATGTATATGCTATAACCGAATAAGCAATACTAGGAATGTTCTCATTTTGTCAAATCAAACTTAGTCAATTTTTGAAAAATGTAATGTAGTAAGTTTCTTTTTCGACATGTTTTGGTAAGAAAAAAGCTTATGCTGGAATGTTCTGTTATAAAGATCCTTGCATGCTTTTAGAAAACGTGTTGGACGCTTGAGATAAACATTGGACGCTTTATTCAAAAGCCAAGTTTTCATAAAGGCTATTTTGGACTCTTCCTTAAAAAACAACTTCATCTATTTTAAAGTGTGTGATTATTTAATATAAAACTTGCTTTATGTTTAATCATAGGTTTTAATTACCTTTGTTATCATCAAAACATATTTAGGGATTGGATGCTTCATACATCTTTGATTCCAACATCATATTCTTCAAAACATGCTTTGGCAACGTAACACTTGCACACCTTGATTTAGACTATTACACATCCTTCGATCATTGATTTCAATGAGATTCTCCTCCAATTAGAACAAAAAGGAGGTTTTTTTTTGTTTTTGTTTTTTTTTTTACACAAGTGGAGGTTGGTTCTCATCCAATCCCACATACTATATGCAGTTGTTTTTGCTACCTCAAAAAACTTGTTCTCTTACTGACCGCATTACTAGAGAATTTATTTGGAAAGGTACTATGCACGGAGGCATCCACTTGGTTGGCTGGTAGCAAATTACACTTCTTAAAAGATACAGGGGTCTCAATCTACGTACTTCTAGGAAAATCAATACTGTCATGGTAGGAAAACTCACTTGGGATTTGTAACATGTCTCACCCAAGCCATGGATGGCAAAAAGCCGCACCCACGAATATCTACGAATAAAATCCACTACAGGTTAAAAATGGATAGCTTAATGAGTATTGCTTATTAACGGGGTGAGGACAGATAGCAAGGTACTTGTACCTACAATTTGAATTTTAGTTAAATACAAAAAGTTATTACTCTATTTTATTTAGTATAAATATATATTTCAAAATTATTTATTTTTAGTATAAATATGTGTTTCAAAATTATTTATTTTAGTATAAATATATATTTCAAAATTGTTTATTTTTAATTTTATCTTATTTTTTACTTCTTTAAGATTTTATAGCTTAACAAATATCCATGGATACTTGTGAATACTCGCTGATACTTATAAAATTTGTGAATACCTGTTGATACTTCTATAAGATTTTATAGTTTTACTTTTTTATCTTCATCATTTGAAGCGGGTAGCCTCTTAGCAAGGAAATCCCAAGGCAGGTAGTCTCTAGCAAGGAAGTCCTGAGGTAGGTTCCTCTGGCAAGAAAATTCACTTGGTTTAGGAATAGGGTTTTCCGAGTGAGTGGTTAGAGTGAGAAAGTGAGCAGCATCCCGAGTTGGGTTGCCAAGGTAGGTTCCTTATGCTTAAAAGGCTTGCTGCACTCTAAACTCTCTAATTAGTTAGTGGATTAATGTTAAGCATGGCTTAGGGACTAGATGTTGGTCATAATTTGTGACTGAACTAGGATAAATCATAGTGTACTCTTCTCTAACGTTTCTCCTTATTACTTTATCTGTTTTCTTTGTGTTGTGTTTTTATTTCATTTTGAATTTCCTTATTTAATCTAAAATGCACAAAAAGAATTTCTACTTCGTCTCTTTGCTGAATTGTATTCTTCGTTCGAGGTGAAATGTTTGCGAAAAAGATTTTATTATAACTCAATTCATCCCCTTCTTGAGTTATTGAGGCCACTTGGTTAACAGTACAAAGTAGGTCATTGGAAGTACCAATGAGGACAGTAGGTTGCATGCTTTTTAGTCA